>ML663566.1:26149069-26176928 GCA_007570785.1 Antilocapra americana
AAAAAAAAAAAAAAAAAAAAAAAAAAAAGAAAGAAAGATAGCAACCATGAAAAAAAAAAAAAAAAAAAACATGGACTTACTGCCTTCCTTCCTCTTCTCCTTGCTTTTTCATCTTTTCTTGTGTTTAGCACCATATGGAGGAGAAGTATACAGCAAGCATTGCAAAAGGGATTTATTTTCCTTATATAACAAGAATCCAGGACTAGGGCAGTTACCCTAAGATACCGTCAACACTTTTGGCAATGTCTACTATGGGGTCTACAATTTTTGAAATGTGACTTTTCCCCTCAGTTGCAGCAGAGCATCTGTACTCCCATGCATCACAAAGACTTTTCAGAATATAAGAAGGAAAGGGTAAAAATAAAAGGAAAAGGAAAATGACAGCTAAACCTGTCTTATTTAATCCAAGAATAAATAGCTCTCCTGGGAATCCCGTCTAATATTGTTCCACTTACAACTTGTTGGCCACAAATAATATCAGTTAGGCCACACTTAGATCGGCAGCAGCCTGGGAAATCAAGTATTTAGCTGGGCACATTACCACACCAAACTGAATTGGATTTCTGTTAGTAGACAAAAAGGAAGGAGGGTGGAGAATGAATTCTGAGTGCACAGCCAGCACTGTCTAGTACACATTCTCCCTTTCATCAAAATTCTGATCTTTGATTTGCTTAGTTATGTGCAGCAAATGAAGATAATTGAAATATTTCATGTTTTAGCCCAAATCAGACAAACAGCTGTGATTCTTAAGATAGAAAAAAAAAAATAGAACTTCAGTAATGAGTTTAACATTAATACATATAGATCATATGTCCAATATTTAAAGGGATTACATCAGAATATATGCAGCATTCAGATTATTATATTTATTTAATATTAAATCTGCATTCTACCCAAATTTACTAGAAGGAAACTAAGATACCTTTATCTAACTTCCCAGCAAAAGCTTTTGAATATTATATTCTTAACCCAAATGTCCTTATTATATTTTCCTCAGGCGTTTAGCCATTTTGTTACATCTAACAACAGCAATAATTCTTTATTCCATAAAAAATGGAATTTTACAAGCAGGACAAACGGTTCCATAAATTAGGAGAAATACCTGCCTATGCCGAAACAACGCATTTCTTTCTTATTCACCCTTTTGTGATGTATTTGTTTTATGAATCACACTCTCATTGGTTTTAAATTTACAACTTCTTTTTATGGTTTGAAAATCTAGTGAAAAATTGGTTGACACCTAAAATATCAAGAAGCAAGGAATTTATCAGTAAAAATGCATATTTTAGAAATGAATGTTTTCTTAAAAGACGCATCTCATCCTAAAATTCTTCTGAATAGATTTAGTAAGTTAGTAAGATTTTTTTCCCAGCACACTTTCAAGGTCTAAGGTGTGTGTTTAAACATAAACACACATATAGTTACCTATGTAGTTGAGAATTTTAAGTTGCTTTTTCATGACAGAATAATCTCAGTGGCATATTATATTCTTTTATTTTTCTTTAGGAGAAAATTTGCTAGAATTAATCGAAATCTGCACATGACAATTGTTAAAGGAAATGAATCTACAGAAACAAAGCATTACATTTCAATTGATTTACTATATCTATTGCATTCTCACATAAGTGAGGCAACTGATAAATAAGCAACAAAGTCCTACTGTATAGCACAGGGAACTATACTCAATGTCCTGTGATAAATCATGGAAAAGAATATTAAAAGGAATATATATATATATATATATATATATATGTATAACTTAATTACTTTACTGCAGAAATTAACACAACATTATAAACCAACTACCATAAAACATAACATAAAAATAAACTATATAAAAGTGCAAAGAAGAAAAAAATGAGTGAGGCAACTATATTAGAATGGATAAATACTTTTTCATATTTTCACATTTGAATTATGCAATTGATAGTCAGGAATGGAACCCATGTGCATTACACAAGCCAGACACTTCAATATGCCATACAAATACTGAAAATAACATTTGTAAAATTAAGACTTTCTTTCTTCCTCTTATATAAGTAGCTATAAAATTCCCTCAAAGCACAAAAACTGCTAAACTTCTTCAAAATGAATACGGCTTAAGAACTTCCACTTCAGGATTCTGAAATAATTCTCTTCTGATATTCTGAGGCAAACTCTTCACAAAAGCCAATACTAATTTATATTTTCACAGATGTATAATTAATATCTCTGCACTTGTATAGCTTCTCTGCAAATGGATCAGACTTTACTCATAAATATGTATTAAGCAACTACTATATGCCCAGTCCCATGCTTCTTGAAAAAAGTTTCTTAATCCATAAATTTAGTGTAATTAGGAAAAAAAAAAAAAACCCAAAAGCCAGGTTGAGGAGAAAAAAGTTAAAATTAAAATCAGTTATGCATTTACATTTCATATGAATTTTTAAAAATAAAATGCTTAATGCTTTATTTCTTTTTCAAATTTGGAATAAATGCAGAACTAGGACTGCTGAGAATTCTTGGAAAGCCATTCATATATATTGGAGAATCGTGAGTTCTCTGCATTTAAAAGTATTTTTAAATGTCTATGGGAAACTATGCTGGATACTCAAACAGACAAAAGAATGAAAAAGACACATGCTGTGGCCTCCAACATTTATAATCCAGCAGGCAAAAAAGTAATTATAGTACAAGGCAAAATGAGAAATGGAATGTTTGTTACAGGTACTAGGGAAAGGAGAAACAGCGAGAGGCAGGGAGGTGGCTGCTCTCTTTGGGACATCAGAAAAGCGCTTTACGTATTTAATCCTCATGACAGACCTGCAGAGGCAGACATTCTTATTCACATTTTATTGATGAGAAAATGTAAAGAGATGAAATAACCTGCAGAGACTGTATCAATCTGTGTCTCTAAGAGACTTCCCGGAGCAAACTATTCCTTCTGCCTGCCTCCTGTCCCCAATGCCCTACACAAATATTTTCATGAAGAGTTAGCTCAAAACGAACTTTTGTTGAGTTATGACACTGAGTTGGAAGCTGTTTGCTACTACAGCGTACACTATTATGCACCCTCATTTGATCTGGGCAGAGGAAAGAATAAACATAAATATTTAAATATTGAGAGTGTACAATGGTGAGAAATTTAGTCAAATAGAGTATACCCCTATGAAGGGTGGTAGTGTATAATTAGACTGTAAAAATCAGTTAGCTCTATGTTATAGCAGTTCTTCAATGCCAGTGGAAAGTGACTTTCTCAATCCAGGAGGTATAATTCAGCACTTAACAGTCTCAACACAATGTGAAGACTAATTGTTAACAAGTGATGCATAGAATAAAAGTGCTTTCTAACCTAAACAATCTATTATCCTATACTTTGAAGATGTTCTCTGTATCATGTTATCTATATCTTTCTCTAAAATGGTGTTTGTAAAAGGGAGGCAATGAGATAAGCTGAAAAGAGTCACTTTGGGAATAATATAAAAATAATGTTAGCTGTATTTATTGGATAACTAATAGATGGCAACATGAAAGTTTTAGAAAATTAAATATACTAAGACAATATCTATTCAACTAATAGATGACTTGAAAAAATTCCAAAAGTTATTTGCATGAAGATATGGTTATTTACTCTTAAATCATTTCTAGAGTTTATGATATACTACACACACACACACACACACACACACACACACACAGCCTTTCCATAGCCTGAATCCAGTGAGCAGTAACTGGTTACCATCTGCATCATAATATACAGCAAATATCAGACATCTGTCAAATTGCAGCTGCATGAGGGGGAGAATACTGGACTAGGAAATGCTGACATCACTGCCAATAAAAACTGAAGATGTGGAACTTGGAAGTAAAACAGCAGGCGTTGGTGCTCCATGGGTTAGAGCAGTTGCAAACATTAGTGCCAACAAGCCGATATGCAAACAACAGAAGCATATGGAGATGAGGACATTTTGAAACTCATGGAGGACAAGAGAGGACACCCAGGAAGTTGGAAGAAAGGTAGCCAGTCGTACACCAAAACCTAGCACTCCCATGTCGCTGTATTCTGAGACTGTAGACAAAACTGTAATCTGTGAAAACGTTGCTAAAAAACAAAAAGTAAAGTTGTATCCAGGTCTGTGGAAATGCTATATAATTGACCAGAAGAAGACCTTGAAAAGGAAGAATAGCAGAAGTAATAAAAACAGAACCTGATGAAATGTCTAATATGCATTTTCCTCAGCCCTGACTCTTCCCGTGCATAAATCATTGAGATATACATACAGTTTCTTTGCAGATTTAAAGTTCAAGATACTCTATATACTATTCTAAGCCCTCTATAATAATAAATGATCAAGAAGCACCACTACCGAACTATAGAAAGACTACAAAGGAAATGAAGAGTTATGAAGAGTTATAAAGAGTAATGCATATTTTTCAATACATTTAAATATTTTTTGAAATTTGAAAGGTAAGCTCAAATTGATTCTTTTTTAAAGTTTATTAATTTGTATGTTTTACAAAACTCATTCCTAAGAAAACTTAGGATCAAAAGACACTATGACATTAGGAACAAAAATATCACTTGCCAAGAACAACATATCTTTGTTCAAATGTTTTTTGGAATTATTACAGAATTAGCTTTTCTCTTACAGCTTCATAGTATAACTAAAAACTTTAAAGTTTCGAAGATACCTACAGTAAAGTAATAACTTTGGCTTTATTTAAGGTAAGTAAAACTGTTTCCTCAGGAGAAGCTTATTCACTGTGTTTTTTAATACCATTCTTCTAATACCCATTCAGGCCTATACAGACTAGAATGCTTAAAGTATGGTTTCTCAACCTTAGCACTATTGACATGTTTGTTTTCTACTGTTACACAATAAACACTAAATTTGGTGAATTAAAATAATACCTATAGACTAACTCACAGTTCAGTAGGTCAGAGGTCCAGTATAGCATGGATGGTTCTCTGCTCTAGCTGGGGATGAGTTCTGACTTGGAGCAGGAAGTGTGTGTGTTAGTCACTCAATCATGTCTGACTCTTACCACCACTCCCCACCCCACCCCCATGAACTACAGCCCCCCGTCTCCTCTCTCCATGACATTTCCCAAGCAAGAATCTGGTGTGGGTAGCCATTCCCTTCTCCATGGAATCTTCCCTACCCAGGGTTTGAACATGGATCTCCTGCATTGCAGGCAGATTCTTTACTATCTGAGCCACCAAGGGAAGCTGTTGGAGGCACTTCAAAGTGCATTCTTGTTTTAGGAAGAGCGTAGTTGTGGAACTGAAGTCCCTATTTCATTGCTGGATGTCAGCCAGAATTACTGTTGGCTACCAAAGGCCACTTGCAGGTTCTTGACTGTGGGCCTCAGAATCTCAGCAGCAGAGAACTTCCTCACATTGTCAAATCTTTCTCAGATTCAGAAGCTCTCTGATTTCCTCTTCTATGACCATCAGGAGAAAACTCTTTGCTTTTAAAGGGCCTATGTGATTAGCCTACTTGCCTATCTCCCCATCTTAATTTCAACTGTGCCATTTAACATAATCATGCATAAAATCATATTAGCAGTTCCGGGATTATATATGGTGTGTACACAGAGAGGGTGATAAATCTTCAGGGACATTTTAGAATCCTCCCTACAATTTGATGAGATAATTCTTTGCTGCGGGTTCTGTTCTATGTAATATGAGTTAATTTAGCAGGATCCCTGTCCTCTGCCAACGAGACCGTCCAAACCCCTGGCCCCATACTAGTGCATGACCTATTAGGAACCAAGTTGTAGAGCACGAAGTGAGTGGCAGACAAGTAAGCATCTGTATTTACAGCCACTCTCCATTACTTACATTACTTCCTGAGCTTCATCTCTTGTGAGATTAGCCCCAGCACTAGGTTCTCATGGGATCAGGAACCCCACTGTGAACCATGTGAGAAAGGGGTCTAGATTGTGCACTCCTTACAAGAATCTAATGCCACTTGATGGAGCTGAAGTGGTGATACTAGCACTGGGGGATGGCCGCAGATACGAATTACCATTAACAAAGTAAATGTAATGCACGTAAATTACCTTGAAACCAACCCCCCATCCCCAGTTTTTGGAAAAATTGTCTTCTATGAAACTAGTGATGGTGCCAAATTCAGACTCAAAATGTCTCCCAACTTTGCCAAAGGTCTTCGGGTGGGGATGAGAGGCAAAATGGCTCTTGAGATAAGAATCACTGGTTAAAACTCTCTTCTGTTATCATGAAATACAGTATAAAAATAAAAATATTCAGACTCCTATTTTTAAGCCCCATAAATTATGGATTTTGTTAACTCACTGTAATTTTATTAACTCACTGTTGGTTTTTAAATACATATTAGCATACATCATTACAATGACTATTTTACAATGGAGCTATAATATTGATTTATTTTTGCTACTTGAAAAGCAACCATGATAAACACTAGTTTTAAAAATTAGGTAATTAGAAGGAAGAGTAGTGGGAAATTCAAAGAATTTAGACTTAAAATTGAGATAACTCATTAATAGAAGTCATAGCTGGGTCCATATTGGCCTTCGAGTTCTAATTTTCCTTCAATATGTTATAGATTTGTTATGAATTTGCCACCTATGGAATTTTCTCTACCCTCTTAAAATTTATTGATATTCAACACTGAGCATTTTCAAGATTTTATGTTTCACAGTTTTACATCTAGCTTTATAAAATGGAAGTGTCTTTTATTAGTTCTAAAAAGTATCTTTTGTGAGTTTCTGGAGACAAACTCTTCAAATATTCTCAGATTGCTAAAACTTTTCATGTCCATCCTCTCATAATACTTTTGAATTTATGGATTTTCACAGCATTCCTTCTTGACTTTTATTTTCTCCAGGTTTATGAATTCTAATTTTTTTTCAAAATCTCTACTTATATAAAGCATCTTTCTGTTCCATAATTCATGTGGCCTCAAGATTTTGTAATGAGGGTAGAGTCTGCTTTTTTGAAGCCTTGCTATCATAGTGTGGAGAGAAGGGGCTGTGGGCTGACACTGCCAAAGTATACACTTAACTAGTTGTTCAAGTCTGGACTACTTAAAGTCAGGTCCTCATTGTCGTTACTCTAATCTATAGATTATATCACATACTTTTTTGGATTGTTAAAAAATTAAAGATGTAATATATGCAAGGTCCCAAAATAATGCTTAGCTCCTAGAAGTCACAAGTAAATTTAACTATTTGTTTAAGAAATGTATGTTGAAAACTCATCTGTGGTAAATGCACTTAACAGTTGAAAACACACACACAAAACAGATGCCTTGGTCCTCATTGGTCTACTAACTTTTATGCTCATATGAAGATGATACACAAAGGGAGGAAGATATTAACTGTCATGCTCTTGCCCTACTGGCTGAAAAATTAAGATTTTGGAAACTACCACACATACCTAAGTACTGATGACAGTTCCTAGTTGTTCTGTCTTTTCAACCCTTAATAAGAGCCACTATTAAGAAGCAGATTACTAGTTTATGCTCTAACTATGATTATCCTCTGTGGGTAACTTTGCAAAATACAGACATCTAAACATCCCAAGATATTCTGATTCATTATGTTTCCAATGAGGCATAATAAGGTTGACCCCTGAAAAACATGGGACTTAGGGACACTGACCCTCCTCATGGAAAATTTACATATAATGTATAGCCTGTTCTTCATATAATGGATTCCTGCACATCCCAGATTCCCTCCATATTTGCAGTTCTACAAACTGTTGAATTGTGAATTCAATTGAATGGTGGATTCAACCAACAGAAGATCATATCACAATATACTACTTACTATTGAAAAAAAAAAAAAACCCACATAGTCATGGACCTGAACAATTCAAACTTTTGTTGTTCAAGAATCAGGTATAACATCTGAAAGTTCAAAGAGGGTCAAGGTAAGTTTGGCATATAATTCAAGTCCAGAGATTATGGCCTTGTGAACCATGATTTATGTCCACTTATTTTATCATCCACTAACCAACTGGGGATCACTGCCTTAATTTATCATGTTGTTATGGACTTTTCTCAACGTGGTAATTTCCTGCTTGAAGTGTTTCAGGACTGGGTATATCAGTATTTTATGGAAGCATACAATAATGTTTTCTATTTTGTGTTCAATACTCCTCACCAAAAATTCTCAACTTCCTGGCAAATCTTCTAGGCAAAGCTCACAAGTAACTATTTTATCCTAGAATACAACTGATTAGTAGAGAATCAAATGAAAAGTGAAGTAAATTTGGGTTTACCTGGTGGCTCAGTGGTAAAGAATCTGTCTGCCAATCAGGAGACACAAATTTGAGCTCTGGGTTGGGAAGACCCCCTGGAGAAGGAAAGGACAACCCACTCCAATATTCTTGCCGGGAAATCCCTTGACAAACCAGCCTGATAGGCTACAGTCCTTGAAGACGCTAGGAGTTGGACGTGACTTAGCAACTAAACAACAATTCTTTAAGTAAAGGCTAATGACATAAAGAGACAAAGCTGGTTATTCGAGGCAATGAGATCTGACACCTCGGGTAACTAGGCATGTTAAAAAATTAATGCAAATTTTTCATATCAACTACACATCACTATGTACTATCTAGTGTTGAAGTTCATATGCTTTCCCTCCCTTCATTTAAATAATCTTGTTTGATCATCTTTAGATTTTTCTATTTATATGTTATTTCATTCTGTAGAAATTAAGTGACATTATAAATCTGGCAGGTTTACTAATCACTTTAGAAATCTCATTAAACTAGTAAGTAAATATGATCTCATAAGAATTTTATTTTTAGAAACCATTGCATTCACAGCTTTCTACTGCTCTATTTCTGATCCAGGGTCATTGACATTAATTAAATTGTTTATTCATTATCTCTTGTTTCCTTGATTTCCCTTTTTATTTTTCAACATTGTGTTTGACTTTACAAAATTGTTTAATGCTATTAGTTTAATTTTTCCATTTTTAAGAAAAAAGTAAATAACCAAAAAAGATACCTGCAGTTATTAACCAAAGAGATCTCCACTTATAGAAGTTTTCCTATCTTTTCCTCAATATATACAGTTTCATAAATGTCCCCTAATCTTATATTTTACTACATTGTACTAAACAGAAATAAGTATGCAAATGGTACTAATTGGGCTATAATTCATAAAATTATCCCAGATGTCCCTCTCAGGAATGAAATCAACTGGTATTCTTAAAGGAACTATTTGTTAATCACATGGTACCACATTTTCATAATTTTATCGTGTTCTTTTTTTCTCTATATTTTTTCTAGGTAATTGCCTGTTTAATTGTTCCTAATATTTCTTTAAAATGCTGTATTTCAATTGTTTTACCACACAATGACGGATGACCATAGGCATTTTCCTACTCCAACTTACACAATTTCCTCCAAATTTATTGGCTAATAGTATCCCCAGAATAAACCATAGCCCTAAATATGTATTTAGGAATGTATGCCACTGAGCTTTATGATGACCATTGCAAAAGGACTTCCACAACTGAGTTTGATTTGCTTGGCAAGAAAAAAAAAATCACAATTATTTCACTTCTCATGTCCTGGAGCAATTAATACCCATTGCAAATTTAATTTGCCTTTTTCTATTATTGTTTTTTCATACTAATTTTGAAATTCAGGATTACTTCTAGGGAATAGGAATCAGGCTCAATACTTAAGTAACAACTGGAAGTGATTTGAGCTTTCATGGTCTTTTAGAATAGATTCATGTGAAGGCTTCATTATAATGGTGGACAAAGTTTTAGAAAGTTAAGAATGCTGAGGTTGGTAAACTCTGTATTTCTTTTAAAGGATGTTTCCATGTGACAATATGAAAAGACATTAAAAATCATTTATCCTCACAAAGATAATTCAAGGCATGTATAGTTTGGAATTTCCCCCTTTAAATATACCAACTATCCACTGTGTTTTCTAAGATAATAATGAATCAATTCAGTTCAGTCGCTCAGTCATGTCTGACTCTTTGCGACCCTGTGAATTGCAACATGCTAGGCCTCCCTGTCCATCATCAACTTCTGGCGTCTACCCAAACCCATGTCCATCCAGTAGGTGATGCCATTCAGCCACTTCATCCTCTGTTGTCCCCTTCTTTCCCTGTCCCCAATCCTTCCCAGTATTAGGGTCTTTTCCAGTGAGTCAACTCTTTGCAGAAGGTGGCCAAAGTATTGGAGTTTCAGCTTCAACATCAGTCCTTCCAATGAACACCCAGAACTGACCTCCTTTACGATGGACTGGTTGGATCTCCTTGCAGTCCAAGGGACTCTCAAGAGTCTTCTCCAACACCATAGTTCAAAACCATCAATTCTTCAGCACTCAGCTTTCTTCACTGTCCAACTCTCACATCCATATATGACCACTGGAAAAACCATAGCCTTGACTAGACAGACTTTTGTTGGTAAAGTAATGTCTCTGGTTTTCAATATGCTATCTAGGTTGGTCATAACTTTCCTTCCAAGGAGTAAGCATCTTTTAATTTCATGGCTACAATCACCGTCTGCAGTGATTTTGGAGCCCCCCAAAATAAAGTCTGACACCGTTTCCACTGTTTCTCCATCTATTTCCCATGAAGTGATGGGGCCATGATCTTAGTTTTCTGAATGTTGAGCTTTAAGCAAACTTTTTCACTCTCCTCTTTCACTTTCATCAAGAGGCTTTTTAGTTCCTCTTCACTTTCTGCCATAAGGGTGGTGTCATCTGTATATCTGAGGTGTTTTCTAAGGTGCATATCCACTGTGTTTTCTAAGATGATAATGAATCACTTCCAAATATATATGCTTTTGAACTGAAATGTTTCACACTTGAAGAAAGCCTAAAGGCCAGTAAAATTTTGATATTTGAAATCACCAAGTTTTATATGCTAACATACCAGCTGATACATACACACATATATAATATTAAAAATGTAAATATTAGTAAAAGATTCTTAGTTTCTCACACAGAGATTTTCTCCCAACATTCAGGGATATTATATTTACTTTTACAGTTAAAAATCAAGACTCATAAAATTAAACCAACTATTACAGAAGTTAATACTGGTAAAATTAAAAGACTTTTTAGGAATGAGGATCACAGAGGTTTGGTGGAAAAGTCACTAATCAAAGATTAAATATTTGCTGAGTTCTGTCATTAAGCAAAATGTAGCAAGGGCTCCAACATATTTTTAATCTACTTGCTTACACAATCTCATCACAGAATACACAATACCATATTTGAATAGAATAAATAATGGAAACAAATTGAGAAAGAACAAAAAAAATCATTAAAAAATGAGAACAATAACACAAAATCCATTTAAATACCTGTATTCAAAAATGTGAGGTTTTCTCTCTGTTATGCTTTGGTTTATAGAGCTGATTTCATTTAGCAAAATTTTTCAAATATTTACTATATATCTTAGACACAGTTTAAGAGTTTCAAGTATTTTAATAGACTAACTACCCTAGGAAATGGAAAATTTGGTAAGAAACTAACATTTAAAAAGCTATTAATACAATTGTGTTGATTGCTATAGATTTGGAAAAGTCTGTCTTAGAGAAATAGCCTGGACTTTGAAATAAGAATAAAATAATTTTTAATTCCTGTTTTGCCACTAATTAACAGTATGAATTTTTCATGGCATTTAACCTCTCTAAATAAAATTGTTTAGCTGTAAAGTGAAGATGTAAGTTTGAGAATGCATAAAAAGGCTCACATGAGACATGGCATTTGTAAAGCAGTGAAGTGTCTTGCAGAGTAGGCACCCAAAAAGTATTTGCTATCATGCTCAGTGATGAATCATTTTTCCTAAAGTGAAGGGAGTGGGAAAGCATGTTAGAAAGGCTTTAATGCTAAGATGCTATTGGAACTTTACTTCAGAGGATGGATTTTATATGCTGCCTGCCATTAATAACATTAATTAATTCTAAAATTTTATTTGTCTCTTAGCCAGTGATCCTTATTAAAGAAAAAAAAGGCAGTACAGCATAAAGAAAATAAAAACTACATCCATTTAAAAATTTTAGTTAGATAATAGAGATCAGCATAAGATATCCAAGAGTAGTTTATTCAAGGTACAAAGAGTGATTTTGAATTAATTACTTCAACATATCTAAATCCTCCTATCACCTTTGAATCATAGATGCTTTCAAATAAACCAATGCTGACTTGATAAACACTACCATGAACAGTATGAAAATTCAAAAAGATAGGACACTGAGAGATGAACTCCCCAGGTCAATAGGTGCCCCATATCCTACTGGAGAACAGTGGAGAAATAATTCCAGAAAGAATGAAGAGATGGAGCCAAAGCAAGAACAACACTCAGTTGTAGATGTGACTGGTGATGGAAGTAAAGTCCTATAGGTAAGGAGCAATATTCCATTGGAACCTGGAATGTTAAGTCCATGAATCAAGGCAAACTGGAAGCGGTCATACAGAAGATGGCAAGAGTGAACATCAACAATTTAGGAATCAGAGAACTAAAATGGACTGAAATGGGTGAATTTAATTCAGATGACCATTTTATCTATAACTGTGGGCAAGAATCCCTTAGAAGAAATGGAGTAGGCATTATAGTCAACAAAAGAGTCCAAAAGGCAGTATTTGTGTGCAGTCTCAAAAACAACATAATGATCTCTGTTCATTCCCAAGCAAACCATTCAATATCACAGTATAATCAGATTGATTATATTTTTTGCAGCCAAAGATAGAGAAATTCTATTCTGTCAGCAAAAACAAGACTGAGAGCTGACTGTGGCTCAGATCATGAATTCCTTATTGCCAAATTCAGACTTAAACTGAAGAAAGTAGGGAAAATCACTAGGCCATTCAGATCTAACCTAAATTAAATCCCTTATACAGTGGAAGCGACACATAGACTCAAGGGATTAGATCTGATAGACAGAGTGCCTGAAGAACTATGGATGGAGGTTCATGACACTTTATAGGAGGCAGTGATCAAGATCATCCCCAAGAAAAAGAAATGCAAAAAGGCAAATGGTTGTCAGAGGAGGCCTTACAAACAGCTGTGAATAGAAGAGAAGTGAAAGGCAAAGACGAAAAGGAAAGATATTCCCATCTGAATGCAGAGTTCCAAAGAATAGCAAGGAGAGATAAGAAAGCCTTCCTCAGTGATCAGTGCAAAGAAATAGAAGAAAACAATAGAATGGGAAAGACTAGAGATCTCTTCAAGAACATTAGGGATACCAATGGAATATTTCATGCAAAGATGAGCTCAATAAAGGACAGAAATGGTAGGGACCTAAAATAAGCACAAGATGCTAAGAAGAGGTGGCTCAAATACACAGAAGAACTATACAAAAAAGATCTTCATGATCCAGATAATCATGATGGCATGGTCACTCACCTAGAGCCAGACATCCTGAGATGTGAAGTCAAGTGGGCTTTAGGAAGCATCACTATGAACAAAGCTAGTGGAGGTGCTGGAATTCCAGTTGAGCTATTTCAAATCCTAAAGATGATGCTGTAAAAGTGCTGCACTCAATATGCCAGCAAATTTGGAAAACTCAACAGTGGCCACAGGACTGAAAAGTGGCCACAGTTTTCATTCCAATCCTAAAGAAAGGCAATGTCAAAGAATGCTCAAATTAATGCACTATTGTGCTCATCTCACATGCTAGCAAAGTAATGCTCAAAATTTTCCAAGCCAGGCTTCAACAGTACGCGAACCATAAACTTCTAGATATTCAAGCTGGATTTAGAAAAGGCAGAGGAACCAGAGATCAAATTGATAACATCCACCGGATCATAAAAACAGCAAGAGAGTTCTAGAAAAACTTCTATTTCTGCTTTATTGATTATGCCAAAGCCTTTGACTGTGTGGATCACAACAAACTATGGAAAATACTTCAAGTAATGGGAATAACAGACCACCTGACCTGTCTCCTGAGAAATCTGTATGCAGGTCAAGAAACAACTGTTAAAAATGGACACGGAACAAGAGACTGTTTCCAAATCGGGAAAGGAGTATGTCAAGGCTGTATATTGTCACCCTGTTTATTTAATCTATGCAGAGTACATCATGAGAAATTCTGGATTGAATGAAGCCTAAGCAGGAATCAAGATTCCCAGAAGAAACAACAATAACCACAGATATGCAAATGACACCACCCTTAGGGCAGAAAGCTAACAGGAACTAAAGAGTCTCTTGAGGAAAGTGAAAGAGGAGAGTGAAAAAGTTGGCTTAAAGCTCAACACTCAAAAAACTAAGATCATAGCATCTGGTCCCATCACTTCATGGCAAATAGATGGGGAGACAGTGTAAGACTTAATTTTTCTGGGCTCCAAAATCACGGCAGATGGTGATTGCAGCCATGAAATTAAAAGGTGCTTACTCCTTGGAAGAAAAGTTATGACCAACCTAGACAGCAGATTAAGAAGCACAGACATTACTTTGCCAACAAAGGTCCATCTAGTCAAAGCTCTGGTTTTTCCAGTAGTTATGTATGGATGTGAGAGTTGGACTGTAAAGAAAACTGAATGTGGAAGAACTGATACTTTTGAACTGTGGTGTTGGAGACTTTTGAGAGTCCCTTGGACTACAAGAATATCCAACCAGTCCACCCTAAAAGAAATCAATCCTGAATATTCATTGGAAGGACTAATACTGAAGCTGAAACTCTAGTACTTTGGCCACCTGATGCGAAATACTGTCTCATTTGAAAAGACCCTGATGCTGGAAAAGATTGAGGGCAGGCAGAGAAGGGAATGACAGAGGATGAGATGATTGGATGGCATCACTGACTCAATGAACTTGAGTTTGAGTAAACTCTGGGAGTTGGTGATGGACAGGGAGGCCTGGTGTGCTGCAGCCCATGGGGTTGCAAAGAGTCAGACATAACTGAGTGACTGAACTGAACTAAACTGACTTGATAAATCTGCTAGGGATCAGAACAACTTCAACCATGTTTTAACAGCTTTCTTGAAAGCATCCCTTGATATAGCTAATGAGTTGCCAGAAAGAAATTACTGAGGTTGAAAATAGGGAAATATGGTCAGTTTCTAGGTTGAAAACAGGAAAAGTAATTGACCACAGCCCTGACCCTTTGAAGACCTCCTGTTCTATAAATGCTGTCATCATCCTGGGACCTTATCATTTTACCCTTTTCTGTAGCAGCATGGAGAGAAACATTTATAATAAAACAGTGGTTGTCATTGTGGGTTTTTTTCAGAGAGGTTGAAAATGGGTAAAACTTTTTAGGGATATAAAGGATAAAATTATCCAGGTCATAATACTGGAGTGGGTAGCCTTTCCCTTCTCCAGGGGATCTTCCCAACCCAGGGATTGAACCCAGGATTCCTGCATTGCAGAATTCTTTACCAGCTGAGCCACAAGGGAAACCCAAAGGATAAAAAAGAAATAGTATGAAGTAATGACTATATCCTTAGTTCCATTTTCTAGTGTTTAGTAAATATTGAAGTTTGCTGTGGGAATATATGAGAGTGTTTACATTATTAACAAAATAATTTATGAAACATGTAATTCTTAAGAGCCTATCAGTGCCCAGGAAATACAGAGCATCCAAAGGAAAAGAATGCAACACACTCTCCTCACCTCAGAAAAAATTAGTTTATTGGGGTCAAAAGGAATGCACATGCCACATCAGGAAATAAGTAAGAGGGCACTGAATGAAACAGATACCACATGATGAAAAGAGCAGATAATTGAAGAAATTGATGGGGGCTAGTGTTACCAGGCAGAAGTAAATATTAAGAGTATAGATGTTCTGGATGAAGAGGTGCTCTACTTGAGAGTTCTTTGCCATGTGGCATTAAGGAAATGAAGAAAGGGAAAATGATCTTGGGGTGGAGGGGACGTAGAGATGAAATCTGAGGATATGAGACAAATAGCTCTGATGCAATTGAACTCTGAATTAAGTAATACCTAAAATGTACATTCTTAAATGAGAAAAGACTGAAATACTTTTTTTTTTACAGTTTGTTTATTTTTGGCAGGACAGAAATGAGAAGGACAAAGTAGTTTCTTGGTCATGTAGTTGTGGGTAGTAGTCACTCACGCAGCAAAAGAGTGTTTATTCTCTGGGCTTCCATGAACTGCCTGGAGCTGGCACAGGAGCCAGGCAGAGCTTGATCACATGAAGCCAGCATAGACTTTTAAATGATGAATTTGCTGTACTCACATCTAAGACTCCACAGACTTTGAGGGCTTAGCTCTCAAATCCAAGCTTTTGGAACCCAATTTTTGTTTCTCTCAAATTAATGCCTTTGAGATGAATATTAAAGCATATTTTGAAATGCAAAAGATCAGCATTGTCTTTCTAGTTATCTGAACTTTTCCTTTCCCAGAGGCATGAAAGGTGAAAAATCTGAATTTCCCAGAATAATCAGGTTAATGTGTGTATATAGCTACAGATATACATATAAAGCAATATATGTTTATTACATTTATATCATAAAAATTACATTTATTATTGTTTTCTGAAGAGGACATTTTTCATTGCTACTCCACTGTAAGACTGTTTTATCAGTAAAACAATTTGGGAAACATTGTTTCCCCTATTAAGTGATAATAACTATTACCATATGAAATGTTATCTGAAACCCTGAAATATACATATTTTACATAGATTATTTTAAAATTAGTTGACCATGGAACCCATTTCTTGAGATCTATGTTTTATTTTTGCATAAGAGCTGAGGAAATACTTATGGAAAATATTGCTAGATGGAATATAGAAACCATATGAAACAGAAACCAGCTTTTTAAGTGAGATTTTTCTTCTCTCCTATCATCTACCTCAACCTAACAGCTGTGAGAAGTGAGAAAAACCATCTTACTCATCTTGTATTCTTAACGTGTGACATGTTATATAAGCTTTGCTTGCGTGTGTGCTCAATCATGTCTGACTTCTTGTGACCCTCTGGACTGTAGCCACCAAGTTCCCCTGTCTATGGGATTCTCAAGGCAAGAATACTGGAGTGGGTTGCTGTGCTCCTCCATGTATATAAGCTATAGCTGGGCTATATGTCTGTTTTATTCAAATTTTCTTCAAAAATTGGATGCATTTCTGGTAAAAAATGTATTAACATTCCTTTCTAAAATATTGTACAGGTTTGAGATTTGATTTTTATTATTATTGTCAGGATAGAGTAGATTTATATAAAGGATAGTTAAGTAAAATATGTTTAAAAGCCTGTAACTAATTAATTAACAAATGTTTATTAAGATTTTGGGATGAGTAAGACTCTTATAGCTAAGATGTGAAACTCAGAATTGGAAAGGAACACTTGACAGATTTGATTAAATTTAGATTTAAACTAGTTCTTAAAAAAGATACCATAATTGAGGCTGATAGGCAAACAAGAGACAAAAATAGTTGCATTTCCTGACAGTTTTACTTCTCAAAATGCATTATTATCTCCTATATTTATGTAAGAAAAATATAAATTTCTTAGAAAACAGTGACATGAAGAGGTATCTAACAAAAACAACAAAATACAGTATATCAAAATGTCTTTTCAGTTCAGTTCAATCACTTAGTGATGTCTGACTCTTTGTGACCCCATGGACTGAAGCACACCAGGCTTCCCTGTGCATCACCAGCTCCTGGAGCATGCTCAAACTCATGTCTATCGAGTTGGTGATGCCATCCAACCATCACATTCTCTGCTGTCTGCTTCTCCTCCTGCCTTCAATCTTCCGCAGAATCAGGGTCTTTTCCAATGAGTCAGTTCTTCACATCAGGTGGCCAAATTATTGGAGCTCCAGTTTCAGCATCATTCTTTCCAATGAACATTCAGCACTGATTTCTTTTAGGATTTGCTGGATTGACCTCTTTGCAGTCCTAGGGACTCTGAAGAGTCTCCAACACCACAGCTCAAAAGCATCAATTCTTCTGCACTCAGCTTTCTTTATAGTCCAACTCTCACATCCATAAATGACTATTGGAAAAACCAGAGCTTTGACTAGATGGACCTTTGTCAATGAAGTAATATCTCTGTTTTTTAATATGCTGTCTAGGTTGGTCACAGCTTTTCTCCCAAGGAGCAAGCGTCTTTTAATTTCATGGCTGCAAGCAAGATCTGCAGTGATTTTGGAGCCCCCCCCCCAAAATAAAGTCTGTCATTGTTTCCCCGTCTATTTGTCATGAAGTAGTGGGGCCGGATGCCATGATCTTAGGTTTTTGAAAGCTGAGTTTTAAGCCAACTTTTCCACTCTCCTCTTTCACTTTCATCGAGAGGCCCTTCGGTTCCTCTCCCTTTTCTGCCATAAGGGTGGCATCATCTGCATATCTGAGGTTATTGATATTTCTCCCGGCAGCCTTGATTCTAGCTTGTGCTTCATCCAGCCTGGCATTTCATATGATGTACTCTGCATATAAGTTAAATAAGCAGGATGACAATATGCAGCCTTGGACGTATGTCTTTCCCAATTTGGAACCAGTCCATTGTTCTATGTCTGGTTCTAACTGTTACTTCTGGACCTGCATACAGATTCCTCAGGAGGCAAGTAAGGTGGTCTGGTATTCTCATCTCTTTAAGAATGTTCCACTGTTTGTTGTGATCTATATGGTCAAAGGCTTTGCCATAATCAATAAAGCAGAAATAGACGTTTTTCTGGAACTCTCTTGTTTCATCTTTGATCCAATGGATGTAGGCAATTTGATCTCTGGTTCCTCTGCCTTTTCTAAATCCAGTTTAAACATCTGGAAGTTCTCAGTTCACATACTGTTGAAGGCTGGTTTGGAGAATTTTGAGCATTATTTTGCTAGCATGTGAGAAGAGTGCATTTGTGCGATAGTGTGAATACTCTTCGGCATTGCCTTTCTTTGGGATTGGAATGAAAACTGACCTTTTCCAGTCCTGTGACCTCTACTGAGCTTTCAAATTTGCTGGCATATTGAGTGCAGCAGTTTCAAAGCATCATCTTTTATGATTTGAAATAGCTCAACTGGATTCCATCACCCCCCTTAACTTTGTTCATAGTGATGCTTCGTAAAGCCCACTTGACTTCACATTTCAGGATGTCTGACTCTAGGTGAGTGATAACACCATCATGGTTATCTGGCTTATTAAGATCTTTTTGTATAGTTCCATGTATTCTTGCCACCTTTTCTCAATATCTTCTGTTTCTGTCAGGTCCCTACCATTTCTGTCCCTTATTGCACCCAATATTGCATGAAATGTTCCCTTGATAGCTCTAATTTTCTTGAAGAGATCTCTAGCCTTTCCTATTCTATTGTTTTTCTCTATTGCTTTGCGTTCATTGATCACTGAGGAAGCCTTTCTTATTCTCTTTGTATTCCTTTGGAACTCTGAATTCAGATGGGTATATCTTTCATTTTTTCCTTTGCCTTTAGCTTCTTTTCTCAGCTCTTTGTAAGGCCTCCTCAGACAACCATTTTGCCATTTTGCCTCACACACTTTGAGTGTTTGAGTGTCTCCTGCCGAGGCATGGGTCAGCAGTGGCCTGCCACTGGGACAGGGTCCGTGGCTGAAGCAGACCTGGGTCAGGTAGTGTTACCCCACATAGAGCTGCAGAGCAGATCGCACATAAACTGCAGAACAACTATACCAAAGAAATGCTCACCCTCTTAAGAAAGTTCTAGGACCCACAATGGATTTTCCAACCTGGGGATCCAGTAAAAGGACTGAGAACCCTCAGGGAATTTGACTTTGGAGGCGAATGGGACTGGATTACAGAACTTCCACAATACTGGGACACAGACTCTTGGAGGGCACAAAAAATACCCTGTGGGGTACCAGAAACCAGGAGAAAGGAGCAGTGTCCCCACAAGAGACTGAGTTGGACTTTCTTGTGAATGTCCTGGAGTCTCCAGTGGACAGTTTGGCCTCAGGTCAAACAGGGAGTGAACACAGCCATACCCATCAACAGAAAATTGGATTAAAGATTTACTGAGCATGGCCCTGCCCATCAGAACAAGACCCAGTTTCCCCACAGTCAGTCTTTTCCATCAGGAAGCTTGCATCAGCCTCTTATCCTTTTTCATCAGAGGGCAGACAGAATGAAAACCACAGTCACAGAAAACTAACCAAACTGATCACATGGATCACAGCCTTGTCTAACTCAATGAAACTATGCATGTTTAGAAGTCTCAGATCAAGTAATGCTCAAATAAATGATAAGTTAAAAGTAACATTATCCTATCAGATTGATAAAAAATTAAAAGATTGACCACATTCAATGTTGGAAAGAATGTGAGTATATACTCTTGGTGTATCGTTAAGCTGATATCTATCAGGAAGGTACTTTGGAAATAGTTATCAACATTATGTGCATTTCCTTTGCTGCAACAATCTCATTTTTATATATTTATCTATAGAGATACAAAAGAATTGAAGACACATGTATTATGATGGCCAATATACCTTAGAATTTTAGAAAAATAAGCATATGGGAACGATTAAATTTCTAGAATGTTTCCACCAATACTGATAAAGTTGATCTTAAAGTATTTACACACAAAGATGTTTTTTGAAATAGATATAAATTTGTAAAGCACACTTATCTAGGTGTACTAGTGTGGTGGGAGTGAAGTTGAGGGCAGTGGGGGTTTAAGAGGGCCTTGAGGTGACGTACAACAGTCTACCAGCAGCTGAAGTGAGGTAATATGAAAAAGACAACTTGAGAGGAGCCTTTCATCCTCTATATCAGACTGTTTTTTTTAAGATTTCCCTTTGCCCTCAGGAGTTGGCATAGCTCTATAATTTAAGAAGTTATTGCAACTCTGAAAAACATTTCACATATGAATGTCATATTTCATTGGAGAAAAAGAGTATTAAAAGTAAAATAAACTTAAAACAGAATTAAATACTAATGTGAATAGATCACAATGTTTTTATGGAACTAAATAAAATTGTACTACTAACCTGATCTAGTTAAAATGTTTATGATGAACTTGTGTAAGTTACATGTGGGAATACTATTTCTCAGCCATTGAAAGCATTGTATTAGACGCTTGAATTTAGATAGATTATATAAATTTCAGATACAAAGTGGTAAATGAAGTCAGTGCAGCCTAAAAGATTACCAGAATTGCAAACAGCAAGTATAATTCATACTGATAACAGGTTTTCCTGTTTTTTAAATATCCTTCCTTTAAAACAATTGTTATTAGAATATAGTTGCTTTACAATGTTGTATTAGTTTCTACTGCACAGCCAAGTGAATCAGCTATACATATACAGATCCCCTCTTTTTTGGATTTCCTTCCCATTTCAGTCACGCCAGAGCACTGAGTAGAGTTCCCTCTGCTCTAGAGTAGGTTCTCATTAATTAAAATATGAAATAAATGAAAATACTTTTGAAACAAAATCAATAAAATGGCCACATTTGGAAAACCGCAGAATCCACAAATGTAATTAAATACTCTGTGGATGTGATCTTTTTTAAAGAATAAATCATTTGAGATGGCAATACCTCTATGAGTCTCATAAAATATGAAGTCTTAATAATGAAGTATATTTAAAGAAAAATTACATATTTTTTCTTGCAGATGTAATATCTTACATTCTTTTTCCAAGCTTTAAAAAAAAATTGTTAGAGAAAATTAAACGCTTTACTTGCTGCCTGACTGAGACCTCATAAAATGTTAACAGAATGCTAGAAATATGGTCATTGCATATATTTGTTTCACTTCACTCAGGAAGTTGAGTGGGATTATGGAAATAATTTTGTGTGGCAAGAGAAATGCATGGCGGGCAGCCCTGCTGGCTGCTCTGTGGCAATATAACGTGTGTCTTGAGCTGAGGCCAAAGCTGAACCCTCAGGAAAATATCACCAGACATCATGGCAGACTGACACCAGCTCTTCCAGTAGTGAGGAGGTTGTCTACCACGCACTGTTGTCTTTCAGGTTTGTTATTTTAGAGCACAAAAAACTACCTTTTCTTAAATGATAACATGACTTTGAAGGGGAAAAAAAAAATGTAAAGTAAAAAGTAACCATTTTTAAAAGCATCTGTTCAGTAACTTTAAGAGCCAGATGAGAATGACCTCAAACTAACTTGAAATCCAATATAATCCCAAGAGATATTTTTCAATCTTGGTGAGGAAGGGAGAGAAGAGGAAGAACTGAGAGTGGCAGAGAGCCTGCAGGCATAGCACCTGGGGTGTAATTGCTTGTAGGGTGTTCCCCAGAAAATGCAGAAGTGGAAGCAGAGGAGGGGGACAAAGAAGAAAAGCATTACAAATGTGAATGTCAAGGTTCCTATTTGTAGCTCATAGTCCCTGCTCCAGGCTTGCCACGTGCCCGTGGTTGTAAAGAATCTGCCTGCCAATGCAAGACAGGCAAAAGAAATGCCTTCTATCCCTGGGTGGGAAATATCCTCGGGAGTAGGAAAAGGCTGCCAGGAAAATTCCATGGACAGAGGAGGCCGGCGGTGCTCCTCTGTCCACGGGGCCACAGAGAGTTGGACACAACTCTTACCGCCCAACTAAAGAGCAGCAGTCCCTGTGCCGTGATAACATTCAGAATCAGGCCAGTGACAGTGTTTGACGCTTCTAATGCTCTATGAATTGAGATCTATTCCCAAAAAGGGATGGGGACAAAAGAGAGCCTGGCACATCAAACGACTGCCGAGCAGACTGGGATTCTGCTCAGGAGTGGAGACCCCCGAGGGGTCCTGAGGGTGAAATCAGGAGGCCTCTAGAAGGACAAGTCTGCGGGGTGGACCCGGTGAAGGAGGGAGGAGGGAGCCCCAGAGAGTTCATTCTCAGGCCTCCTCCTGTCCGTGAGGATTCCTGATACATTCTCCAGTAGATTGCTAGCCTTACTTACTGGTGGACTGGGCTCCGGTCTACTCCAAGTAGTGCTATTGATTGAAGATATGTGGGCTGCCTGTAGCAACTCAGGGCTAAGGTAGGAAGGAACCCACCTCTACCCTTCATAGGGAGCACAGACCTCTCACTGGCCTGGGGAAATCTGTTTCTTTGGTTTGCTTTTTGGTCCTGTTTCTCTTTTTTTTTGTTTGCTTTTTCTGTGTTTTCCCATGTATGAGCAGCAATTGAAAGTGAAAGTCGTTCAGTCGTGTCCCATTCTCTGCGATCCCATGAACTGCAGCACGCCAGGCCTCCCTGTCCATCACCAACTCCCGGCGTCTACCCAAATCCATGTCCATCAAGTTGGTGATGCCATCCTCTGTCCTCCCGTTCTCCTCCTATCCCCAATCCTTCCCAGCATTAGGGTCTTTTCCAATGAGTCAGCTCTTCGCATGAGGTGGCCAAAGTATTGGAGTTTCAGCTTCAACATCAGTCCTCCCTATGAACACCCAGGACTGATCTCCTTTAGGATGGACTGGTTGGATCTGTCAGTCCAAGGAACCCTCAAGAGTCTTCTTCAATATCACCACTCAAAAGCATCAATTCTTCAGCCCTCAGCTTCCTTCACCGTCCGACTCTCACATCCATACATGACTACTGGAAAAACCATGGCCTTGACTGGAGTGGATGGCAGTTCCCTTCTCCACAGGATCTTCCCAACCCAGGGATCAAATCCAGGTCTCCCACATTGCAGGCGAATTCTCTACCAGCTGAAGCACCTAGTAGCGGAATAGTGGAGTGGGTGGCCTATCCCTTCTCCAGCAGATCTTCCCCACCCAGGAATCAAGCCGGGGTCTCTTGCATTGCAGGCAGATTCTTCACCAACTGTGCTATCAGGGAAGTGATTATGTACAGGCTTTTCAAGACAGTGCAGAATCCCTGGCAACTATGGCAGCAGAACAGAGATACATTTTCTTCCGGCTGTTCCTCAAATGGCTTTGCAAACATAGAAACCCTAGCCACCTCGCAGGGAATTCATTTCTTCAATTACAAGTAGCCTTCTTTCTTTTAATGTTAAATATCTGCTGAATGACAAAGTGGAAAAAACTGTCTTTATACTCAAGATGCTGCAACTAAGGACCATTTTTTTTTTCTTCTGCCAAACAACGAGCTGGATATCATTTTTCCTCATCCTTAGGGAAATGGAGGCACAATAGCTTCTGGGAGTGAGTACTTCGGGAAGTTAGCACTTCAGGGATAAAGAACTTTTTAAAAAGAAGGTAAAATATGTTAACAATTACACTAACATTTTTATATTGGTTACATGGTGAGCTATGTTTTAGATGTATGGGGCTGAATGAAATATGTTATTAAAGTAATTTCACCTTATTTTTCTTATTTTTTTAAAACTAACTCAGAATATTTAAAATTATGTGTGTGATCCAAATCATATTAGTTGAGCAGCACTGTTATACATCTAACTCCCAGATAAAAATACAGGTCACAGAGAATCAAGTCAATGACACCAAGAGGAAGCAATTAAGTAAATATAGATTACGAAATAGTCCACTGTACAACTACCCTAAAATCGACAAAAATGAAGTGTCATAAAATGAGAACGGTTTTAAACTAAGAGACTAAAGAGATATAACAATAAGGGCAATGTAACCATAAATTAGATTGGATTGTATTTAGAAGAGTCATTTGTGAATGGCTATAAACTTTCTGAGAATGAGAAGAAGAAACTGAATAATAAACTAGATATTAAATGAGGTTATGGAATTATTACTACTTTCTTAAGTGTGATAGCAATACTGAGATTATGAAGGAGACTGTCCTTATTCTTAGGAAATGCATTCTGAAAAATTTTGCAATGACAGGTCTGTATCTTACTTTCAGATGGTTGAGCAAATGTTGTGAGAAAGAAATCAAGGAAATCCGAGATCATACTAAAAATTGCTGAATTTAGATAGAGAACTGTACTATTTTTCTACGCATAACATTTTTCTTATTAAAAAGCAAGGGTCCAAAACTTCAAGTAGAGAAAGGTGGCCAACATTTTCACATTTTCTGTTACTCTATGGTGTACTATTTCTTCCATATGTATTTCTTAATTTGATTAGGAAATAAAATATGTAAATGTGTAATGTCAAATAATATAAAAATATCAAAGTCTCCACTAGAAAATAAGTGATTATTCTTATGTGCATTCATATTGATTCAGTTCTTTCCTTTCCCACCAGAGATCATTTCCAATTGAAACAGCAGATGCGAAATGGTGATAGTTATGCCAGTCAGCATTCCATAACTGTCATTAACCCTGTAATTTTTTCTCACATAAATGTAAAACAATAATAGAATGAAATTGTATTGGACTCTATCAGGGATATTCATTGTAATTAAAACATCAAATTATGAAAAGAAAAATTACTTTTATACTCACTTGTCATAGATTTTCCCTTCAACTAGGCATCTGGACAGCTTTATAGCAGCTTTGCAGAACTACATTTTAATGCTATGTATCTGTCTTGTTTGACTTGATTTGAAATTTACACTCCTCTTTGTCTTCCTAATAACAGAATTAATCATCTCTAGCAGTTTAAGTGCAGATCTAACATAAAGATTATACTGAAATAGAATCCTAGTCATCTCAAAAAAATTGTAGATACACCTCAGATGATTATAAACAATACAAAGTAAACCGTTTGACAAATTTCATTAGTAACCAATCTGGAATTCAAGAGCATATAAAAATAAATTTCAATTAGCACCTTTGTATAACTTTAGCGATATGCATATATTTGATGGCCACAACTTTAGAATGGATATTTTTCTCTTTTTTTTCACCAATTTTTGACAATGGAAACTTCATAAGTGTTAAGGCACTATTATTTATATTTAAATAGGCAACACAGCAAGGTATTTCTTTCTTTTATATGTTTTTAGATCCTGAGGACCCCATAGATTCTCAGCCACTACTGATTAATGACTAACTCTTCAAAAAATAGACCTTAGAAATCAGCACAATGTGTACACTAATGAACCAGGACTGAAAAGTGTTCATGTTGAAACTAACACAGAAGAGGAAAGAAAGGAAGAAATAACAAGAATAGCACAGGCAATTTTATCACTTTTCTGAAAGAAACATTCGTTGTAATGTGTATACATTATATACAAACGTCATTGTATTGCTGGGCTTTCTAGCTATTGACTCCAATACAGTTTTACAAGAACGTGACTAGAATTCTGATATTATTTTTGGTTATTAAATATCAAAAGTACATTACTATCTGGCAAAAAAACATAATTAATAAAAATTACATCATTCAAATAATATTTTGACAATTAGCATTGACACTGGAAATCATAGCAAAAATGGTTTACTAGTTTAATTTTTCCACAAAGTTAATTTCATGAAAAATACGAAATAACTTGCTAGGTTTATGAAATTTAGAAAATAAAAATTATAGCGTAAATCATACATTTAACGCTTTTAGACAGTTTAATATGCATTTCAGAAAAAGTCCTCTAGATGGCGCTGTTTATCACAGTTAGAAATTATTTTAACTGAATGGTTCTTGAGTGAATTAAACTATAAAATTCATTTTTCTAGTACTCAAGTTTTTATTCACCATATTTGTTTCTCTCTGAATGAATATTTAACCTAATGCAGCAAGTTTTTGCTAACTTACAAGGTTATTACTGCCGTTTAATGTGCAAATTTCCAGGAACAATTAAGTTGACCTAAAAACCTGAGAATAAAAATGTGTGATCAGTATCCTTTGAAGGAATTAAAATAAGTTATTGAGACTATTATAACCAAGATGAAAGAAATCTTAACAACTAACCAGATGAATTACATTAGTCTTTTTTTTTTTTTTAACTTGTATGTAATCGCATATTTGAATGGATTTATCCATGTTTTAGGGCTTCCCTGGTGGCTCAGATGGTGAAGAACCTGCCTATGATTCAGGAGACCAGGTTTGATCCCTGGGTGGGGAAGATCCGCCAGAGAAGGTGCAGGTGTGGGTCAGGAAGATACCCTGGAGGAGGAAATTGAAACCCATTCCAGTATTCTTGCCTAGAGAATCCCATGGACAGAGGAGCCTGGCCGGCTACAGTCCATGGGGTCACAAAGAGTCGGACATGACTGAACGATTAAGCACATCTATGTTTTATAGGAACTTACAGTTTTATAACCAAGGGAGATTTTCATCTTCTATTTGAAGTAATTGCACTTTTAATTTTTTAACTTGATGAACAGCCCAGATAAGTCACAGATACATAGCAGAATCTAAGGCAATCTTATTTTGTCAGAGAATTTGTGAGTGGATAGATCTTTTTCAAATTGTGAATTGATAGACATAATGATTTAAAATAATAAAATTAACTTTTATACTGGATATATTACACACAAATATAAAACCAATAAAAATGCCTCATATATACATTTAAGAATCTTACACTTTCTAAAAACAAGGATGGACAGAAATGGTCAAGCTTAGACCCAATAGTTGGTTTATAGATTTTCCATGCCTTCTACAAAAATGGAAAATTTGTCACAAATGGTTGGAAGAGAGATTTGTTTTATCCAGATTTTAATTAGTATTCCAGAAACAAAATTTATAACATATTTTGTCCATTTTCCTAAAGGTTATCAAATTAACTCCAGTAATATTTTAACTCTTGATTTGGCTATTAAGAGATATAATTAGACATAAATTTGCTGAAATTAATTATAATATATAAAAATGCAAATACTACACATCTGAAGAAATGTTCCCCAAACTTTGGGACTACTTCCAGGTTCACTGTGTGTGTGTGTGAGTGTGTGTGTGTGTGTGTGTGTGTGTGTGTGTGTGTGTGAGTGTGTGTGTGTGTGTGTGTGAGTGTGTGTGTGTGTGTGAGTGTGTGTGTGAGTGTGTGTGTGTGTGAGTGTGTGTGTGTGTGAGTGTGTGTGTGAGTGTGTGTGTGTGTGTGTGAGTGTGTGTGTGTGTGTGTGTGTGTGTGTGTGTGAGTGTGTGTGTGTGAGTGTGTGTGTGAGTGTGTGTGTGAGTGTGTGTGTGTGAGTGTGTGTGTGTGTGTGTGAGTGTGTGTGTGAGTGTGTGTGTG
>ML663566.1:26177028-26487052 GCA_007570785.1 Antilocapra americana
GTGTGTGTGTGTGTGTGTGTGTGTGTGTGTGTGTGTGTGTTTGTGCATGCTTCACAGGTAGCTTAGTAGTAAAGAATCTACCTACCAATGAAGGAGACATGGGTTTGATCCCTGGGTTAGGAAGATACCCTGAAGGAGGAAATTGAAGCCCACTCCAGTATTCTTGCCTAGAAAATTCCATGGACAGAGGAGCCTGGAGGGCTACAGTTCATGGGGTCTCAAAAAGTCAGACACAACTGAGTAGCTAACACTTTCACTCCTTTCAACAGATATTATTAAAGCTAAAAGCCCTTAAGAAGCAATGGCAAGGATATAATTGGACACCAACAATAAACCGCAACCAGCTAATAAACTATCATAAGGAGTTCTCCATCTCTGGTACCTTCTGTGCATCTTCATTTTTGTTATTCTCTCCCTCAACCTTCCTTTGGGTTTCTGGTCCATGTAATGAAAATTACTGCTTCTGGTTACTCCTGAATACACATCACTTCCTATTCAGAAAGTGATTAGATTGATCTTGCAGTGTCTCTTTTGTAAAGCTAGGTTCTTTGACAAAGGGGTTCATTGTTCTCTCTTAAACAGAGTATCTTCATAAACCATAATCAAGTGTTGGCACATTGGAAAGAATTTCTGGCAGGTTAAGAGGAGCCCACACCTTGTGACTATAGTTGCTTTGCTTTTCATGTCGGTGGGATACAGGGAGATACACTTCAGAAAAGCAGAAATCCTTTGTTAGCTTAGGAGTCCGCACATGTGCTCCATCACCTCCTTGTTGGCACCTCCTGTGCCCCTCTGTGGCCTGCTACCCTCACAGAGCTCAGTAAATGCCCTAAGTCCTCCTTCTCCATTGCATGCAGCCTGCCTGTCCTCAAAGGGGGCCAGTCTCCAAATAGACTTCTTCCTCAGCCCTAGTGAGTTTAAAGTAAAGCAAAAGTTTAGCTCAAGATAACCTAATCTCAACGGGGAAGAAAACAAGCTAAATCAAATTAATACATGAATGATGTGTAAATTTCTTGATCCTCTGAGCATTACTTGTGTCGAAAGTATGCTTGGTAACACAATCAAACCCTGTATGTTACAGTGATAGACATAGGTCTTGTTTCAATGCTCTTTTTGTTTTGTTTATTCCTCTGAGGCATGACACTTTGTCTCTAGGATGCCTTTTAAGTCCTTGCTGCTTAAAAAGTGGTCCACTGATCAAGAGCATTCGGATGCTCTGGGAACATGATAAAAAGGCAGGACCTCATTGTCCACCACAGATCCAATATATCAGAACATGCATTTTAATTTAGCAACATTTCTAGGTCATTTGTATTTATGTTAAAGCTTAAGAAACACAGAGCAGGTTAATTAATTGTTATTTAACTCATGAGTAGAGAATGTAACTTTAGTATAAGACCAGACTTATGATAGTAAATTCAGTAAACATTCTGGAACAATATGAAGATTAGACACAATTGGATGCATATTTATGTATATCAACAAGAAACTGCTATTGAGCATTAGAACTATTGATTAATGTAAAAAGCAAAATCTTTAAAGTCTGAAATATATAGGAGAGAGGTTGTGATGAGAGTTAGCAAAGTAGAAAGGACTCACAGTATAGTGTGCCTCACTGCAAACAAACAGTAAGAGCCCTTGGATGAATTATGCTTGAAACATAGTTATTTGAATATTTGTGTGCTGAGTATATAGGAGAGTTTTAAAATATATTAGCTATGTTTTTAACATATGTTTAAAATAGTATGTTTTTAAGTTAGATGTTTGATGGATTCATGAATAGATTTATATGATAAAATTTGTCCCTTATGTGTTTTATAATCTTTTATGTAATTCCCATTTTACACATTTTTCTATTAATTGTGGTGTTTACCTAAAGTGCTGTCTTTAGGATCTACTTATCTTTTGTAACATGCCAAAAAGCCAGGTGAGTTCCATAGTGAGGGACAAATATTACTAGAAGATAATTACTCTTTCATTTCATTACTATTTCAGCATAACTATTAAAGACACTCCTATTGGTCTAGTCGTTACCTCTAAAACCTAAACAGTTAACTTGCGATTAGGCGTTAAGATATACTAATCTTGCACTCAAACGTGTATGCAATTCACTTTCTAAAATCAACACATTGCACAAATATTTTTGTGACTTGAAAGCTTTCTAATCATTTTGAAACTGTAAGGGGTATTTATTGCATTTTGTTTTATTTTGCAAGTTACATGTTTCCAAGGAAAGTTTTCTTAATTGGGCTTTCTTGTAAGCTCTCCAGCTAATGTTTCTTGTAGCATGCCATTTTTAAAAATAAGTATCTCTTATGATGACCCCATTCCATACAGCCAAGAAGTTTCTTTGAGGCTTTTTCAATCCTTTCTGAAAATTTCACCAATCTGTTTGAGGCTGACCACTGTCGATTCATGGGCATAGGACTGAAAAGATGATGTACATTTTAGGAATTTTAAAAGGATTGTATTAGTGTGTATTGTGGAATAAGATCTTTTTTTAAGAAAAAAGTTTATTTTAAAGAATTATGTATACACACACACAAGTTTTGTAAACAGAACGATATTGACTCAAACCCAAAACAAAGCTTGTATCAGTTATCTAGCAGAGGCTGAGCAAGCCCTAAATTCATTACTTGGGTGTTATCAGTGATATGAAGGCTGCTGGAGTCAATGGAATATTCATAGTCTCCCTGACTCATCCTAATTCAATTAGAGCGGGACTGTCCATTGAATTTGTTTCCTGTTAGGAGACTATATGAGAAAAATGAGGCTTATCCATTCTGCCATATATTAGTAAGTCTATTTATGTGCATATTAAGTAACAAATTTGGCTTCCAGAAGATTATTATGTGAGCTTATCTAAAAAAAAAAAAACACAGGAAAAATAGGCATAAAAGAAATATATGTATGAAGAAATTGGGAGAGGGGAACAAGGAATGAAAGTGACTACAATGCTGTTGTATCAAGTAATATAAACTCATATTTTTGACAACATATTCTTACAATAAGAAGCAGGACTACTGAAAGAAATGTTTTAAAAAGCTACTATATTTATTTTAAATTGAAAAAGATCTAATACTTATGAAAAATAATTTCCCAGTTATCTTTGGGCAACATGTCCTCATCTCAACATTTTTCTGTCTCTATTTTAAGTGCAAATAGAGGTGCTTTCAAATAATGGTGCATACTATGTTTGTACATTTATCATTTATATAAATATGAATTGATCATACTTGATATTCTAATTGAACAGTTCTTACCTACAAAAATAAATATTATACATACACAAGAAATAGAAAGTTTTGTATATGCCACTTGAAATTGCATGACTTTAAAATCATCAAATTATTTAAAATTAAACATATATTAATTTTCTTTTACTATCTTTAAATCACTTTTTCATATTTCCTGAGTGATTACTTGAGTCATTTCTGGGATGGGAAAAACATTTCTTATGAGATCTATGTCTACATGAAGTCTTAAACAACCAATAATGAAATCTGAAATTTTAATATTTTCTTTATTTACACAGTAATCATGATAAAATAGTGGCACTGGAAATGTCAGTTTATCGTGTAGTAACTGTTAGAGCTACAAACTTGACATCTATAATCATTGTCAGTCATAAAAATGTAGCAAATTGGGATAAATTTGGTTCAGTCATTCAAACAGTGAAGTTTTTTGTCACCTTTGTTATTTGAATACCTTGGTCTAGGTTTTCCTTAAAAGAAAAAGAAGAAAAGAAAAACAGAAAGATGTTCAAAGAAAAGAGCTAATAGTGAAGCAAAAGAATGATTCAAGGAGCTTACTACACTTGTCACTTTGCACAACCTTAAAAGGTGTTAATTGTCTTTTTGTGGTGTTAAAATTCTGCATTGTCATTTTCTAAAACAGTGATAACACAAATAATCCTTAGCATTCTTTTTGCATAATTCCAACCTTCCCCTCCCCTAGAAATACAGTATAATAGTCTAGCCTCTTCTGCAAGAGGGGGACATTAAAACCTGCTGTGACAGAAGAGCTCCTGTGATTGATTGATTAATGTCAGTTAGTCATAATAAGACATCTGGATTAAAGGAACTTTTGAAGTATAGGGCACAAAAGAATTTTATTTTATTTTTAACCTTGATTGGAATATAGAACTAGCATATTAGAGTTGAAAATTTTAGTCTTTAAATCCTTGAGGACATTTGATCATTTCAAATACCACAGTCTATGTCATTTATAGAAAATATAACTTAAAAAAACTTTTATGATCTCTGTGTGAAATGTAATTTTAAAATGCTTAATGGTAACTAGAAAATCATCTTTGAAAATCCAATTAACAAACTGAACTGGAAATTATCATTTAAATATATAAACAACATTAGATTCTTGGAATCTAAAATAATTTTACTAATTTGATATCTCTATCTGTATAAATGCAGAATAGCATGTTAGTCTTCACTTAACTGGTCAAAGGTGACTTAGCTTCACAAGTATTCCATGACCTACATAACCAGCAAAGAACACTAAGGCAATTTTACTACAGCCTGGATGGCATAATTCTTATGTTACTAATCAGGTACAACACAGGTGAAGACATGATAATTCCTTGCTGCAGAAAACATGAATTGACAAAGATGGTATAAGGGATATTTGAAGATATCTAATTGGAAATCTAACATATATATTTGGAGATGTTTATTAGAAGTCATATAATTGAAAATCTAACATTTTTCTAAATTCAAGAAAGAGAAAGGTGATTAAAATGCAGCAAAAAAAAGAAACCTCAATAAATATTCCCCTACAAAAACTAAAATTAGTGAATACTATCATTTCACTAATTCATAATTATGCAGATACACTTTTTTTTTTAATTAAGAGAGTTGCATTGTGAACAGCTCTCAATATGAAAACATTTTATATCATGGTTTTGGCAGAAGACTCAAGTTATGATAGCAGAGGGTTAGGAAAATGACCCTTTATATCAATTAATTTTCTTCCAGCAATATTAATAAGATCTTTAATAATATTTCTGATTCTGGAGTTTAGCATTTGGACTATAATTGGGCAAACAATAAGCTTCAACTATTCTAGCTCTCAGAGGTAAAACTATTACGATAAAGAATCCCACTAACTTAGACCTGCGGAATAAACACCCATAATATGGAGTAAGTTAGTAGCCCTATCTCTATATTAAACTCAATTTCCTTTGAAAAGATCTACATGTATTTCATTTGGGGGGTATGCCCTGTGGTTTCTGTTAATTGAAGTCTCCTGGTCATAAGTTTTATTGTGTGATGATTTCTTTTCTCTTCCTTAACCTTCATCTGTATTCATGCTAAGATTTCATTTATGAGCACAGGGTAATAATGGTTCCTGACTACAAGTAAAGCTACCCCTCAGCAAATAGAAACATTTCCACTTTGTGAATATGTTTCATAATTATGGTTAAGCTATGTGTTGTGACTTTGAAATGACTACAGTATGACTGGAATGAGAATGCGAGATAACTGATGTTTCATAAGTGGACTGGAAAGTGGCGTGCTGCAGTGTTTATTGTAAATGTATCAGAATGATGGTTCATTTATTATTTTAAACTACTTCAGAGCATAAAATATGTGACAATTGGAACAAAGCACTAGCTGTAATTGTTGATTCTATGAATGGCAAAATAATCACTCACTGTGGTAAAATAAAAGAATCTTCCTTTAATTCACTGTGTTATTGTATGAGGTAATATTTTCCTTTTGACTTTTTAGATACTTAAGCAGGCCTTTTTCCTAATCATTCAAAATAGTGTTAGAGTTGTTTAGCCATTTTAAAACAGTATCAACATATGGCCTGCTAGAAACATGTTTATATTTCGCATAGATGGAGTTACTGTATTTTATAGGGGCTTCTGAGGCCCTGCACTTTTACTGTGACTATTCCATCTGAGGAAAAGTTTGAATAAAAAACAAATTTTCATAGATGTGAGGAAATTGCAGAGTCAAATTAGTTGGTCAAATAATGGAATTATTTACACAGTATCTAAGTTTGGTAGATTTGCTAAGTGATTTTTTTTAAGTACCTAAAAATAAGTGTTCATATTTTGAAAGAAAAGCCATTGTATTCAAAAACAAAAGGTGTTCCCGAACACGCCATCATGGTGCAGAACTACGTGAAAGAGCCTTCAAGCCATCCTCAGCCCAGTACAGAATGGGGAACACGAGGTTTAAAATAATTGCCCCTTTCCTCCCTGTTACGCAGTTCAAGTTATTCAGTCATGCATTAAGGCCTTCTCAAATAACCTTTACAGGTCATGCAAAATATATATATATATATATTGTTCGAAGTGAACTGCCATTAATGCCTCAAACTTTACTGAGGTATCTGGCGTCGTAGGTACAAATCTTGGTGGTTCACCGATTTTAAATGTTCAGTCAAATAAGGACAGTGCTTTCGGGGCCAATATTTAAGGAATAAGGCTAATTCTTTCGAGATTCCCTCTCTGCCGCTTTTACAAGAAAATAAGAAATGCGTCAGGATACTCGACGACGGAAGAGGAGTCAGAAAAACGAGATGTACATGGAAAGACAGGTACTAGTGTACATGTCAAGCTGGAATCAGCAGACAGTGTTAGGGGAGAGAAACGTTCCGCAGCTTGGGGAGCGGCTGGACGGGACTCCTTCCAGCGTCTGGCGGGCAAAGTTTGCAGCTAGGTGAGCTGCAGCGGCTTTTGCCGCGGCCGCGAGTCCAGGAGAGCTCGGGTTCACAGGTTCTGGGCGCGGCGGGAGCAGAAGTGCAAGGACAGCCTGGACCGGCTGCCGCGGCCCGTTCCTGCTCCCGAGACGAGACTTCGCGCCGCGCGGCAGACTGGCCTCAGGCTGTCCAGGGGATCCCGGGGGCTGTCATTTCCCCTTTCTCCCGGCAGCTTCCGTTACCCTACACGAAGGGAGTGCTCAAATTAATTTTCTTTCCTGTTTTGATAGAGACTCGAAAATCCTCTGTCCCGACCTTTCCAAGCCGCCCTCTCTGCCCTTCTGGACAACGTCTCTGCCAGGAAAAGCCTCTAGTTGCGGCCCCGTGAGTGTAGTCCTTCTAACGCGCTCCCGGGATGTGCTGGCCGGGGCTCCGCCTCGGAGCCCGGAAGAACTCTTTCCATCAGTGCATTCCGGTCCCCCCATTGAGCAGAGACGGCTGTGGAAGGTGCGCCCGCAGCTGAGCCGCCTCCAGCATCCCCCAACCGCCCGCCGCGGTGCCCGAGGCCCTCCGATCGGCGCTCGCACGCCAGGCCTGCCTCCGGGGCCGCCCCTATCCGGGCGACCGCCGGGACCCGGCCGCTGGCTGCCCAGAGCAGCCGCCGGCCCCGCAGTGCCCGTGAGCGCCGCCACTTCCCTCCCGGGCCAGACCCTGCTGGGCATGCTCAGTGCGCCTCCTGGAACCCGGCTCTCCCGCAGCCAGGATCGGGTCTCCGGCTTTTCGCGGCTGCCGAGGGGGTGCGGGGGAAGGGAGGCTGGGAGACAGTCAGCGCCTTGTTCCTCGCCGGGCTGCGGCCGCCCGCACCGCAGGATTCGGGCCAATCGGGGGCCGGAGGCGGAGCTCCGGCCGTCACGCCCTCCCTCTGGGCTTATTGAGAGTTATATCAAGAAATTCAGTTCAGAGAGAGGAAAGAGAGGAGAGGGAGAAGGAGAGAGGGGCAGAAGGGAAGGGAGCGAGGGAGAGCGTGCCAGACAGGAAGGAGTGCCCTAGAGTCTCAGAAGCACGCAAGAGATAACCAATTAGGAATTTTTCGGGAAACTGTCACCCCGGAGAGCACCCAGAGACTCACCATCACCCCAACTCTGACGTTTCCTACAAGAAGTTAGAGACTTAAGCAGTACTGACATCGGAGGGAAATGGTATACTTGATGCTGTGGAAAATACCCCTGAGCTGAAGAAGTGCAACTGGATGTGTGTGAGTGTTAAATACCAGGAGAGCTCAGACCCCGTGGGTAATAGAGACGAAATGTGGAGAGAATGACTAACGACAGATCTGTGAATTTGTTCTCTGGAGTTGCTAATTTGCCAGCCCGAAGCAACACATTTTACAAGGAGGAAACGTTTTGCTGCTTCTGATTTCTCCCCAAACTGGTGCTACCAGATGCATGGCTTTCTATGTGTTGGAACAGCTCATTCCTAACTGCAGCATACCGGGAAAGGGGAAAGGTTGAGGCAACTAACGTAAGTGTAAAGTTTCGCATGCACAATTGTAAATTTTGTGTTTAGATATGTCCTCGGTGTAGACGAGGGATGTTTATAACTGGGTAGACGGTTGGGGCAGAGCTCACCTACTAGGCTATATCTGCATCCCTACCTGCATCACTCTGCCGGAACTAATCGCGGGCATCAGCTACCGTGCAGCCTAATGCAGATAAGATTAGAGCCTGGAAACTGACCAGTTCTACTCAAGTAGGTAGCTGCCTGGAAGCTTGCACCCGTTTAAATTGCAGTTAGGAGGGCATCGAAGCAGAAGGCTTTCTACCTGCATTACTGAGTCGCAGTATTTATGTGTGGCAGACGTTGCTAATACTATAAACGGAGATGGGGTTAAGAAACTGCATTTTTTTTTCTTTCCTCTTTTATGCTCAGTAGAAAATACTGTGTTGTTACATGGAAATGTTAGCTGCGTTTCACTTATGTCTTGGCACTCTCTTCCACCTCTAGGATAAGGAATCCTATGTTATTATATGTATTCTAAAAGTTTTAATGTGTTTATTAATTCTAATGGGGATAATTTAGCAACATGGAGAAATGAGAGCAAGGTCTGGGTAAACTGAAGGTCTTGGTATTGTGCTTTTAGGCAATGAGGTTATGTAGTGGCCGGTGACTCCTGCTTCTGATGCTGCAGCAGCATGTCCGAATGGTTGCTTCCCAGTAAAATTGTATTCAGAAGGCAGCTGAAAAACTGGGAGGAAAGAAAAAAAGATAGTCTGTTTAAAAGAAAGAGATGACTCAGTGTGGCAGAGAAGAAAACACATCACATTTGACATGTGACAAAGCAATTAGCAGGAACCATAGCTAAATACTTGGTGTTTTTCACTAGCTCCTGAAAAACTAAGGGAGGTGGGTTAGAAGCCAGGAGGCGGGTAAGACGGGGGAGGGGAAGAGGAGAACAAGGACGCATGTTTTGAATTAAACAGTGTCCTGCCAACAGTGTGGGTGAATGCAGGTAAAAATAGCAAGTGCCCTTAATTCAAAAGTAGATAATGCAACAAGCAGGAATATTTGGTGTTTTTATTCACAGAGTTAACTTGCAAATAGTGTCAGAGCAAACTGCCATGTTTACTAATATGCAGTGGAAAATGTGTTGTGATATTTTGTGACTGTGTGCTTTTGTTTACTGAAGAATAATGTTGTCTATACGATTGTGTTGACAGTGGCTGTCTCCAAATAAGCGATGAGATGTAATGCATCCTCCAGTCCATGCACGCTTCCTTTTGCAATTTGTGCCTCATTCCTCAGTGGAGACCTTTAAACCCTAAATCCAGGAAAAAGAAAATAAATACATTATCATGGACCTGAGGGATTTTTACCTGTTGGCTGCTCTGATTGCCTGTTTAAGGCTGGATTCCGCAATAGCTCAAGAACTTATTTACACTATTAGAGAGGAATTGCCTGAAAATGTGCCCATAGGAAACATACCAAAGGATCTGAACATTTCTCACATCAATGCTGCCACAGGGACCAGCGCCAGCCTTGTCTACAGACTGGTTTCTAAAGCTGGGGATGCCCCTTTGGTGAAAGTATCCAGTAGCACTGGGGAAATTTTCACAACCTCCAATAGAATAGACAGAGAAAAACTCTGTGCTGGAGCCTCTTATGCTGAGGAGAATGAGTGTTTCTTTGAACTTGAGGTGGTGATCCTCCCCAATGATTTTTTCAGGCTGATCAAAATAAAAATAATCGTCAAGGATACCAATGATAATGCCCCCATGTTTCCATCTCCTGTCATCAATATTTCCATCCCAGAAAACACTTTGATCAACAGCCGCTTTCCAATTCCATCAGCAACAGATCCTGACACAGGCTTCAATGGTGTACAGCATTATGAATTGTTAAATGGGCAGAGTGTTTTTGGACTGGATATCGTGGAAACTCCGGAAGGAGAAAAGTGGCCGCAATTGATTGTTCAGCAAAACTTGGACAGAGAACAGAAAGATACCTATGTGATGAAAATCAAAGTAGAGGATGGAGGCACCCCACAAAAGTCCAGCACCGCCATCCTTCAGGTCACAGTAAGTGATGTAAATGACAACAAGCCAGTGTTTAAAGAGGGTCAGGTGGAGGTGCACATTCCAGAGAATGCTCCCGTGGGCACCTCTGTAATTCAGCTCCATGCCACTGATGCAGATATAGGCAGTAATGCTGAAATCCGGTACATTTTTGGTGCCCAGGTTGCGCCTGCCACCAAAAGACTCTTTGCTTTAAATAATACTACTGGGCTGATTACAGTTCAGAGGTCCTTAGACCGAGAGGAGACGGCCATTCACAAAGTGACAGTACTGGCTAGTGATGGCAGCTCTACTCCTGCTAGAGCAACGGTTACCATCAATGTCACTGATGTAAATGATAACCCTCCGAACATAGACCTCAGGTACATTATAAGTCCCATCAATGGCACCGTGTATTTGTCTGAGAAAGATCCTGTCAATACAAAAATTGCCCTAATTACAGTTTCAGACAAGGACACAGATGTGAATGGCAAAGTGATCTGTTTTATTGAAAGAGAGGTCCCATTTCATTTGAAGGCAGTATATGACAACCAATATTTGTTAGAGACTTCCTCTTTGTTGGACTATGAGGGCACCAAAGAATTCAGCTTTAAAATCGTTGCCTCTGATTCTGGGAAGCCCAGTTTAAATCAGACTGCTCTGGTAAGGGTTAAGCTTGAGGACGAAAATGACAACCCACCAATTTTCAACCAGCCTGTAATTGAGCTGTCAGTTTCTGAAAACAACCGACGTGGGTTATACTTAACAACTATTAGTGCCACAGATGAAGACAGTGGGAAAAATGCAGATATTGTTTATCAGCTTGGACCGAATGCCTCCTTCTTTGATCTGGACCGAAAGACAGGAGTTTTGACAGCCTCTAGAGTCTTTGACAGAGAAGAACAAGAAAGGTTCATTTTTACAGTAACTGCCAGGGACAATGGGACCCCTCCCCTCCAAAGTCAAGCGGCTGTGATAGTTACTGTTCTGGATGAGAACGACAATAGTCCCAAGTTTACTCATAATCATTTTCAATTTTTTGTGTCTGAGAATCTGCCAAAGTATAGTACTGTGGGGGTAATCACAGTGACAGATGCAGATGCTGGAGAGAATAAAGCTGTGACTCTTTCCATTCTAAATGACAATGATAATTTTGTGTTGGATCCCTATTCTGGAGTCATAAAGTCAAATGTCTCATTTGACAGAGAGCAGCAGAGTTCCTACACTTTTGATGTCAAAGCCACCGATGGGGGACAACCACCCCGTTCCTCTACTGCAAAAGTAACTATAAATGTGATGGATGTCAATGACAATAGCCCTGTTGTCATTTCACCACCTTCGAATACTTCTTTTAAGTTGGTGCCTCTCTCAGCCATTCCTGGCTCAGTGGTAGCAGAAGTTTTTGCTGTGGATATTGACACTGGGATGAATGCTGAACTTAAGTATACAATTGTGAGTGGTAACAGCAAAGGCTTGTTTCGGATTGATCCAGTAACAGGTAACATCACCCTGGAAGAAAAACCAGCACCAACTGATGTGGGCTTGCACCGGTTGGTGGTCAACATAAGTGACTTGGGGTACCCTAAGTCTCTGCACACGCTCGTGCTTGTTTTCCTGTACGTTAATGACACTGCTGGCAATGCTTCCTATATCTATGACTTGATTCGCAGGACTATGGAGACCCCATTGGACAGAAACATAGGGGATAGCAGCCAACCCTATCAAAACGAGGACTATCTCACCATCATGATCGCCATCGTCGCGGGCGCTATGGTGGTCATCGTCGTGATCTTCGTCACTGTTCTGGTGCGCTGTCGCCACGCATCAAGATTTAAAGCAGCTCAGAGGAGCAAGCAAGGTGCCGAATGGATGTCCCCAAACCAGGAGAACAAACAAAACAAGAAAAAGAAAAGGAAGAAAAGAAAGTCTCCCAAGAGCTCTCTTTTGAACTTTGTTACCATCGAAGAGTCCAAACCCGATGATGCAGTTCACGAACCTATCAATGGGACCATAAGCCTGCCGGCTGAGTTGGAGGAGCAAAGCATAGGACGATTTGACTGGGGCCCGGCACCTCCAACCACCTTCAAGCCGAACAGCCCTGACCTGGCCAAGCACTACAAATCTGCTTCTCCACAGCCCGCTTTCCATCTTAAACCAGACACTCCGGTTTCGGTAAAAAAGCATCACGTGATTCAGGAGCTCCCGTTGGACAACACCTTTGTCGGGGGTTGTGACACCCTTTCCAAACGCTCTTCCACTAGTTCAGATCACTTCAGTGCCTCAGAGTGCAGTTCCCAAGGAGGCTTCAAGACAAAGGGCCCCTTACACACCAGACAGGTAAATGAGCACTTTTACTGGTCTATAAGTACTGCATACAAGTGCCCAGTCAACCAGTATTAACGTGCCAGTGTGTCTCTTGTTTTGGTCTAACTTTAGCTTAGTTATAAAGAGGGAAAAAAAAAAACTTGACCCCTTTTCTATTCCTCTGGGGCTCAGTCAAGAATTTTTAGAACAGCTTTGAAATTTCTGAGTTCTGAGAATTATTTAACCTCCCAGTTTCCTTCAAATGGCAAAAGATGAAAAGAGGAAATTATTCCAAAATGTCCCAAGATAACGTTTGCTGAAGAAGAAAACCTGTCCTGGTATGCCAAATTCTGCTCCTGGGGGTTCCAAATTGACTGCTTCACAATTTTCACATTACCTTTTGATCTCAAAAGTCACCTTCAAATCTCAAATTTTAAATGACTTTTGAAGGTCTGACTATAATTATGTTGGAGCTGTGGTTGCTAAAGGGGTTAATTTTTTTTTAGTCTCTAAAAATATACTATAATATCAAATGTACATCAGCTGTGAAGCACATGATTGTTGGTAGATTGCAACTAAGCCATATAGGAAGTCTTCTCTTTGATTTCACATGATTTTATTGTAATATAGTAAATTGGAGGTTGAATAGAAAGGATTGCAGATTGTCCACAATGGCCAAAGTACTCTTTCAAAAAAGAAAGAAAGAAAGAAAACGGAATACTTTCTCCCTGTTAGAACTGATTTATACAGAAAAGAATGAATCCATTGTAAATATTCTCTCATCTCAGTAATGCGTAAGTGATCTGTCATAACTCATTTTAAACTGTGAAATATGACATATGAAGAGGGATTAATAGGCTGAGAAACTCATATTTCAACCAAATCCAGAATTAGTTTTTCTTAGGTCTAATAATTCCTTGTTAATAAAGATTTAAATGCAGCGCTGTCTAATTTATTTCACTGGTGCTTGTCTGTTGCCATGAAATTTGAGTGTCAACAATAGCCTGTAGATGGCACTAGGGTATCATGTCGCTTGTGCTGGCCTGGCGCCAATCCCGCAGTAGCAAGTAAAGGGGGAAGGAAAGATCAATCTGGTGCTATAGCCAAAGATACCTTTTATTTAATGGTAGTTGTTCTGGAGCAACTAGCATTTAAGTTCATTTGCTTGCTCTTTTGTGATCAGTTCTCAACACACCAACTTTCTAGGACTTCGTAATCCAAGTTCTGTCTTTGTTGGTATTGAGTCCACTATGGTGATGACCCATCTGGATTTGTTAACAGTAAGGAACATACAGATTTCAGAGAATCAAGGAAAGCAAAATAAAATTTGGAGAGAGTATTGACAGTCATTGCTTAGTGTTTGAAATCTCAAGAGTTTTTCTTATTTTTTTCCTCGTGGGGGTGAGAGGGGTGAGAATGTCCTATTGAAACTATTGTCTCTTACCATCCGTTGTTTGTTGCTCTTCAGTGACTTTAAGGTTTCATGGTAGTAAGATATTTATTAAAATAATTTTGACAATGACAGAGATACTTCAGAACATTAAGTATAATGCCTATGATTTTACAACTGAAATTTCCATTTCTTAAAAGGTTAAATATCTAGAGGATTTAGAAAGCACATATACTTAGAGCTTGAATGTACAGGATGAAAGGAATTAAGTCAGTACAAAGGTTCTAGAGAATCTGATGTTATTCGATAGACGTGGAATTTGGAATGCGTTATTTTCATGTTAAATTCATCAGCTTTTTAAAAGAGGTTTGATGTTTTAAAATTAAGAACATTTCTGAGTTTAGTAGAGGTTTGTAAATGTTGCTAAATAGTTAATCATGGTGAGAAAAGTAATTTATGAAACTAAGTGGATTTAAATATAAAGTTGCTATTTCAGTGAAAAGAAAATATGGCTTTTATTATTTATTTTCAATGGGTGGGTAAGGTCACCACAAAATACTGATGATATTTTATGATTTGCACAATATCTTAAAAATGTAACATGACTTAAAACTTTTCATATAAAATCTGAAATTTGTTTCCCAGAGAAACATGCTGAAGTTATTCCCACATCATTTTTCTTTTCATATCAAGTACAGACCCACTTCTTCTGACTTCTTCTCCAAAGTTGGATCTATATATAGTACTGTGAAATATATATAGAACAGTGGCATAAATGTTAAGGTATGGGAAAGATCTTTCGTCAAGGTTTAGTCAGTCATAAGGAAATTTGTTTGTGTGATGTAATCTTTAAAATAGGATGCTGAATAATTCTCTAACTGGAACTAAAATGCATTTGAGACATTCTTTAGTTCTCCTTGTAGGCATTTCAGTGTTCAAATGTAGCTATAATTCACTATTATGGTAAAGAGCTATTGAAATGGCTTTGGTTATTTACGCCTTTTAGAAGTTTTCATGCTGAGAAAGAAAAATTGCAGTGTTGGAGAAAAAGTATTTCTGGAAGTAAGGACAGGTGATGCTGATAGCAATATGTACAATTTTAGTATAAAAGAGGCATATTTTCTATGAATGAAGAACACACATTATATACTATCCTTTAAATTGTTTTTTCACTGAACTATGTGGCTGTTATTGAAGATGTTCTAGTTAAGTTAAAAAATAAAAATTGTTTTTTTAGCTCCTTCAACTAGTGGCTTTTATAAAAATGTGCTCCTGAAATAACACGATTTTGAAAAAGTAGGGTTTATTATAGCAAAAGCTTTCAGAGGAATTTATAAACTACGGTAAGATCTGTGAAGAGTTTTAGTTGAGTGGAAAAGGATTGCTGTTAATAGAAACACCTTTTCACTTTATGGAGCTAGTTGATGTGTGGGTAAAATGAAAGATTATTGAGCAAAGAGTTACCAAATTTAAATATCATGAGTTTGTCTTCTCTGTACAGTGAAAACTTATGGTCTGACTTTTATACCATGAGTTTGCTTATAGTGCATTGATTCTTATGTTGTGTGACTTTTTTTTTCTCCTGCTGTTTTCCCTCATGTGACCTTGCACAGAATGTATAAATCAATAATAAACCACATTCTTCATCCACTCTTATTTCACTAAGCTTTCATTTTCCTTGAATATAACAAATCTGTCTCTGAATTTTCTGCAAATTATTTTTTATGAAGCTTTGGATGTACCCTTAGCATTCACAGATTAAATAAAATGTCCTTTTTAAATAAAGCTAGATTATATCTTAATATTTATTCATAAATAAGCAGAGTTCATTGTCATAGGCTTGAGAGGATGACAACAAAATCATTTCTAGTACGACTTTGAATGATAAAGCTCCTTGATTTATTTTCTCTAAAAGAAAAATGTCTTCTTAATTGAATATGATTTTTAAATTATGGTATTAAGTTCTCAAATTTTAGGATGTCTCAGAATCATCTGAAATGTTTCTTAAAACATGTTGGTCCTTAGTCCCAGAGGTTCTAGTCTGGTGTCACTGGGGTCAAGTCTGAATACTTGCTCTGCTGACAAGATCCCAGGTGATAATGATGTTGCTAATCCAGAAACCCACACTTTGAGAGCCACCGCCTCAGCATATTAGGACAAGAACCGTTAGCTTCTTTCCCTTTCAGATTATCATTTCGAGAGGACCTGTTTTTGCACAGTCTAACTCTCAGCTCTTATTGACAGCAGTTTTATTGTAGCTGGAGGCTTTGCAGTAAGCTGTTTATTGCTGTTTCCCAACCTGGTTGACAGCATTTGGGGAATTAATTTTCTTGGCCCCAGTTTGCTTTTTGGGGAGGTATAAATGAAAATGTTAAAGAATGAAAAAAAGTGACCTATTTACATTTGACAACTTCTTCTGGTAATAAAACAATCTGTAATAGTTGCATTGTGAGTTTGGTTCTGGGTAAACAGTCATGTTTAGTTTTCTAAATGAAATGCTTAGTTTAGAGCTTAAACATCCTTACTTTAACTTTTCATAGTCTAGAGTAAGTATTTGCTCATATATACATTTGTGTATATATTGAAGAAATTATACATTGAAAATGTATTTGCATGCCATACTCAAGTGTATACATGTACTTTTACAACATAAAGGGAATTGCTTCTATTCCCAGTCATTTAGAGACATTATATTACTTTATGATTACTTTTCATTTTTGAGTAATCCCATTGCAACGGCTGCTGAAATGGTGTTATGTCATGTAAAATGCACAAGATAGTTATAGAATTGCTATTTAGAACAGTGAGAAATAAAAATGAAACTGAAGGGAGCAAATGCTAACTGGTGTGAAGCTAGCAAAACTTTTAAGATATTTTAAACTACTAAATTTGGCAGTATTCTGTGAGGGATGAATATAGGTGGCATATGGAAAAAAAAGTTACTCCTGAAGATGCAAATTATATTAAAATGTTATCTGTTGTGATTTTTGTTTCTGTTCCTTTGCTTTGGCTAAGTGATATGATATGTAACTAAGTGAAGTCAGTTACAAAGTAAGACACCCAGACCCCTTGGATATTGATTCAGGAATTTGAAATGAGCAGGGGACATCCATTCAGCCCAGCTACCTTTCATCTTGGTTTTATGAGACAAATATTTAATATTTTTAAGCTTGATACACCTAGGGTGTAAAATTCTGGTTTCATTCTAGCTTTTGTTGCCAATAACCTTAAGGAGAATAAAAATAAAAATTTACCACTGTACTGAGTATGGACATATCTACTGATTATTGAACATTTGTTAATGTAGAGAAAATAATTTCAGTAGTTAGAATACTCTATTATCTTACTTTTTATATTTTGTTGCAATGGATTCTGTATATAGAAACTCTAAATTGATGTTCCCTTGGCTTCAGATGAGTCATCTTCATGGTGTCGCAGAACAGGCTTGTAAATATTGTGCTAAAATGTTATATTCTTATGGTATGTGCACATTCTTAATAGTTAAATATTTCCAGCTGAAGTCTATCTTCCCATAATAGCACAAATTAAAATATAATACATGAAATAGTAAAATAAAATTAAATAAATTTAAATTTAATAAAAAGCTCAAATCTAAAATCAGATTTCCTCATAACCAGTTCTGAATTATTCTGACTCAAAGTTTTATTTTCATATTGACATATATAAGATGTAAATTGCACCCAAAATGTGAGAAATAGCAAATACACGAATTATTTTTCAATTATATTATTTTATGTGACAGTACTGAGGTAGGAAAGTGAGACCTTTAAATTATCTTCCTATAATTTCTGTTTTCATAATTATTTTTGATGCATTGTTTAGATTGTTTCATGTCTAAATTTGGGGTTTGAGGAAGTGGGAATGCAGAAATCACCAAATGAGAAAAGCTATAGTGTTTGTGTTGATCTAGCAGTACCAGACCAGGGGTTTGCAGGATTTGAAGTCATGTTAACTACTTGGCTCATTTTTAGTTGAGCTGTTAGCTTGCATGCAGTTAAAATAGACAAAAACACAACATGGATTGTTTACCACTTTCACTTAAAATCCTTGCAGTGAGCTTTCTCTGAATTCATTTTGGTGTTTTCTTGAAGGGAAAACTCTATTAAAACTATAGATTCAACCCTTGATAATATTAACAAATCAGTTAATATCATATTTCATGTAGTTGGAAGCTAAGTAGGAATTATTTTATGTGTGTTCTTAAGTTTTTGCTTTCTTGACAGTTGATTTTATGTTTAAAATCTTTCTCAGAATATATTACATAATAGTGCCCTAAAATTTATATCAGGTTTGTTGAAATATGGCTCTAATCACAGATGAAATATTTGTGAGAATTTAAGAATGCAAGTCAACAAGAGGCTTATTCAAAAGTTTTAAGTATCTAGAGGCATAAGTGTCATGTTCAATAAGTAATAATGCTAATGTGGTATGACCTTTCAACTGGTTAGTTCCCCTAAAATTTATATCAGATCACAAAAGCAAATCCAATTATAGAAATATGATCTCTCAATTATGCAAGAAAATATACTTCACTATTTGATTTCATCAGTTGTTTCAGATAGCTATTAAATCTGTCCAGCATTTCATTTGAAAAAGAACTCATGCTTTTGCCTTTGTTTGATACAAACCTATTGGGCCATCAGTCATCAGAAACATAGAATAAGATAGATATATTACCATGATTGACATTTTGGTTTTGATTTATATTCTTTCTTTTCCTAAGCCAAGATTCATTAAAATGTGAAATTTCTAAGTATGTTCAACAACTACCCATTCCTTCATAGTAAAGAATGATTGCAGAAATAAACTGGAGAAACAACCCATATGTAATCTATCTCACTCATTTTTGTCCTATAGGCAATTTGTTGCTTATAGAAAAGAATAGTGACAGAATTGGAATTTTCTGAGACATAATATTGATATTTAACTTTAAGACATTCAAAAGTTGAAGTTATTCCTTAAAAGATTTGTTTCTACATATTTATCCATTATTTAAATGGCATGTGAAAATATTTTCCTCCAATCTTTAATAGTTTGATTGATTTTAGTGCCAAAAATACACATCACATTTAAAATAATGGACTTGGGACCACTTGTGTAGCTGGGAGTAATGAAGATACATAAACAGGCAAGATCTGTGAAACACCTTTGATTGATTCTTTCTAGTCATTTTACACTAATTATTCCGGAATTCCTTGAGAAAATATATGAAATTAATTTATCTGTGTTTGAAAGGAGTATACTATAGCCTTACCACTCATTAATATATATAGATGTGTAATTATGCAAGCAGCAAGAAAGAATGGAAATTTGTTCAGATTGACTATGTTTATATAATATCTTCTATTTTAATATTATTCCTTAGTTTGTCTTTTTATCTGACCATCTCTGAATTTTAGTATTACACTGCTTTGTTAATATCCAGGCTTTGGCCTTTTTCAGTCTGTTTAGCAGTTGATTAAGAAATACGCTAATCCCTTCCAGGATATTGAGAAACTAATGGATTGCAGAGTATTTGGGTCTTTAAGCTTCAATTGTAAATGGTATGAAGAATTGTCATTGAGCTGATATTTGCATATATCTCTTCCACTGCTAGTTACTTTGCCTCTTTTTCGTCCTCCTAATCTTCAGCTTTCATTCTAAGAATATTTATTTTAGTCGGAAATAAGCATGCCAGTGATAGAAATTTGGGATTCACCTCCAAATGAATGCCATCACAGACAGGGAAGTTCTGGCACATTTTGCATAGGTCTGTATGAACACAGTGAACCCTTCATAAGCTCTTAGATTGCAGGAAATCAGTGCTGAAAATTAAGTGGGGTTTTAAAGATTTGCAAAGTAGAGAGCTTTGTATAATGCTGGTATTGCAGGTGCCTATTAAATGTGAAGTAAAGGCTTTGTAATACAGCTAGCTAACACATTTCCTTCCACATTAGAGTGATTTGTAGCCTAGGGAATTAGTCTTGCCTATTTTTTCCAAATGCAGAAACACTAGATGTGTCTGAAAGAATACAATCTCAAATACATGCCTTAGAATGAACAAATTTACTCTTTGATGATTCTGATTATTCAAGGTAGATGTTGCAGGTCCACGCATACTTATCTGTGGTACCTCTGATGTCCATGGTCTGGCTTTCACCTTTCCTAGGAGAAACTCAATTATATATATATACTCTCCTCTAAACATAAATCAGATTAAAACCCCAGGTATCTATAAAGCTGTAACATTACCATAATGAAGAGGGCTTTCTACTGAGTGCTTTGATCCTCAAAGGAATAGCTGTTGAATCATTTCTCAAATTGTATTTTTAGAATTCATCTTTGCTCCATTTGTAAATAGTGTGTATTTGTAGAACAGCAATTCATTCCAGACTTACATGGATTTAAATATATTTACTTCAAGACAGGGTTCAGCAAAATGCCTCTCAGTTCTTTAATGCTTAATGTCTTTGACTGGTCCTGTTAGATATAAAATCAGTGGAAATAGCCATGCCTATTTTTTAATGATTTTACAAACCCGGTATTTTTATCTACTAGAAAAAGTATATAATCCATGTGCAGATCACAGTAGGTACAGTGGACTTGCTGAGACTCATCACAGATGATTGATTTTGAAAACAAAACAGTTTTTGTGCAAGACAATAGCAACTGCAATTCAGTAAATGAGGTTTCTTTCCTCATTAAACACACCTCAAGGAGAACCATGGAAACACAAGATGTATAAAATGAAGACGTATCTTTGTAGGAAGACAGTGTCTTCTGCTGATAGTATTTCCCTAGTAGATCTTTTCTTGAGGAAAAAAATACTAGTGCTTTTTTGGATTCAGAGGTCGCAGCCTATCTGTGCCTCCGTGTGATAGCAGCTGCATGTTGAGGACTTGCAGATACACAGCTACCTGGGATTCACAGGAAAGTTTTTGTAGGGGGTGCAAGTGACAAATGGAGACAAAATGGAGTGAGTTCTGAGCTGTGAGTTGATGCGCGCCTGTGTCATATGTTCATGTCATTGAACTGAGTTTCATATTGGAAGCCTAGAATTACAATCGTCTTCCTTGTTTGTCCACTGTGAACACACCTAGACTGGCACCTTTTCTTTGTTCCATTTCTTGTCATTCTCTAGGTGGACTTTATTCACTTATGTTAACTCATAGACATTGTTTTCTTAGTTACTTGATAGATTTTGAAATGATACTAACTTCTGTTTATCTTCCCTCCAAAATGAAAAAAAAAAACAAACAAACAGAATGTTTTGTTCTAGAATATCCATAAAGGGTCGAGTAAAATATGTAGTTTGTCCTTCCTAGAAATAGCAAATCTCTCTATTTTTCCTTTGAAATTTTCAAAATTGGGTTTTTCATACTGATACCATTTTCAAAGTTAAGAAATCATATTAAATTTAACTGTATAGTTTAATAATGTTTCAGTACATTAAAATTCCCAACATAAGAGATGTTAGAATTTTTATGAAAATAGTTTACTTGCTGCAAATTGAAATGAGTATCAAAATTGCATTAAACTGTGGTAAAAACAGATACAATCTTTAGAATGTTTTAGTTTGACATGAGCTCATTTTCATTCATGGTCTTAACAGCAAAATCTGCCAAGCAGTGATGGCAAAATATGCTGAATTCACTGATTGATTTTTAAACATGGTAATAATTAAGCAGAATCATTTTGACACCTAAAGTCTCTGTTTTAGACAATTAAATCCTGCTTTAGCTAAGGGTTGTTGACTTCTGGATGATACTAGAAACAACACCCTTCAGGGTTTAAACTATTCCTGCAGGACCATCTGTTATTGGTGGGGCTGAGCAGCCTCTCCAGCCATGCAGTGTCAATCCCAGGTGTATATTTAGGATTATTCAGAACACAACCTCATGATCTTTCCATCTCAAATGGCAACTCAGTTAATCACATACTGGTATATTATAACTTAAAGCTTATTACTTAAGGAAAATATAAGAAAGGACCTCAAAATAGAGACAATGTCTTATTTACCTTTGTATTTTCATGACTAAACCTACAGCAGTACCTGAAGGAGTGAACTTATAGTCTTTCAATAAATATTGACCTAGTAAGAGTATTCAGCTGAAATCATGCCTTATGTATGCATAGTATTTCCATTGATAATCTCTGTAACAACTATAGAAAGAAGACATTACCATTCTTTTTTCATATTCTAAGCTTTTAATAACAAACAATGTTGTGATAGTTTCAGGTGAACAGTGAAGGAATTCAGCCGTACATATACATGTATGCATTCTCCCCCACAAATCCCTTCCCATCCAGGCTGCCACATAACATTGAGCAGAGTTCCATATGCTATACTGTAGGTCCTTGTTAATTATCATTTTAAACATAGCGGTGTGCACATGTTCATCCCAAACTCCCTCATTTTCCTTCACTCCCATGCTTCTCCTCAGCAACGATAAGTTTGTTCTTATTCAACTTATGTAAAAATCTAGAGAGAGAAAATGTGTTTTTGTTCCTTTTTTCAGGTCTCATAGCTAAGGTTGTTATTTCCAATCCAGTACCTTATCTCCACACTGGTCTTTCTTCCTCATATATATCTCCTTTTACCTGTTAAACACTCTTTTCAGGCCATATGTAAATTTGAAACATTTTTTCATTAGTGACATTATTTTTGTTGGAAAGAATTGCAACTCATTTATTTAAAAAAAAACCTGTATTACAGGGCAATTCATTGCATTCATACTTGTCCTTTCTGCATTACTTCCCAGTAAACTAATTCTAGATTTTAAGATTTAAGTGTGGTCAGCATATGATGGAGGCCCAAATGAGTAAAGAATATATGAGGAGAGTTCTGATTGTCTGGTTCAACTGCTGTCCCTGTTTCCCTCTGCAACAGATAGGACTTGATGACAAAAATCTCTAGTTAGGTTTAAGGGTTTGGGGAGGTTTTTTTGGGGTGGGCTGATGGCTGAAGAGTCCTCATCTTCCCTAATCTAAGAAATTTTGATCTAAACTAGCATGCCTCCATTCATATTTTTGGAGGTCCAGTGAAGACTAACTAACCTCATCCTATAGATAAGCAAGTGTAAGCATTCTTAGACTCTGAATTTTGACATTTTGAGTTTTTAAACAGTGAAATATAATTAACACCTTATATCATTTATCACTGTCTTGACTCACTAATGATTTCTGAATATATGTCAGAGAGAGAGAGAAGCAGAGAGTTAAAAAAAAACTGCTGATTCTAATATACATAAATACACTCATATCACTTAATTAGAGATCTCTGTGGTTTCCATTTTTACCCTCATTTCTTCCATACCACTGTGTTTGCCCATCATAACCTCTTTTTTTCATGACAGGATATAATAAGAAAGGAAAGAGTCAACGTAAACAGGATCAGATTCCTTTTCTTCCAAGACTCCTCATCCAGAGTTTTTATTTAAACCTGGATTTAAATAAAACCTGGATTATCTAAATCACTCAATTTAGATAATTGAGTGATTACTTCTAAATAATGATCAATGGATTCACTTTGATATCTGCTTAATAGAGACAGTGTGTTTTGGAGGAGAAAAAAAAAGTCATCATCAAAGTTCCCTTAATAGACTTTTGAGCCATCCAGACAACACCCTAGAATCACATATGAATTCTATAAAAAGCAGCAAAATAATAATTGAATAGTGAATAAGTGGTGTCTAGCTACTATATTAATTTTAGAAAGATAAATTTAGTGTCTAATAGAACTCACAGTATAGTTTCTCAAGACTCAAAATGGACCTCTGAGATTATTTGGCCTATTTAATTTCTTTTCCCCATAAAAAATTGAGATTATTACACAAAGTAGTTTAATATTTGAAGTAAAAAAAAAGGTACTTGAAAAACTGCTATTTCAAAAATGTGTCACATTGAACACATAATTTGAATGTACTGTCCTTTGCTTTTCTACTCTAAAGTGGATATAATCAGGTCTAATCCCTAAGGGTGTGATGAGATTAAATGAGTGCACACATGAGTACATGTAAATTTCTGGCCCATGGTAGGCAGGCAGGCAGGCGCTCCAAAAACCTACCTATTTTTCTTAAGGATGCCAACTTACCACTAATAGAGGGGCCTAATTTCACATCATGAATGTTCTCTCCATTTTATTTTTGATAGTTTTCTTGAATGTGAGACTTAAACCTTTTTAAAATTTTATTATATTGAAGTATAATTGATTTATTTACAATGTGGTGTTAGTTTCTGGTATATAGCAAAGTGATTCATTTATATATACCTATAATGCCAAATATTATATGTATGTACAATTGAATTTTATATCTTTTTAATAAGCAAGTTATCTCTGTTAATCTGCTTTAAGATTAAAACACTTTTTGAATTATTTAGGATTTCTGAAAAGTTAACTTCTGTAATAGCATCAGAGAATAGCAGATAGGATGTTATATATTTTATTTTGATTTTAATTCTTATTGTTTCACATTTGTATAACTGCTTCATCTTTCATTTTGAGTAATTCACCATTTTCATTTGCATTTTGTGTTTTATAACTATCTTGCTTCTTTTAGTATTTGTTATTAATTTACTTCCACATGGATTGCCCATAGAAACTCCTCTTGTCTGGGGATTTTCACCTTATACATCATTCCTATTAGTCAGTACTTAACACAGCTGTAGCCATTTGAAACCTGCTGGGTTTTGCTTCCAATTATTCCATAGACTAGAAAGCATCTCTGTTGAAGTAATGGCATCCATGATATAATCATACTAGTTAAAATGCCTTGGAGTATATGGATCATATTTCTGAGATTCATCAGATTTATGCCAGAGGCATAATAATCAAGTCTTTTTCTTTTATTTATTCCTCTGACTCTAAATTCATATATGTTTATTTATAAATAAGATTTTATGAATGTTTATAATGTTTGAGTATGTGGGTGACATAATGACATGAGTGCCAACAAATGAAAATATAACATAAGTGATAGTATTACCTGAAAAACAACTTTTCTTAATATCTTGGGGCCAAAATCATTGCTTTATATTGGAATAGGTGAAATCATTAAGATAAAATTAATGATTTGGATTTGAAGTATAATGTAGTATGGATTTGTTGCTAATTTTTTTTAACTTTATCAACTAAATAGAAAGTAGATATAATCAAATTTCAGTGGCCTCATTGCAAAAATTAAATTTTTCAGTTCCTGTTGATGTTTACTACCCTCTCAGTGCTTTTCCATTGTTTTTGGAGCTGTCTTTTGATTTAGTTCTAATTTCTTATATAGACAGTAGCGCAGTAGGTAGAAAGGAGTTTAAAAACGAGTAATGATAAGAAAACTCCCTCTTTGTTTTTGGAAAAATTTGATCTAACAGAGAGTGTATGGCGATGTGGCATAGTTTCTTTTAAACCACTGCCTCTTGTAGCAGTGATGTCCCTCATATGGTATTAGGACATGGAACATAGTGGGGACATAGAGTGGACGTTACCTCATGGAGTTGTAAGCATCATAACATGGCATATAGTAGCTGTTTAATTCTACTTAATCCCACCACAGGGGAATACAGGAGATAATCAGGCAAAATGAGAGTGTTTGATGTATTTTAAATGGCAATATTTTAAATGGAATCAGCCTTTAAGTATTTAGGTTCATAGTTTTACTTAAAATTGTTAGTGTTCTTATGGCATCAAATACATACACATGTTTTATATATATGTATAAATGTAAATTAAGATGGCTGCCATTTTATGTTGTCCGTATCAGTGATCTAATTTGTTAACTCTTAGAATGGAGAGGTGATTATGTATCCAAGAATTTTATGTACATTCCAGTTCAGATAATGACTAAATACTTTATTCTAGGGGGAGAATTATATTTCCCCCACCACTCATGTCTTTCCTTATGTGATCAGGGCTCACTTGATTTTTTTTCAGTTAGCAATGTGAAGGACTTTCTCTGCCTGCTGAGCACTTATCTTATTCAGGCTTAAGCTTGACAACTAGACGATATCCAGCCTTATCACTAGATGACTGAACTATATTATATCTTCCTTAATGGATACTAAAACTTATTTCAGAATTATATATTATAGTTTTAAAATGTGTATTCTTTTCTAATTCTGCCTTATAAACCTATGAAACTTTTCTGCTGCCAAAGAACTGTGATGTGATCCACTGATATATACACAAATTAATCTCTTATTTTTCATTAATTCTGTTATTTAACAGACACCTATTGAATAACTGCTGTGATCTGGAAACAGTGTGACACAATGGGATTTTTTTTTAAATGAATAAGACATTGTCTTTGCTTTAAAAGATTCCAGTGGTTTTAAACACAGTACATTTTTTCCTTGGAATTTCCTTATTTAAAAAAAATACGAGTTTTTCTCTCTCAGTTATAAATTGATGTCATCATTTCCTTGAAATATATTTTTTAAAGTCTTTTTTTTAACCAGTTATGGAGACTTGATCTTTCAGTAGGGTAATAAAATTCTAAGATCTATTGCTCTAATTATAAGAATGCCAAGTTTAAATTTATCCTTTGGTTAATTTAGAGGGAAATACACTTTTCATCCTTAAAATCACACTTCTTCTGCAGGCAAAGGTGTTAATAAAATATGGTTGCAAGTAAAACTTCATTTTGTAACTATATGAGATTAGCATATTTGCTATATTAAAAAATCACTTTAAAAACATGGCACACATTGTTAATGTTGAATAATAATTCAAGATAAAAGGGCCATCTTCTCTAAAAATGGAGTTTCATAGGGATCCTTTTTGAAAGGGATATTTTGAGTTGTGATATTTTGAGTTGTGCAAGAGAATTTTCAACCTTAGCCCTTCAAAAAAACATAAGCCTAACATAGACATGGAACATAGATGTTTAAACTCTAGCTAGAATAAATGTTTGGTTTAATCGACTTTTACCTCTAGATGGTTCTAATTTAGGCAAGTCCATTTCCTTATGAATATTTATCACAATATTTCAAAGAATGGATGCAATGACATAAATTTGAAAATGAAACCATTAATATAAACTTTTTTCTTAATTTAAGAAACATTCATATCCTGAAAATTAGGTTTTCTTTAATCATAGAAGAAAATGTCATAATTGGGCTTTACATTTCAGCAAGGCACTTATTTCACTAATTTACATATGGGTGTATGTTTACATGAGCAGGTTATTTCAAGGTTTCAACGTAATATTTGAGCAAAAATCTTTGTTTTTACACATTTTTGCACATTTTTGTGCAAATGTATTTTTATAATAAACTCTTCCTGCCAGAAAATATGCTATTTTAATTGTAGATAGGCTTCAGTGGTAACCATCAAGCTGGTGCCTAATTCCAAAACGTTCTTTCCCAATGGTCTGAGGATATTTAGGCAACTATCTTCAAGTAATTACTGTAATATACACAAACTCCAAAACTGAAACCTGGTGAAATATGTAGACCTCAGGAATAAGGTGTGTAATAGTCCTTGTTAATTACATATATTGATTAAAATATAAACTTTTTTGGAAATTATAAATGTATTGATATACTCAGTCATGAAAGTACATGTAGTTCACTTTTTTAATAATGTGAAAATATGGACAATTTGGAAGGCTAATTTAGTCCCAAGTAACAGGATAGATTAAGCTTAATAACAGATATATTTAAATAAAGTTTGGTGTGGAAATCACATGAGGACACCTGTTGTAACCAACTTCTGCATAAAACCAGAAATGTGGCAATCTCAGCATTATTCCTGATGACAGTAACATTTAACTTGGGATTGTTATGTAGTTTTAATTCCTTGCCTATTATGATTTTTATAAGTAAATATGCATGCCTGGAAAATCCCATGGACGGTGGAACCTGGTAAGCTACCTGTCACAAAGAGTCAGACATGACTGAGCAACTTCACTTCACTTATGCATTACTTTACCAAGGAAAGAAAAGCACTAGAGATTAATTTTCATAACTTTGATGCACATTATTTTCTTTTTGGCAGCAATAATATCTATTCAAAACCACTTATACTTTGCTAAAATTTCACTTAGCATCTTGAGAATTCAGTTTTCCCATCTGAAGTAGATCACTGGATTCAATATTTTTATTTCTATTATTAAAAATTGTATTACAGCTTTTATTAATTCCTTAGAGAAACATCACTCTTTGGCAGGTTTTCTCTTACCATCCAACATCTGCCTGGCCTACTCCTTTCCATCATCAGTTGATATATGTTCAAACAGTGCAAATCAGTGTTAACATTGGCTCAAGAAAAACAATTACAAAGTAAATCATATAGTTCAGTCTCTCCTGACAATGAACGATTTGCAATATTCTCATTGTTTGCATGATCTATGTTATCACTCTCTTGCATTAGTGTTGATAACAGAGTATTGCCATTATCTTCTTTGAGGTCTCTGCCTGATTAATTTTCCCCTTCTGAACTAGAAAATTAACTTTTTCCTCCTAAATCAGGAATCACAAAAGAGAAGAACTATAAAAATCTCAAGATTACTGGTGTTTATAAGTTGATTAGAAAACTGTCAATTTAAAATAGTATGCAGCTACCATATTTTTATCAGTAATATTACTTTGACTGTGTTTGATGTTTTCTCTAGTAGATATTAAGATAAATGGGAGAATTACACATAGTTTGAGGATAATATGTAAATATAGATTTTTTAAAGTCAGACACTGGTAATTTTGATTGATGGTATTATTTATTATCAGGATAAGTTTAGAAAGCTAATTAAACCTAATAATGCTCATTGATTTTATTGGCAGCCTGTTCATTCAAAGATAAAATAGAGTTCATTGGAAAAAATAAATAATCATAACTGTTCATGTGAAGGAGAATCAGGTTTGGGAATAAAAGAACTGAATCACAAATTAGATATAGCCCTCATACATACTACTTGAATGTCAAACAACAAGCAATGTTTGTTTAGAGGAATATAAACTAGAACTATGTCTTGCCATAGCACAGCCTATCTACCACATTTTCTCCAGAACACTCCAGAAACTGCCCTACAAGGATGATTCTGAAACCTGAACTCAAGTCTAGGAATACTTGCTCCTGTAGTATTGCAGTGATTTCTGAACTTCAAAATATACTTGCATTTATCATTATTTACTTCATTGTGCTCTTTCATCTTATTAAAAACCTCAGGAAAACTCAATTTATCCATTTTCAGTAGAAGTATTACAAACATATTATGCTGTAGATGGACAGGTATCGAAGTTACTTTGCAAAGTTGGAAAGTTGATATATATAGATGGAGGAGGTGTAATTACAGAGATGCCACATGTTGGCCACAAGGTTTTCTTTTTTTTTTTTGGTTTTTCATCTTAGGCAACTTCATCCAATGCTCATATTCTGAATATACAGCAATAAAGATGCCTTCTTTAACCGTATGGCTAGATGCTTATGATCTGTTTTCTGAATATTTTTTCCCAGGATGTAAGGTCACATGGAGGTTTCGAAAAAAAAATCCCAAGCCTATTTAGTGTCACTAATACAGGTGACAGCAAATTATAAAGAATTGAAAAGTGTTATATAACAAATAGATTAGTATCAAATGAATACCCTGTGATTTTTGCTTAAGAGGCATTTTAGCTATTTTGAGCAGTAATTGATGGAATGAGATGTAAGCAATTTCTGGCAAGGTGAGAAGCTGGACAGGCCAAGGCTTACAATCCTGTGTTTTCAGAGCTTTGTCAGAGCCAGGCATTCTGGGGACAATACAGTGAATCACAGCTATATGATTAATCAAATCAGTTCTCTATTGTAAAAGGACAAAGAGATGCTGCCCATTGGCATCAGATTTGGAATTGGATGCTTGTAGATGAATGAATTTGTGTAGACTATGCCTTCCAATGTTTTGCCTGGAAAAGAAATAAATCCACTAGGAATCTGGACAAAAGCAACATTTAGATAATCATACCAGAATTAGAATAGCCTATATAGAAGGAAAGCTAACATTAAAAAGAATATATTCATTACTCTTAATGAATAGCTATTGAGTACTTTAACAGAATTAATAATTATCACTAAAAATGTAAACATACTTTAAACATGTATAAAAATCACTGGCCACCATAATTTCAAATAAATAGCAAACAATTTCATGGGAGAAATAGAAGATATTTGGGAATCTGTAAATAGAAGTTCTGAATATTCCCTTTGGTACCCCTATCTTTTTATTTCTAAAAATTTCATTTTCAGTGCTTTGAAAGTAGATTTCTAACACCAGGTAATGACAATCAGCCAACACATACTTGAGTACCCACTGTGCTCCTGGCAGTCTTCTCAGCCCTTTACATGTATTTTCTTAAATAGGAACAATGACATTGCAGGTCAAGTACAATTATTAATGTCCCTCTTTTCAAGCTGAAGAGAAGTTAAATGATTTGCTTAAGGTCATAGTTGTAAATGAGAGTACTTGAACCCTAGCAGTTTTACACCAGAAGCTCTGCTTTTCATTGCTAACCAATACTGCCTTTATGATTGAACTTCTGTTTTCAAAAATAAAATGGTCACCAAGAGGCACTAGAGCCCCCAAATTAATTATTTATATAAATATAAGAAATAAAAACTCAATTCTAAGTTAACATTTCTGTTTTTAATTTCTTTAGTGTACAGATTTCAACACTGAACACATGACTTGATGATACAGCCATGTATCATGTGAGTCATGCATGTTTCTTCACAGTTTATAGTGAGCATTCATGGACATTGCCTAGTAAGAAAAGTAATAGCATTTCTGTGTTTTAGGAGTAGAATTCTGGAAACTTTTCACCAACAGTATATTTTGGCAGTGAATTTCAAACATTCTGCTGATCTCAAAATCGAATAAGAACTTTGTGATTATTCCTTTTTAACTACTCTTTGTACTAGATAAGGAGGGATATAGAGGAGGAGATGGTATAAACAGTAATGATAACTAAAAGATCTCTCTTCTCCATTAGACTAGAATGCTGCTTTTCTTTAAAAAAAAAAAAATCATTCCAGCACCTGCTCTTCAATAGGTCAGAGCACCAACTATTTTCCATCTGCCTCTGCACATCCTTGCCCACTAGGATCAACGTGTGCCTTCCCCCAACCTATCCATAATGCACTGGGAGACCTATCTTCATGTCCATTTGCAAACATGTATAATAAGCTTTTATTATTGGTTATAAAATTTTAGTCCTAAATTTTTTCCAGCTTTATCACCTACAGCCAAAAAAGTATCCAGTAATTTCACAGAGTTCTGTAAATCTATCATATTTCATTACTGGCTTCTTAATGCATCCTTGCCTAAAACTCTAATAAGAGGTGGTAAACACACTTGTCAACTACATATTAGACATTAAGGATCCCCCTTAAACCTAAGAACTGGAGAGAGCCATTTCAGCCTTAGAATAAAAAATGTTGTTTATCATGGATTATTATAATGGATGGCTTCCCAGGTGGCGCCAGTGGTAAATAATCTGCTTGCCAATGCAGGAGATGTAAGAGAGGCAGTTTCCATCCCTGGGTGACCCAGAGGGATAGAATCGGGAGGGAGGTGGGAGGGGGGTTCTGGAAGGGGGACACTTGTATACCCATGGCGGATTCATGTCAATGTATGGCAAAACCAAGATGATAATGTAAAGAAAAAAAAATAATTAATTAAAAAAAAAAAAGAAGATCACCTGGAGTAGGAAATGGCAACCCACTCCAATTTTCTTGCCTGGATAATCCCATGGACAGAGGAGCCTGGTGGGGTACAGATCTTGGAGTCGCAGAGTCAGACAGGACGGAGCCAGCAAGCACGCACACATGCATGCATGCCCATATTATAATGGCTGCATTCTGGTAAAACTCCTAGGTAAGAAAGCTGCAGTTTCAATTTGAGGTTCCTTTGGAGGTGAACATGAAATAACTGAGAGTTCCCCTTGCACAATTTTCCCTATTCCATTTGGCAAAGGAAATTGCTTCTTGGAACAACATGCTAACTTTTTGTCCACTGTATATAGTGGCATAGGGATCATTGCCTTACTCATAGATGCTATTCTTGTTTAGAATATAAATTCTGTCACATTCCAAAAGAATAACAAGGATCTGTTCTTTCAAAAAAAGAATTATATTGATATGAGACAAACAGATTGATTTAAGAGTCTAACAATCTATTTTTGAAGCTCGAATTGCTCACATTTTGATTGCAGTTACTTTGATTTGGGGGTGGCAGCTTTTTGCTAGATGACCCTGCCTTCAGTAGGCAGAAAAATTTAAATTATTCTAATTAAAGACCAATATTGAACATGTTGACCAAATGTAGATTTTGTGTAGCTGATTAGACAAGAATTTGGTAAGCTTTTAGATCTACCACTGATACCAGAAAGCTAAATTCATTTGTGTATTCGTTAATGAACTAGATTGGAAGAATGTCCTTGGTTTAAATTATTAAGGTAAGAGATTGGAAAAGCATAATTCTTAGGTATGAACTCAAAGACATACAGGCAAGTTTACCATGAACTCCACAGATACACAAGGATAGAAAGCATTGGGGATAACAGGGATAATTTTTGTCTATATATTTGTTTCAAGTGTCCTTTATAGAGAAGTAACTCTTTTGATAGAACTCGTATTTCATGAGACCAAACATAAACCAGACTTGTAGTAATCACTTTTTATCAGATTCAGGTAGAAGATTGCCAAACTGTTTTAATTTCACAGTAGGTTATAGTCCTGTGATGGAGTTACTAGCTGGGGTTTGGAATCTAACAACCTGACATGCAGAAGTTAGTGGCCCAACATGATGTGTTGATTTAGCTTCCCAGGTGACTTAAAATATAGCTAGAATTCTCCTTTATCTAGAGACTAAACTGACAAGACTTTGTGAAAAGCTAAATTAATTTTTCATTGACATTCTGGGTGTTGCTGATAAAATTTGTAGTGACATTATGCCTATTGGTTATACTGTGACAGGCAGACTCTATCCAAATGGACATTATAAGAGCCAAATTTAATAGTCTTAACATTGGAAATTTCTGCCTTGAGCAGAGCAGAAGCTTTCCAGCATGTGCTTTGTTTTCTGCTCCCACAATTATGAATTAATATACATCAATTTCAGGCTGTTGAGGAATGACATAAGAGGATTAATGGAACTGGACAATATTACACTAGTGGAGTGAAAATTCTCTAATGGTTTTTCTGCAGTGATGTGACAGAAAAGGCAAATCGAAACCAATCTCTAGCCTTTGTGCATTCAGAATTTCAAGAAAGTGGATGAAAAGGGAAGTGGAGAACAATTATGTTACTCAAGCTGGTACAATTTTTCATCAAATATGTAACTAATTTTTCACAAATATTAAGGCTTGATTCAACTGAGTGTATTGTATGTAGTATATGAAGTTACCTGTTTAATTACAACTTTTATGTCTTAAAAATATTCACAGGGAAGGTATACTTAGTCTGTTACTACAGTAGGAAAATTAGATACAATGAATATACACAACAAATCTCATGTACTATTATATACATATTGCTGTAGAAAATGCCCCTGGAGTGAAAAGATTTTTTTCATACTTTACCAAAAGTTTTAATAACAATGATTTTTAAATTGAAGGCTCCCCTAACTCCAGCTGTTATTTTCTTGCTACAAAGCTTATCTATCAGAGCAGTAGAATTATTGAAATATTTTCTGCTACTGACTATATGTTTATTTATTCAAGTTATCTGAGAACTTTTTAACTGTTTTTATTGCAAATTGATTTTCTTCTATAGTTGAACTTTAATAAAATTAGTTTTGAGATTAATTTGTCCAGCTCTTGAATACATTTTTACATAGATTTCTGATGTGGCTAATTATTTTAGATTTTTTACAATGTGAATTTTTTGAGATGGCTATTCAGAAAAAGAGAATTTATTTAACTTAATTGTGTGCATTCTATTTTTTAATGACAAAATGTTTTTCAATGCTGTGCATGGATCAGCAAATGTGAACCAGAGCAATATGGAGATCACTTACTCGATATTACTTTTACAGATTCACTCATTTAGGCAATGAATTCTAGTAATTCACAGTATTGTTTTTAACTTTTTAAGAAGCATTCTCTCTTAAAATAATAATATTAAAACCAAAAGGATCAGCAATATGCCAAATTCAAAATGATCTTTTGAAAAAGAGAAATCACATACTTGTTAATCATACTGTGTTTGTGGTGACTGAAGATGAGTCTGATATACAGAATGGTATTACAATAGAATTATAAAGTATATTTGGACTTCCTTGGTGGCTCAGTGATAAAGAATCTGCTTGTTACTGCAGGAAATGCAAGAGAGGCAGGTTCAAATCCTGAGTCAAGAGAATTGCCTTGAGTAGGAAATGGCAACCCCCTCCAGTATTCTTGCCTGGGAAATCCCATGGACAGAGGAGCCTGCTCGGCTACAGTCCACGGGGTTGCAAAAGAGTCCGACAGGGCTCAGTGACAAAACAACAAGAACAAGAAGTATAGTAACCATAATGATGGGTTCTAGATGTAGATAAAATGAGATGATTGTGTTTAAGCTTTCAATAAATTTGTTACCCAGCTTAAACCTTCTTTATATTCACTTCACTTCAAAAAGTTAAGAAAGAATATTTGAAATTCTGTTATTTAGTTTCTTAGATTCTGAGAGAGTAGTCAAGAGCCTGGAACCGTCTTCACTGAGTGTGTGCCTCCACATACTTTAGAGTTAAACCATTGCTTTGCTCCTGTCAAGGTTTTAAGACATAGAATGCTGAGAAGACATAGCAATTTGCTTAATTAAACCCTGTTCACTTTACAGGGCAAGAAATAAGATTACTCTTTGGCAATCACATGTTACTTGAATTATGTTTAATCTTTTACTACCCTGAACACTTAAACACATACACACACACACCCTAATGTAAATATGGACAGAATTAATAACCCTACTCAAAAGTGATCACATGTCTTCTTAAAATAAATGAATAAATAACTCTGATGATATTTCTCTCTGACAGAAAAATAAGGTGCCATAGTTAGTAAGGCAGAAATCATGCCTTCTAGGATTATGGCCTCACTAAAAGTGAATGAAGTCTGCATGTATGTGTGTGTCCTCTATATAGCCTCTCTGTTATCAACTGACTTTTGGCAGAAAATATCTATGCTTTTCATTCTGACCAATAAAAGGCAACTTGGTGAGTTACAGAGATTGACTGGGTGCTTGACATGTGGTGCTGCTCCATTAAATGGTGGGCAATTGGTATTGGGCAGGTTAGGAGATTTAACATGTTTTGCTTGTTTTTACATATGCTAATTTATCCTAATATTCTAATAATATAAAAATGCAATATCAGTTCACACCCAACAGGTTTCTTTATATTGCTTTTATAGTCGAAATGTAAAAAGAAAATGATAATATGCTCCTAATCATTCTATGCTTGTATTCTAGTATTACTAGGAAGCTTCTGTAGACATAGTCAAATAAGCACATTGTTCATTATTTAAATGCAAATACATCTTTCAATTATTATTGCCCATGTAATTTTTAGAGAATGATCATTGCCTTGTACCTCTCCCCACTTCGCTACTCAGAGATAAGTGGATATGCTTAATTCTTTTTCTGTTCTGTCTTTTATTATTAAAGGAAACTTACAGAAAATAAAACATTTGTTTTCAATTAAAACATAGCAACTACTCTGGTATTTATATTCAGTTTTACTTCTGCAAAATAGCCACACTTTTATATAATCCAAATTGTCATATGTAACTGTAGGCTAAACATGGCAAAATGTGGCTTAAAATAATCTCCCTTATTGTGCTACAATGTATGAATAATTATAAGTGTAAACACTTGACATCACTCGTTGCTATAATACCATTATTCTATAGGTAGTATTCACAATGCAGTATATTCTATTACTACTTCGTGAAATGAACTCTAAGATTCATTGTAAGGTACTACACAAAGCATTGTTATTAAAAAATTCTAGAGAAAAGTTTCGCAATGAAAAACTGATAATTGAAGGTATTATTTCAAATAATTAGAGTGAAGAATAAAGAAATTCAGTGTAGCAATGTCTTCCTATTTTGATTTCAAATTAAGTTTTTATATACACACAAAAAATTTGGCTCAAGAATTAGCTGATATTAGATTTTAAATAACCAAAAATAATGTTTCAGTGTGTTATTTTGATAATTTATTAATAAAATGATTACTGTTAATAATTGGTAGATTTTTTTTCTTCCCTTGCTAGTGATTTATGTTGAATGGGAATTTAGTAATATGTATAGGGATGCATCTTAATATCTATACTTGCTGAACAGTGTTAACACAAAACTTGTCCTTATTAAAATGGACTTTTGTACACTATAATTTGAATTAAGTAATGCATATATAAAGTATTTAAAAAGTTGTATATCAAAATGTATAACATTCCATTTTTCACTATATCTTGTAAAAAGTTTTTGGTGTAATCAATATAACTCTCACACATGTCAAATCAAGTATTCTACTATTTATTTAAACAGATATATACCTGATGTATTTGGAAGTTTATTGCACTCATATAATTGTGTATATTGTGGCCTCAAAAGTCTGTACTTATCCTTGCTTTAAAAAAATAGTATGTGCATTTCTTTCCCAGTTATTTTACTTAATTATATTAAGGAAAACATCCTTTACTAAATGTACCTTAAAATTTACAATAAAGTTTAGAAATTGTTTTCTACAACATTGAGATTTTGTGTTGAATTTGTTTGTGAAAATTTTTTGAAATTGTTCTCTGATTTTCTGATAAAGAGTCCCTCAACTTAATCTTGGGGCTTCCCTGGTGGTTCAGTGATAAAGAATCCAACTGCAATGTAGAAGACACAGGAGACTCCGCAGGTTCGATCCCTGGGTGGGGAAGATCCCCTGGAGCAGGGCATGGCAACCCACTCCAGTATTCTTGCTTGGGGAATCCCATGGACCGAGGAGCCTGGCAGGTTACAGTTCATAGGCTCACACACAGAGTAGACACAACTGAAGCGAGTGAGCATGCATGCGACTTAATCTTACTGATAAATGATAAGTTAAAACATGGGCAGTGTGGTGAAGAACTCTTGTTTAATCATGAGGCTGTTTACCTAAGTGATGAGTTGCTCACACCTATGAAACCTGGCTAAAAGCCACCAAGTGAACTTTCCCCTCAAAAGCCTAGTTACTCACCATGTCCACTTTCCAACACTGGAATATCAAGCAATTTACACTTAACAGAGTGTTCTAGACTGCAGAGATGCAGTTGCTTAGAGGTAATGTGAAGAAAGTATATGCAGATCTGTTAATCAAACTTTTTTTACGCTCCGTTTACCAAAGTTATATAGATATTTAAGAAAAAAAGTTGGGCATACATTACTGTTTGACACTCAATTAACATGTAAGGTTGGACTCTCAAGTATAGTAAATATAAATATCCATGTTTGGTTCAGGTTAGTCCACTGAGAGATAGACTCACTTATTTTGCTAAGAAAAATCAGATTCTGAGGCAATCCCTATATTACCGCAGTTTTAATGTCACTCTGAAGCATGTTGGAATCCAACCACTGGGCTACTTGCACAGAGCGAAGCATGTACTCTGTATTGCTGTGGAGGGATAAAAATGCTGTGTTTTATGGTTAGATTTACAACTCTAAGAAGTGGAGAGTTGAATTAAATTTTATCACAATTCTCTCAGTCACAGATTGATTATTTTACTTCTATATTTATTAAAAACAAGCAAAAATTGATGTCATTAAAAGGTCCAAATAGTTTTCATATGAAAAGATTCCATTTCTTCCATGATATTCATTTGAATTAGCCAACATGAAAACTTACTAATCATAAATGCAGAAGGCATGTTACAAAATTACTCTCAGTCTTAAAGTTATCTTTAACTCAGAGAGATTTAGCTCATTCTGACCATTTTATCAGATTTTGTATTTTATTTTGTTTTTGCAGATGTTTTTCCCTTAAAAATGTAAATTCACTCAGGTCCATTCAACAAATATAATTAAATGAAAATATTTTTAGCTTGCATTGGCATTTTCATTCTACGCACATAACAGAATGCTTTTTAAATTTACTTTCCAACCCTGTAATGAAAAGTATTTTGAATACCAAAGTAATCACATCTTAGAATCATCAGAAGCTGGGCAAATGGCTTGTTGGTATCTTAGTTAAATATTAAACAAACAGGAATAACAAGATGTTTTTACATGTAAGAAGGAAAAAGTGATTCCAAATATGTATTTTCCCATTTGGTTAGGTCTTTGAAATTGTTTTCTGTTTTAATGCTATCCAGAATGTCTATCCATTCCTTTCCTCTTTCATATTTTTTCCTGAGATATAATTCCTTCCAGATTTTGCCATATTTTTATTCAAAAATAATGCATATTTTGTTAAAACATTAAAACACATTAACAAAATAAATACAAATAATCTTCAACACTTAGTTTCACTTCAAAATGCATTCTGATATTATGTGGAATATGAATTATTTTTAGTCATATTTTTGAAAAAGCAAGTGATTTTTAACAGAAGAACTGGAGGGAGAAAAGGAATCTCCAAATAATTTTGTCTATACTTTTAATTTTGTTTTTTGTTACTAGATATAAAGTGCCTAATCTCAGAGATGCATCTCTATATTGGTATTTGGTCATATATTTATTTATATAATATAAATATCTTGTAAACTACATGCATGAATAAATAGAAGAATATTTATATACATATATTTATATGGAAAATTACTGAATTCTCTGCACTGTAAAAATTTATTTTTTGCTATTTATTAAATATAAGCAGTTACCTATTATATAATCAGAATATATGTATAAATTTTCTATTTTAAAGTTTTGAGTAGGTGGAATCTTTGGAATTATTATGACTAATTAATATTTTTATCAACCTAAGTATCATAGACTAGGTTCATTATTTTTAATATAGCTGCTTTTAATATTTAAACATATTTCCTTTAGCAGAGCACAACGTAGGTTTTGAAAATGCACAAGTAACCATTTACTCATGAACATATAAAAAATTCAGGATTCCCCAATTGTTGTTCAGTCACTCAGTTGTGTCCTACTCTTTGTGATTCCATGAATTACACCATGCCAGGTTTCCCTGTCCTTCACCATCTCCTAGAAACTTACTGAAACTTAAGTTTCTTACTGAAACTCACGTCCATTGAGTTGGTGATGCCATCCAACCATCTTGTCTTCTGTTGTCCCCTTCTCCTCCTGCCTTCAGTCTTTACCAGCATCAGGGTCTTTTCCCCAATTAGTGTAAATAAATCACTATTTTATTTTAAATTACTTTAAAAGAACTATATCAGGGGAAAAACAATTCTACACATCATTTATTTAATAAATATTTCTTGCTCACCTATATTATGATGATTATTTTCATCAAGTGGGATCTTTACACTTAATTTGATGTGTTTATCATGCTGTACTACATCCTTTTGCACAGAAGATCTGTAAGATGACTGTGTTTCTTTGGGGTGGAGGGGGTAAAACTGGAAGTTTTGTACACCTAATGAGGTTTAATAACATATTGAAAATTCAAAATTATTCTGGTTTGTACAAAATTCCTGGTTTGTAGTAGACACAAATACTTTATAGATAAATGAATGACCAAAAACTGATGATAGAGTTGTGTTTTTAATGTATATAAGTAATTATAATTTATATATTTTTAAATAAAATGTTAGTTAATCTTATATGATAAGGTGCATGTTATGGTTGATTTCATTATTTTATTTTATTTTTCTTCTTTACATACTTATTTGCAAAATAGTAAAAAGTGTGTTCAATATACAATGGCAAAAAAACAACTGAAATTTTTGTGACTTTGTTATACAAATAATATTTGATGTATAAGTGTAATGTTCTTCCAGCCTAGAAAAGTAACTATTTTCCATTTTAAGTATAAATATATATGTAATAATAAAATTAAATATTAGAAATAATATTTATTTTTAAAATGTTGAAAACAATAAATACTAGCAAAATTTTGTTTTGACAGTTGTTTGTGACTTTCTTTGCAGTATTACTTCATCTTACATAGAAAATTAACAGTGGTAGAATTAATCCATTCATAAATCATAACTGTTAATTGGTATATTTGAGAAGCTATCCTTAAATGTATGTATTAAATGCATGCATGTAATATTATGCCTTTTGGCAATTACTTATTTTAATCATTTTGGAAATCTGCAAAAGCCTTAAGCATATAAATGGTTAGAAATATAATTGTTACTTTAAGCATTTTATTTCAACCAACAGTGCTTAAACATTTGTACTTGGAACTCTTGAGCATCATTTCACCACTATAAATGCACACTGCAGAAAAACTCTTATGTTCACATATATTTTTTAAGAATTACAAATTGTTCAAAGTTTCTATAGACTATGTGAAGCCCATCTATGATATCTCCCAGGGACCTGTGGCACTGGGTAATAACCAAATTTATATAAATTATTTGAGTCTTTATGCAACTCCTACTAAATATTCTTTGAAAATAGTTTTGAAGTATTTCAAGTGAAAGGAATTCAATACTCTTTTTCTCAGCACTAGCTATTTTTTTAGAAAATGAACTCCCTTTGGAACCACTTCCTCCTGTGATAAAGGTTAAAACCTAGAAATATTTTTGCTTCCTTATCGTGTACAGTATAAAATAACACATTAAGACATACATTTTACCATAGGAAAAAATATATTGATCACTTTAATGAAATGCTCTCCATCACATATATAATTGATGGTGTTAGTGAACATGCAAATAAATAGTCAAAGTCAGCCACATAAAATAGGGCAGCTTTAAATTTAAATGCTTTGACATGCATTTTTCAGTATTTGTTGTTTTATTTCTTTTTTTTTTGTAGTTTGTCTATTGTCCTTTTGCTGCTGTCATGTGCACAGAAAATCCTTATGAAGTGATATTACAAAGGTATAATTTCCTGTTCACCCTTATGTTTCCAACAGACTTTGCCTTTCTGTCTGATATGCCCTTTCTCCTTACAAAGAGAATAATAAAACATTAATTTTTTGCCAATAGCCATATAAATTTATAAATTAATTTCACATAAGATAGTATGTCTGAGCACCACAAAAATGTTTTAAGTTTGATTTCTATCCCATTTCTGAGAAAAGTAAAGCTCACTGTTGAGCCTTTTTCAAGGTCACACAGCTCCTATATGGTTCAGCCAGGATTTTTTTTTTTTTTAATCTCTACCACTTATCAGGGCTTCCCTGATAGTTCAGTTGGTAAAGAATCCATCTGTAATGCAGGAGACTAGGGTTGAATTACTGGATCAGGAAGATCCCCTGGAGAAGGTATAGGCTTCCCACTTCCATATTCTTGGGGTTCCCTTGTGGCTCAGCTGATTAAGAATCTGCCTGCAATGTGGGAGACCTGGGTTTGATCCCTGGGTTGGGAAAATCCCCTGGAGAAGGGAAAGGCTACCCACTCCAGTATCCTGGCCTGGGGAATTCCAGTATGGTCCCTTGGGTCGCAAGGAGTTACACACGACTGAATGACTTTCACTTCACTTTACTTCACCACTCATCCCAGAAATCAAGATTGATTTGAAAAGAGACAAAAATATTTTAAAGGCAATGAAATGAAACCTTACATAAGCATACATCAAAATGTACTTGCCCATAATTCTTTGAAAATATGCACAAAATTTTAAATGTTACTTATATATAATATTTTACTATATGCAGAGATACTTTGCACACATTTTCATCATTTGTAGTTTTCTTTAATTTAAGATCTAAGATATGTCAAATTTGGTGAATGAGTAAGTCTTCTTTCCTTCTGTTCTATCTCACTTCTTTCTCCCTTTCTTTCTCTCTTTCTTCCTTTCTTCTTTTTTATTTCTTTTTTGTGACTGTTTGGCCAGAATCTTAGATGAGAGAAGTTTTCTCTCATCTCTGAGTGGTAAGGTATCCTGGATGAGAATTCTAATCAATACAAACGATTTTATTCTCTGACTACCATTCTCTACTAGCCCATTAAGGACAGATGTTTTATTCCCCTCCAGTTAAAATTTCTCTTTGGTTTTGGTGAATTCACATTATAGTACCAGAACTACTATACCTGATAATTATTAAGCATTAAATTTCACACACTCCTGTATTCATGGACTTTTTTTTTTAGTCCTCAAAATCACCAGATTAAAGTTGTTCTTATCCTCATTTCATTGATGAGAAAACTGAGTTTCATAAACTATAAGTCACGTATTCAGAACACTTGTTTCAACTTTATAGCAGGCCACTAGTTTAAGTAGTAAACCACATCAGTTTCATTATCTTCTAAAAGTTAGTGAGTATTTTTTTACAACTTTTTGAGGTATATTTTAGATATCATTGATTAATTTTAAGTGTTCAATTCCACAATTTTTGGTAAATTTAGCAAGTTTCGCAGCTATCACTGTCAGTTTGGGAACATTTCAGTCCCAGATCCCTTGTGCCTATTTATTGTTTATCTCTATCTCTCCAACTTTGCCCCAAGACAACTACTAAATTAACCTTTTTTTTTTTTCCTGGACATTTTATATACATGGAAGCAAACCACTTCCAGTCTCTTGTATTTGGCTTTTATTTGGCTTTTTAGTGATCTTTTTTTTACACTACTTAAAAATGAATACATCTTTTAATACCATTACAGTTATTATACTGTGGAAATATACTAACAGCTACCTATAACCCAGTGAACACGAATCATTTTCCCCCAAAGCTTCCCTATTTGGCCTCAATTCTTATTTTTCTCAAAAAGACCTTATGAAATTCAATGACTTTTCATTAGCGTGACAAATGATTATTGCACCTAAAACTGGTGTTTGCCACCTTCATTAATTATAAAGTAATAGGTTATCTACTAAATAGTAGATGAATTAATTACACTTAAAAACCTTGAAATGTATGTAATCTAACAATGTCAATTTACTCAGTGAAACTGCATTTACTGTATTTTCATAGGCACTTTTGTCAGTGGTTTGGGCTCAACTCTGGTGAACTGTTCATGGAGATTTTTTCCAGTTGACAAAAATGATCCTAGGTGTCCAGTTTCAATTAAACTGGCAAGTTAACTGAGGCACATATCACACCTATTGTAATCACAGCTGGTAGACATTTCCTTCTTCATATTAACAGTGTTTATTCATTATGCTTTTGAAACATTTACTTTTTCTATATTTCAATATGTACTTTAATTGCTGAGTGGTTTCAACTTGCCACTCTTGTCAAAAAGCCTCAGCCAGAACTTACCATATTCCCCAGTAAATTAAATGAATGGAAACAAAATACTTACTATTTCCCTGCAATTATTTATAAAAATCACTAGAAAACAAAAACTTCAAGTTTTAAAGAGTAATCATCTAATAAATTAATAAATATTAATACTATTTTATTTGAGAAGTTATGATAATATATATTACAAAAGAGTAAATGATCTAAATTTTATGTTTTTTTCTTAGGATATTGTTCCTGGGTTCTTGGTAGCAAGTTTGATTTCCCAATTGTAATTTTTGAACAAATATTGTTATTATTGATTGAGTATTAAACAGATAATATGAAGAGATGAGCAAACATGGTCAATAACAGAAGACTAATTCATTGAAGAGTCATCTTACCTATGAAGGATGGAACACTCAAAAATAATGGAGATGAAGGTGTAATTACAAAGCTTCTTTAGTCTTCAGTGGTCATTATTGAATTTTTGTCTTTGTTCTCTATATTTTTATTTGAAGCCAGTGATTTTGTGTCTCAACATTTGTGAAACAGAAATAATAAATATATTAATGTTTATATAATGCTTATATGAGTGCAATAATAATAAATTAATATTTCAAAGAGGTTAGAATAGTGCCTAGAACATAGAAAGTGTATGATAAATAGCATTGATAAAACTTCCTAAACAGAATTTTCCTTTGAACTTTAACAACTCTTTTTGCTTCAAAGTATTCTGTCAAATCAGCTTTTTAAGAGATCCTTTCTATGTTATATGACAGAAAAAACTGAAATGATCTAAATGTACAAAATTTGGAAGTTACAATACATTGTCCCTTGTTCCTATGTGTGCATGTGTAACTTAAATACTAGTGGTTCTAAAATTAAATGTTAGCCCTGTTTGTACAATAAAATCTGATTTAGCAGAAATATTTAAAATCAGTTTCACTTCTGTAGAAATATGAACGGAATTAGTAAAGAGTTGTTGCCATGGGGATTATAAGAGACTTTCAGACTGAAACATTGCAAGAACCTTTCTCTGAAACTTCCATAAACCCGTCACTGTAAGTTTTTTCTTTAACCGTTACTTGTAATCTTTTTTCCCACTTACAAGGAGGTTCAAGGTATTCTAGAGTAATATAGGCATAGCATGAAAGACTATTTATTTTATGATTTATATCTTTTGGAAAAGCTCATATTTCAGAGTTAAACAGATAGGTAATATATAGGGATTCACGTTCATTTCTTAACCCCATTCAACATCAAACTAGATTTGAGATACAGAGCTTACTTTTCTGCATTGATTTTTATTATATTCAATATAGTGAAAATTGTATAGAAGATTACAATGATAATTTACTACACACAAGAAAAAATGTGTGAATGGAAAGAACAAATTTATAAGGGACTGTGCCAGAAGCTTTCTGTTTTTTTTCTTTTGTGTGGGTATGTTTTTATCTCATATAGCATGATTCCTTATCCACAGTTGACCAGGAACTAAAGCCTCAAGGAAAGGGAAGTCTATATGTACCAACCACTTTGGAGTGGGATTATCTCATCAGACTTCTTTATTTCACTAGGCTGAAGGAATTTATTCTAGATGTAATCTGAATCTGGCATGTTACTGACAGATGCTTGATTACAAGCAAATGTGACTTTAGTCAGACATATACAGGCTCAGTAAAAATGCCTTGTGTTGTAATTGGATTATCATGTATATATTTTCAGTATATGTCTACTTTTTAGAAAAGTAAACTGGGTGTTGATAAATTGAGAAAGGGCCAACTTGAGGAAGGGGCTTTCCACAGAACTGAGCAGCAAAGATGGTTCCCGTTAAGAAATTTTCCCTTCTAGCTAGCTCATGAAAGACCTTGGGATCTTACATAAACATTCCTGACAAATACATGGAAGTTACATATGTTTCTGGCAATAATTCAATGAACAGGGTATTTAAATTGAATGATTTTAAAAGTTGCAGCTTTATACACAAAATAAAGGACTATCCCTCTTATAATTTAGTTTACATTGTTATAAATAATATCTCCTGAAGAATCTGCTTCACTCTGATAAATTCTCTTCTAACGAGTTTAGCCACCAATGCTTTATAGTTAGCATATATAAAGATAGATAGATATACCAGGACCCTTCTGGTACATTTCTAACCCTTCCCCTCTAGTTTTGGATTCATTTTTACTAAGTCAGACTGAGTACACTGTTGTCATTTGAAATCCAAGGATCTTAAATGTTATGATTAAAAATGCATATAAATTAATGGATTTATGTTTGGAAATGCATATGCAGCCAACATATTCTACAGGAAGGTAAACTTTTATTTATGACTGGAATGGTCAGGAAACCTTCATAGAAGAGCTGAAACTTAACAAAACTTTTTATATCACTTTAATTTTTCTCTCAATTGTTCATAAAAATATTATGGGCTTTAAAGGTCTGTTATTTCTTCCATATCTTTTCATTGACAAAAATAAGGCTGAATGATGGGAGAAGAATACATATTTGTATTCTTAATATGTACTGAGACCAGCATGAGCCCCTTTTAAGTTTTCCAGCAACCCTTTTAATTATAAAACTGACTTACTCCAATTTTTATCAGTAAGAAATCAAAGTGGTAATGTCACTTGCCTAGAGTCACATGGAAACCAGGTGGTTTAATTTCAGTAAGATCCCTTGTTTGTGATTTAAGTTTCTTTCTCTCAGATAGTTTTTTGAAGGAGAATTAACAGAGAAGGAGACAGAAGAAGAATGCTTGAGGCAGGACTGGTACAGGAGAGGCAATAACATTCAGAAGAATACAAGGCAGGTTCAGGTAAGAGTGCTGTTAGTTTGATTAGGCAGAGATTTCTGCAGAAAAGTGGTTATGTGGAAGAAGATATGGAACACTATAGTAAGCCCACAATAACTTTCTTGATGTTCTCATTCTTTCCAGTGTTTTCAAATTGAAGTATGGAGATGCCTCTCTAACATTTTATAAGATAATATATTGTTTTCTTTAAAAATGTTGGAAATAGTTTTGGTCAGTGGAAGCAATACAAGGCTGTGAACAAAAGAGGACATGAACAAAGTCGTAGATTACATTGGTAACTTCATATTCAGTCAAATAATTATATTTACTGAAAATCTGTTATATGCTAGAATCTGGAACAATAAAATGAGCAAGACATCCTTCTTATATTCAATATTCAATATCATTCTTTTATATTCAAGGAATGTATATTTTCCAAGGAATTTACATTCTCTGCAGAGAAATACAGTAGTTATATAGTGTGTTAAGCAAATTTTTGTATTACTTACAAGCTCAAAGAATGAATTATTTTCCTAAAAAGGAATATTTTTGGAGTATTCACCAAAGTATTAGTGGATATTAAAGCATCAAAAATATATTTCATTGCTTTGGGAGATTCAGGATCAAGAGATATATGAGTAACACAAGGCCTTGAGAACTTCTTATGCAATCGTTTCTGAGTATTTTTCAAATAGAATAGAAAATAGAAATTATCAATTTGACATTTTTCATATCTTCTACTTATTTTATAAGAAGGTCAAATGAAAAGTTAGCTTTCAGTTGACATTTTAAAAATATTACTGCTGTACTGGGACGGATCAAGAACTTAAAGAACATAGAACACAGTAAAAGCAATGTTTATTCTAACTAGAGAACAGAAAGGAATTGTTTTGCTATGTTTTAAAATATATCATTTAAAAATGCAAAAATTTTGAGTTATAAATAGTAAAACTTCATTCAAGAAAATGTTTTTGACAAATCCGTATTATTTAATGCATTTGAGCACTTGTCTTACCTAAACTTTAATTACTAATTTTACACTTACAGTCTTTTACTGGATTCTGACTACTCAGTATGCTGGACTCAAGATTCTCAAAGTAGAAATCCAAAGTCTTTTGGAAACTACGTTATTTGTATTAATGTAGTTTTTTGGAAGCTACATTATTTGATTTGCTGCTGCCCCTTTCTCAAAAACATGATTAATTGCTCAACTCTCTATTGGTATTGAATTAATTACAGGCACAACCAAATAAAATATTTTTTCCAAATTTAAAGTATCAATGTCTAGGTGAACTTGCCATAAAGAAATCTGGGCATTTCAAATTTGAAGAAAGTAAAAATTAGCCCTATTACCATTCATCCTTGAATTTACTAACTTAATGACCATTGATAACTCTGACCTCAAGTAGTGTCTTTGCCTGTCTTATTTTGTGCCTGTCTAACATTGGATGTATTAGAGACACCAGGTATTGCGCCATCATGCAGTAAGTAGCAGGGCTAGATGACAAAGGGCCTAGTGATGGGAATCCGGAAATATGTTGATGCCTCAGACTCCTTATCTGTACTATCAGGAATTCTGAGTAGAATGTACAAGACTCTGCATATTATTTTCAAGAGGACTTCCACAAAATTTTTTTTGATATTGAGGGCGTTACAAAATGAAATTTACGAATAAACTCTTAACTGATAAATGTTAATACCAGGAGTGATGTGCCTTTGTGACAGAATCTAAAGTTGTATTACTTTTAACCATTTTATATTAAGAATATTTCTTTAGTGGATTGTTTACACCCACAAATTGTATTTATATAGACAGATTAAAACATTACCTTTCTCTATTGAGTTTACATTTTTCTCAGAGTACTAGTTTAATAACCCCTTTTCTCTTGCCAAATTCTTTAAATGTACCTAGAACTTTTTTTATCGCATTGTCATGTGGCATTTTACTTCCTTCCATTCATATCTCCCTTCAGTACTCCTCCTCAAATGATCTCTATCCTTTTTATTTATTATTTTCTGTTACCATAATATTTCTTATATTGTATGTTTGTTTATTTTTTTCAGTTCAGTTCAGTTGCTCAATGATGTCCTACTCTTTGCACCCCATGGACTGCAGCACGCCAGGCTTCCCTGTCCATCACCAACACCTGGTGTTGATTGAGTTGGTGATGCCATCCATCTGATCCTCTATCGTCCCCTTCTCCTCCTGCCTTTAATCTTTCCCAGCATCAGAGTCCTTGGTGTCCATTGAGTTGGTGATGCCATCCATCTGATCCTCTATCATCCCCTTCTCCTCCTGCCTTTAATCTTTCCCAGCATCAGAGTCCTTTCCAGTGAGTTGGTTCTGCATATCAGGTGGCCAAAGTATTGGAGCTTCAGCTTGAGCAACAGTCCTTCCAACGAATATTCAGGACTGATTTCTTTCAGGATTGACTGGATTGGTACCTTGCTGTCAAAAGCATCAGTTATTTGGTGCTAAACATTCTTTATGGTCCAACACTCACATCCCTACATGACTACTGGAAAAAATAGACCTTTGACTAGATGGACTTTTGTCGCCAAAGTAGTCTCTGCTTTTTAATATGATATCTAGATTTGTCTTAGCTTTTCTTCCAAGAAGCAAGTGTCTTTTAATTTCATGGCTGCAGTCACCATCTGCAGTGATTTTGGAGCCCAGAAAAATAAAGTCCGACATTGCTTTCATTGTTTCCCCTTCTATTTGCCATGAAGTGATGGGACCAGATACCATGATCTTAGTTTTCTGAATGTTAAGCCATAAGACAACTTTTTCGCTCTCCTCTTTCACTTTCATCAAGAGACGCTTCAGTTCCTCTTTGCTTTCTGCCCTAAGGATGGTATGATCTGCATATCTGAGGTTATTGATATTTCTCCCAGTCTTGATTCCAGCTAGTACTTCATCCAGCCCAGCATTTTGCCTGATGTACTCTGCATATAAGTTAAATAAGCAAGGTAACAATATACAGCCTTGATGTACTCCTTTCCCAGTTTGGAACCAGTCCATTGTTTCATGTCAGATTCTAACTATTACTTCTTGACCTGCATACAGATTACTCAGGAGGCCTGTTGGGTGGTCTGGTATTCTGAACTCTTGATTTTCCACAGTTTGCTGTGATCCGCACAGTCAAATTCTTTGGTGTAGTCAAGAAAGCAGAGAGATATTTTTCTAGACTCTGTTGCTTTTTCTATGATCCAGTAGATGTTGGCAATTTGATCTCTGGTTCCTATTCCTTTTCTAAATCCAGCTTGAACATATGAAAGCTCTCAGTTAATGTACTGTTGAAGTCTCACTTAGAGAATTTTGAGCATTACTTTGCTAGCGTATGATATGAGTGCAATTGTATGGTAATGTGAACATTCTTTGGCATTGCCTCTCTTTGGGATTGGAATGAATATTGACTTTTTCCAGTCCTGTGACCATTGTTGAGTTTTCCTAATTTGCTGACATACTGAGTGAAGCACTTTAACAACATTATCTTTTAGGATTTGAAATAGCTCAACTGGAAATCTGTCATGTCCACTAGCTTTCTTTGTAGTGATGCTTCCAAAGACCTACTTGACTTCACACTCCAGGATGGATGTCTGGCTATAGGTGAGTGATCACACCATTGTGGTTATCTGGGTCACTGAGGTCTTTTTTATATAGTCCTGTGTACTCTTGTCAACTTTTCTTAATATCTTCTGCTTCTGTTACATCCATACCGTTTCTGTCATTTACTGAGCCCATCTTTGCATGAAATGTTCCCTTGGTATCTCAAAATTTTTTTGAAGAGATCTCTCGTCTTTCCCATTCTAGTTTTCCTTATTTCTTTGCATTGATGACTGAGGAAGGCTTTCTTATCTCTCCTTGGTATTCTTTGGAACTCTGCATTTAGATGGGTATATCTTTGCTTTTCTTCTTTGCCTTTCGCTTCTGTTCTTTTCTCAGCTATTTGTAAGGCCTCCTCAGACAACCATTTTGCCTTTTTGCATTTCTTTTCCCTGGTGATTTTCTTGATCACTGCTTCCTGTACAATGTCATGAACCTCTGTCCATAGTTCTTCAGCACTCTATCTATCAGATCTAATCCCTTGAATCTATTTTTCACTTCCACTGTATTATCGTAAGGGATTTGATTTAGGTCATACCTGAATGCTCTAGTGGTTTTCCCTACTTTCTTCAATTTAAGTCTGAATTTTGCAATAAGGATTCGTGATCTGAGCCACAGTCAGCTCCTGGTCTTGTTTTCACTGACTGTATAGAGCTTCTCCATCTTCGGCTGCAAAAAATATAATCAATCTGATGTTGGTATTGATCATCTGGTGATGTACATGTTAGAGTCGTCTCTTATGTTGCTGGAAGAGGGTGTGTGCTATGACCAGTGCATTCTCTTGGCAAAACTCTGTTAGCCTTTGTCCTGCTTCATTTTATACTCCAAGGAGAAACTTGCCTCTTACTTGAGGTATTTCTTGACTCCCTACTTTCGCATTTCAGTCCCCTATGATGAAAAATGACATTTTTTTTTGTTGTTTTTAGTTCTAGAAGATATTATAGGTCATCATAGAACTGTTCAACTTCCACTTCTTTGGCATTACTATTTGGGACGTAGACTTGGATTGCTGTGATATTGAATGATTTGCCTTGTAAATGAGCAGAGATCATTCTCTTGTTTTTGAGATTGCACCTAAGTACTTCATTCTGGACTCTTTTGTTGACTATAGGGGTACTCAATTTCTTCTAATGGATTCTTGCCCACAGTAGTAGATATAATGCTCCTCTGAATTAAATTCTCCCTTCCAGTCCATTTTAGTTCACTGATTCCTAAAACGTCAGTGTTAACTCTTGCAATCTGCTTGACCACTTCCAATATACCTTTATTCATAGACCTAACATTCCAGGTTCCTATGCAATATTGTTCTTTACAGCATCAAACTTCACTTCCATCACCAGTCACATCCACACCTGAGCATTGTTTTCATTTTTGTTCTGTCTCTTCATTCTTTCTGGAGTTATTTCTCCACTGTTTCCAGTAGCATATTGGGTACCTACCAACCTGGGGAGTTCATCTTTCAGTGTCATGTCTTTTCCACTTTTCATACTCTTCATGGGGTTCTCAAGGCAAGAATACTGAAGTGGATTGCCATTCCCTTCTCCAGTGGACCACATTTTATCAGAGCTCTCCACCATGACGCATCTGTTTTGGGTGACCCTACATGGCATGGCTCGTAGTTTCATTGAGTTAGACAAGGCTGTGGTCCATGTGATCAGTTCGGTTAGTTTTCTGTGATTGTGGTTTTCATTCTGTCTGCACTCTGACAGATAAGGACAAGAAGCTTAAGAAGCTTCCTGATGAGAGAGGCTGACTGAGGGGAAATCTGAATCTTGTTCTGATGGGCAGGGACATGGTTAATTAATCTTTAATCCAATTTTCTGTTGATGGGTGGGGCTGTGTTCCCTCCCTGCTGTTTGGCCTGAGGCCACACTTTCCACCCAAGCCTCCACTGGAGACTCCCGGATACTCACAGGCAAGTCTGACTCAGTGTCCTGTGGAAACACTGCTCCCCTCTCCCAGCTTCTGGTGCACACAAGGTCCCATCTGTGCCCTCTACGAGTCTGCTTCCCCAGTCCTGCGGAAGTTCTGTAATCAAATCCCACTGGCCTCCAAAGTCAAATTCCCTGGGGGTTCTCAATCCCTTTGACAGATTCCCAGGTTTCGAAATCTGTTGTGGGTCCAAGAACTTTCTTTACAGTGTGGGAATTTCTTTGGTATAATTGTTCTGCAGTTTGTGTCTTTCCTGCCCGCCAACTCTATGATGAGTAACATGGCAGGACCCAGATCTGCTGCAGCCAGAACGCCTGTCCCCACAGCAGGTCATGGCTGACCCGTGCCTTCACAGGAGACACTCAAACACTCAAAGGCAGGTCTGACTCAGTCTCTGTGGGACCTCTAGGTCCTGGTGCACACAAAGTTTTGTTTGAGCTCAAGGTTTTATTTTGTTTGGTTTTTTTAAACTGAATTCCTATTTGTAACTAATGAGAAATAAGCTTTATGAAGCTGGTTTCTTTGTTTTCAGTAAGGCTGTATCTCTATTGATTAGATGTATTATGCTATCCAGTAAAGTAGATCCTAGCCATCTGTGGCAATTGTTGTTGCTCAGTTGCTAAGCCATGTCTGACCCTTTGCAACCCCATGGACTGCAGCACACTGGGCCTCCCTGTCCCTCACCATCTCCCAGAGTTACTGTCTCCAGGGAAACTGGTAGAACAGGTCTTCAGATAGTTAAATATTTTCAGGAACTAATTTCATGATCCCAATCCTTGCATGGCTTTATATCTAGAAAAGCACTAAATCCCATCATGGTGACATCAACTCCTAGTGACTGGCAGAAAACCTTTTGTAAAATGAGTGCTTGATTCCATGTACTACCCCTTCACCAAAATCACATATATACTTACCTTCCCCCCTGTTTCTTTGGAGCAGTCTCTCAGAGCTATCTGAGGTGCTGTCTCCTGGGCTGCAGTCTTCATTTTGTCCCACATAAAACTCTCCAGTCTCACATTGTACATCTTTTTAGTTGACAGGCAGAGTTCTTCTTATACATTATTATTCTTGTTGTTCAGTCGCTAAGTTGTGTCCAACTCTTTGCAACACCTTGGACTGCAGCATGCCAGGCTTTCATGACCTCCACTGTCCCCCAGAGTTTGCTCAAATGTATGTCCATTGAGTCAGTGATGCTATTTAACCACGTTATCTGCTGCCACCCTCTTCTCCTTTTGCCTTCAGTCTTTCCCAGCATCAGGGTCTTTTCCAATGAGTCAGTTCTTCACATCATGTGGCCAAAGTATTGGAGCTTCAGCTTTAGCATCAGCCCTTCCCATGAGTATTCAGGGTTGATTTCCCTTAGGATCGACTGGTTTGACCTCCTTCCTGTCCAAGAGAAGGAGAAAGTCTTCCAGTAAAGCATCAAATCTTTAGCATTCAACCTTCTTTATGGTCCAACTTTCACATTCATGCATGACTACGGGGAAAAAAAAAAAACAGCTTTGACTATACAGACTTTTGTCGGCAAATTGATGTCTTTGCTTTTTAATATGTAGTCTAGATTTGCCATAGCCTTCCTTCCAAGAAGCAAGTGCCTTCTAATTTCATGGCTGTAGTCCCCATCAGCAGTGATTTTGCAGCCCAAGAAGAGAAAATCTGTCACTGTTTCCACTTTTTTTCCCTTCTATTTGCCATGAAGTGATGGGATCAGATGCCGTGATCTTAGTTTTTATTAATGTTGAGTTTTAAGCCAGTTTTTTCACTCCCCTCCTTCATTCTCATCAAGAGTCTCTTTAGTTTATCTTCACTTTCTGCCATTAGAGGGGTATCATCTTCATATCTGAGGCTGTTTATATTTTTCCCTGCAATTTTGACTCCAGCTTGTAACACGCAGCTTGGCCTTTCACATGATGTACTCTGCATATAAGTTTAAACAGGGAGACAATATACAGCCTTGCCATGCTCCTTTCCAAATTTTGAACCAGTCAATCCGTTGTTCCATGTAAGGTTCTAACCATTGCTTCTTGACCTGCATGCAGGTTTCTCAGGAGACAGGTAATATGATCTGATATTCCCATCTCTTTCAGCATTTTCCACAGTTGTGTGATCCACACAAAGACTTTCACGTAGTCAACAAAACAGAAGTAGATGTTTTTCTGAAATTCCCTTGCTTTCTCTGTGGTCCTACAAATGTTGGCAATTTGATCTCTGGTTCCCCTGCCTTTTCTAAACCCAGCTTGTACATTTGGAAGTTCTTGATTCAAGTACTGCTGAAGCCTAGTTTGAAGGATTTTGAGCATAACCTTACTATTATGATAAGCAAGTGCAATTGTTCAGTAGTTTGAACATATAACAACTTAGTATAAATTAATTAAAAGTGAATAAGAAAAGTATGTCCTCAGTCACATGCCACATTTCCGCTACTCAGTAGTCACATGTGGCTAGTGGTTATGGTCGTGGACAATACAGATGTAGTACATTTCCATTATCCCAGGATTCTATGGTCTGCACTAATAATTGACACATACAGTGAAAGATACTGTAAAAGTGAAAAGGTGAAGCCAATCTCCCAGACACTTGGTCACCAGTAAAGTCAAAGATTTTCAGGACAAGTCTCTGCTTTTTCCCTCTTTTCAAATGTGATTGCAAATATTTTATTAAAAGAAAAGATAAATTTCTTTATAGATACATATCTCACTGAAATTAATAGAATTATTTTATACTAGAGAAAGGAAATAGTATTATCATACGTTATCACATGAGAAATTATACCTCCTTTGCCAATTGAAAAATGCTTTTAATAAAATTGTTTATGGTTTCATAAGCATTGTCAAAAAAGTCCCAAGACATTCTTTTTCTAATTTTTAAATTTATTTATTTTTCCCAAAATATTATTCTTAAAATCCTACATTTGTGTCATATTTTTAGGTTCAAAAAATTTAGAAAAAATTTAGAAGATAGGAATGGGAAGGCTGAGTATTTACAACAGAAAATAATGTATTTTATAGTATTAGTATAACTTTGCTGACAAAAAATGTGACTAAAATCAGTAAATTATCATCAACAAAATTATTATCCATAAAATCAGAGACCTCATATAATTGTGTATAATTGGTGTGATAAATATCTGGCATAATTTTTTTCACTGCTGCTTAAAATTAAGCTTCATTAGTAAATCATAATCTATAAACTGCCTTGTTGGTTTTAATACCAAAATTTCTTATGGAATTTTTGCAGTTAGATTTTACTCTTGAAACTGACTAGCTCAAATGAACAATATGGGCTTTGCAATCACTGTATTGTGGATATACCTGCATTTTCCTTTAGCTTATATAAGTAAAATGAAAGCAGGTTGGATTTCTAAATTTTATTACCATCCGTGGGCATATCCATGTGCTAACATTTATGATTGTCCCTTTTTATATATAAAGTTGTACAAAAACTATGGTGCTGTTCAATAAAAGGTTTTTTTTTTTTTGACCAGTTGTTCTTTAGGAAAACAGAATTTTTATAGATATATCACTAAAAGATATTAGAAGGTCTTCTCCTGGAACCAGAAATCACATCTAAGAAAGCCCATTATCTAATCTTTACAGGTTGTAGCAAACCATACTGTGTAAATCAAACTCATCCATGGACACTTTTGGGCACATTTCTATATTCTATCTTTCCTCTATCCCCAGTGGTTCAACAAGAATGAAGGAAAGATGGTTGTGATTGTTTTCAGTTACTGAAGGAAGCAGCTTTTATATTTCCTGGGAGGATCAGAGAGGCACTTGGCAACCTGGGGAGCTCCCTTGGCACCAGGTTGTAAGTTGTTGGGGTGTGTTTGTTCTTTTGTCTGTCTTTCAGAGCTGCAGGGAACAGCATGACCATCATGTTCAGCTTTGATGCCTGTGGTGATAGGTTAGGCTTGAGACATAATACAGAGAAAAACAGATGCTTGCTGCATTTGTGTTGAAAAATTTAGAGGATAAATGTTAAAAGCATTTGGGTCCATTTACATTGAAATAAACAAACAAAAGAACAACACAAATTCTTATAAATTGCTGGTCAAATTATCAGTGGCTCCTTCTGTTTTAATTGACATATAGGATAGAAAATGGCCTTAATATTTCAGTTTTTGCTTTGCAATACTGTCTTTTTTTATTGTGTGTGTGCATGTGTGTGTATGTTTGTGTGTGCAGACTTTAACAGCTGAGACTTATAAATCTCCATATTTTTGCTTGCCTGAAACTTTATTGTTTTTTAGTCACTCAGTTGTATCTGACTCTGCAACCCCATGAATGTAGCCTGCCTGGCTCCTCTGTGGATGGGATTTCCCAGGCAAGAATACTGGAGTGGGTTGCATTTCTGTCTTCCAGGGATCTTCCTGACCCAGGGATTGAACCTGTATTTCTGCATCTTGTGTCCTGCATTGCAGGTGGATTCTCTACCACTGAACAACCACAGGGATCTAATGTGTATATTCATTTGGGGTTTGTGGCAAAACACATATGGTAAAAAATAAGCATTAGTACGCTAACTATTCCCTGGAGAAGGACGTGACAACCCACTCTGGTATTCTTGCCTGGAAAATCCCATGAATGGAGGAGCATGGTGGGCTGTCGTCTATAATGTTGCAAAGAGTCGGACATGACTGAACAGCTAACCCTTTCTTCATGCTAACCATTATCACACAGTAGAGCTATTATTTAGTTGATCTTTAGCCAGAAATAACTTTCCTTTTTCTCTGCCCTGCATTCATTCTAATCTTTTTCCCTTGAGGTAGATCGTTAAAACCTAATTAATAATATTTAAGATTTTGCTACGAAAAATGCAGTCTGTCCATGAACCAGAGCATCTATATTACCTGGGAACTTGTTAGAAATGCAGTCCCCATACCTACTGGGCTAGAATCGACATTTCAACAAAACTTCTAGGTGACTTGAATGCATATCAAACTTTGAGAGGCAATACTTTAATGTATGCATTTTATTGCAGTAGCATTTCCTAACCCTATAGAAATTTCTGATTCCTGAAGTGAAATTACTCTTTCCTATTAAGCAAAACCAGAAAGTCATGAATATTTAACTTCAGTGTCACTCACTTCTCAAAGGTGAGTAAAGATAAATTATTTTAATATCATACTTATACATTAGCATACATATTTTAATTTAACTATATGCTTTTAGGATTCAAGAGAGTAAAAAGTATAATTCTCTCAACAGCAGATTATTTTATACTTATTGGTATCTTAATTATGTTTTTTTTTTACTCCAGAAGAACGTTTAGCTTTGAAAAATTACACTTATTAACATACTTCCAACTAGTTAACGATTATCAATGGTAGCATGCCCTCCATGGCTAAGAAAGTTTCTTGTGCAAAAGACTAAAATTTATGGTCTCAATGTCACATCTTTGAAAACTCTTAAAAATAATAGATTAAATGCTTGAGCAAATAAGAGATTTCAAATAATTGGCTTTGTTTATTAACTCCAGGTTTTATTAATTTCATGTGTAAAGATTTCTTGGTCTATGATTAAGTATATTATTTTAATGTATAATTAGTTTATACTGAGATCAATTATAACACATGTTACATATTTATATGCTAAATATATTTTTACACAACTATAATCCTGATTCATGGCTGCATATCTATCCCCTCACACCCAAGATATTACCTTTTAACCTGTTCTCTTCCTCTTCTCCTAGTTCTTATTTGATCACCTCATATAATTTGAGAAATTCTACTGTCATTTTTAGGTAATTCCTAACTTTTGAAATCATCTATCCATTCAGTTAGTTTTAATCCCAGAAAACAATTTGGAAAGTAATACCATTTCCACCAGTTTATCAAAGACTCATATTAATTATGAAGCATAATGGATTTAATAGACATTTCTTCTTAACTTAAACATTTTGCTTCTTTCTGGGCCACATATTTTCATCTATATATCAGAGACTCACTGGATTCTTCTAATGCACTGTAACTGTACACTGTAATAGGAATTTTCAGAATGTCATTTAACTCTTCCTAGAAATCTATAACTCTCTCTCTATAAAATACACAGTAATACATAGTCCTTTATTTTAGGAAGCTCAGTCATTTTAGCTACATATTACAGCACTAGCTCAAAGTTAATATATTTTATTTAATTCTGTACAAAAATAGAGAAGTAATTTTAATTTTTTATATATATTATTAATCATTGGTTTTCACTATTCCTCATTAAACAAGTGAAACAAAGGAGTACCCCAGATTACTTAATGAGAGCAGAAATGCATATTGTAGAAATATTGTTAAAGAAAATATCAAACATATGAGTTATTCTTGGCAGTTGTGGTGGTATATTTTTTGTTCTATATAGGTGTGTGTTTGTTTCATAAGAATGCTTAACATGAGATTTATTCTCTTACTGGTCATTTTAAGTACCCAATATCTTGTGTTGTGTTCTTTTATCTTTTCAATGAACTGCAAGCGATACATTTATTTTAATTGCCAGCCTCTTTAATGTATCAAGAAAGTAATTAAACATTCTTTCTCTCACCTCAAGAACATTTCTAGGTATAAAAGATGGAGGAACTGAGTGGAGAAGTAATTATATAAGGCAGGATATAGCAATGCCATAAAGAGGGTCATGACTATGTATTATGCACATCCTGTGGAAAGAGTTATTGCAGTCAGTTGAGAAAACCAAAAAGACAAGCATTAGGATGAGGTGAAGGATGAACCACCTTTCAACAGACCAAGAAAGGTCACTCTAACTGAATGGATAATAGTGAAAAACTCTACTATTTCTAGAAGTCAAGGCTTTATTTGCCAAGATAATAAAATTACTTTCTCCAATAACATATGACATGAATTTTTCAGAGTAGAGTGGTCATTTATAATTTATGAACATCCCTCACCCTGTCCATGCCTTAGTTTGAAAATCCTGTAACTCCACAAATTCATAGAAATCTAGTGGGTATGAAATACGATTATAACAAGGACAAAAGGCATGATTTGTTCAGAATTCGCACAGAATCAATCCAGGGATGAATAGGACCTTGACCCCTTTGTTCATTTAGCCTTCATCTTCACAACGTTTGCTCTTAAAGCAATGTGTGACTCTCATTGCCAGTGTTGTCCCCTGTGTCATTTGATGGGATGTTCAGACACCCTCTGCCTGGAAAAAACTTTATCATAATTTCCACTAATCAGATGATAGTGAAATAGCCTCTAAGAAAAAGATACCATTCTCTTTCTTCCTTGCAACAGAAAATTCAGCTACATACGCTGATTTCTAGGTAGAAAGAGGCAAATACCGCAGTTGGGCACTAGTTTTTTCATTAACACCATGTATTTAAGTAAGGAGACAATTATTACTATGACATAGAATGTTTTGCAAATATGCCCGAAAAATACTACAATACTATATCTTAAATTGTAATTTTTAATCACTTAAACAATGCTATTTCTGTATCTTTACTATTATTTTAAAATGCAACAGTTATCTTTCATTTAAAAGTTACAAGTAGTTAAACTGCTTAAACCACTTCTCTATTATCACAAACTTCTGCCATGATATGTTTTTTATTGCTTTTGAAAGATATAATATTAATATATGGGAAGTTTTGTAATTAAAAGTGACTACCTTTATCACCTGAGGCACTCTGCTTTCACAATATTTGAGAGACCTAAGAGAGATGTAATAAAAATAGCAACTGAGATATCTGGGGTGATGTTTGAACTCAGAAGAAAAGGAATGAAACAGGTTGTGAATGCAGAAACTTGTAAGGGATCTAGTTCATAGCAAGACTTTTCAAAAATGTATTTACCTACATTGTCCCAAATTCCACCTGACATACCAACTTTGTATTTTGTATCAATGGTTAGGAATCCAGGCTCATAGTAAGTAATACTGAATTTCCTTCCTGCCAACTGCTTCCTCTCTGATTTAGGGATAAATGTTTAGCCCCTCTGACACTTATTTTCTAAAATACATTGCAGTGAGGTTCAAATGTACATAAAGAGCCAAGCACAAAATACATACTAATGATTACTTTTATTATCATTGATATTGGCTGTAGTAGTAGGTGCAGCAATCATTCAAATCTGTATAAAAATTAATTGAATCCAAGTAATTCCTTCTAATATCTAGCTAAGAAGCTGCACTGGAAAAATAGGGACACTCTTTCTTGTTCATTTTCCTTTTTCAAAGGATTGAAAGGAAAGTAATTTTAAAATTTAGATCCTTCCTGCCATGACACCTTCCACACATTTCAGGGAAGTTAAGGATAGTAGTAAGGAGCTTAGGAACAAGGACAACTAAAGTCAGAGCCCACCCTCTCCCCGCCCCTCATAAATTTTATCTATCTCCTAACTTTTCCAGGAAGGACTAGTAAACATTATTGAACTTCTTTAAACCTGTGTTTCCTTAGTCTGGGAGGTGAAAATTACTCCCCGCGTCTGGATGGATGTTTAAGGCTTCACAGCTGGTGCTTGTGGTAAAGAACCCACCTGCCAATGCAGGAGACACAAGAGACATGAGTTCAGTCACTGTGTCAGGAAGATCCCCTGGAGGAGGACATGGTAACTCACTCCATAGTCTTGCCTAGAGAATCACCATGGGCAGAGGGCCTTGCAGGATACAATCATAGGGTCACAAAGAATTGAGCCTTACTGAAGCTATCCAGTACTCAAGCATGAGTCCAAGAGTTTGCAAAAATTGGTTCATGTCAAGTTGAGTCAACAAAGATCTGTACTGTATTTTGAGAGGGAAGGAAAGTGTCTGAAAATTTTCAGCAGAGGAATGGGTTGATATGACCTTGGTTAAAGCAATCATTCCAGTTATTATGCAGGAACTGACTTAAGTGCACAGATTTAAAACAGAGATAGAGATAATGGTGGTTTGGATCAGGGTATATAGCCAAGGAGGCTGTAAAGAATGATGAAATATGGGATATTTCCTACATATATAGTAATGCTGATATGCTATGATTATGAATTAAATGTGGGAGTGGGAAGGAAAGAGACTATTTGTCTCAACCTATTGACTTCCTTCTTGTGTATAAGTTTGAATGAGAGGGGGAATGGGAAATCCTGGAGCTTGGGTAGATTTAGGAGGGAAACTGAGTCCAGTTTTAGGCAAGGAAGTTAAGATGCCTCTTTGAGATCTAAATAGAAATATCAGGGAGTGATCTAATTTATGAATCTTGAGAGAGAGCAAGGCTGTATTTGGAGACATATATTTGGGATTCATCATAAAATTTAATGCCCTGAAACTAGATACCACACTAGGTGGCCTGTGAGAGAAGAGATCCATGAACAGGGCTTTGAGACAAGTGCAGTTTCAGTGAAAGGAGGGGAGCCCCCGAAGTTCACAGAGAAGCGGCCAATAAGGTAAGTGGCAAACTGGGGACAGTGGTGCCCTAGAAACTAAGGAAAAAAAGGTTTTCTGTGAGAGAGACTGTTTTTCTGGTCGAATTGTGTTGAGGATATGTGAGGCCTTAAAAGAGAACTGATCATTGGAAGATATTGTGTGTGGCCTTGTAAATAAAGTTTCTAAAATCTAACTTACAGTTTTTTCGTGTCCTGCAGTTTCTATTTTAACCAAAAGTGGGCTCTAGGTGCTAGCTGTTCAACAAACCAATGAAGAGGCCAGGTTGGTGGAAAGGAAAGTTTGCTTTCTCTTGAATGCCAGCAACTGGCAGGGGAGAGGGCAGAACCCTATCCAAAGGCAGATTTTCCCCCACCCCTAAAAGCAATGGACAAGAACTTTTATAGGTTGAGTGAGGGGGCTACAAACAGAAAGTACACAATCAGCTCTGACAGTCATCTTGAAATTTGTCACTGGTGGTCTGACCACATCGTCTAGATTGTTTTAAGTGCAATTAATCTTCAGTTCCAAGGTTGGTTTGTTTCCATTTCTTGGAGGCCAGTTCTCAGAATTGTGACCGTCAATGTCATTGCCACAGGTTGCTCATCATGTTGTTACCTTCTTCCACCTAGTGAGGGATTTAGAATCTGCAAAACAGCTCACACAGGCTGTGGCTCAGAATACGATCTATAGCATTTGAGAAGAAACTCCAGGTCCTTGACTATGCTTAATGACTAAACCATTATTATTTGGTCTCCACTGAATATTTTCCTATGTTTCTGCATTTTCTCACTTCTCTGATTAAACTTATTCTTTGGCTAAAGTTTTTCCACAGACAAAAAGACAGGCAGAGGGCATGGGGAACAAGAACCATAAGATCTTGCTCCATTTCACAGTCACTTTCTATGTCCCTTTGGTAACTTTAAAAGAAATAGCCTGAGTACAGTGTCTCTCCATCTTTCCGAGATTAACCTACATTACTCCGCTTTTACACCTAATTACAGAGCCAATTCACACTCTCGCTATCTGTTATTCTCACTATTTTAGGATATTTTTATGGAATGTTCACTTTATACTGCCTCCATTACACTATTACCCACAATGATTCAAATTCCATCCCATTTTAACAAGCTAATAACTTATTTTAACCTCCAGTACACTGCAGTTGTCTTTATATTCATTTCACAAACATATTTTTTAAATGATCAATATGCTTTATCTACCAGGTCCTCTTTCTTTCTCTTGCAAACCTCTTGCAATGTGACTTTCTTCTATGACTCTACTCAAAATTTTCTGCTTAATGACACCAATGATTTCATAAACACTGAAACCAGTGGTTTTTAATGATTATTCTCTCTATGCAGCTACTCTAAGTAGAAAGTTAAAAAATTATTTTCACTTTTTGCAGGTTTGATTTACCATGACTTCAGTTTCAATAATAAATCCCCAGGAACTCCTCTTTTGACTTATGCTTTTCATAGACCCTGCTTTGAAAGCCTCTGATCTAGAAAACACAGATTATGTTAATGTCTCTTACAAAGGGCAACACCTAAGGTAAAGGCCAAGCTGATTGTTTCTGGGTTCCTACACATCTCCCACTGTTAAATTTTCCATTAATTTGAAAATGATTTTCAGTAATTAAAATCACAGTTATATTAGCCTCTTGACACAAATTTAAAATGAAGAGCTTTAACTTTATAAATGATAATGCTCACTGCAGTTGATGGTGCTAAAAGGTAAGAATACAAGTCTGTAAACACATTTGGAGCTGCTATCCTGAACATGAGCCAGCATCATAATCTGCTTATCAGTGAGAAATGTTCAGGGAGTGTGAAATTCAACAAGACAAGCCAAAGAAAATTAATTCAGACTTGCCTCAGAAATGCCAATTGACCTAATCTTCCTCATCTATTAATTCTGAAGGTAGAAGGAGCAATAGATAGAAAAGCCTAGGGGGTAATCATAATGACACAAGATTTAGGAGCAGCTCACAGAGCCGGCTCTGCTCCCAAAGACCAACCAGGGAATTCTGAATAGTTATTTAAATGTGCAGAGGCCATGTAGAATCTTACAGGTCAAAAGCAAAAAAGAAAAATCAATAGCAAAAAGTGAATTAGGAAACTTGAAGACATAAATAATATGAAGAGTTGATTTAGTACAAGTGACTCTTGGATTTGGAGGCATCCTATAATAACAGAGGAATCATGTCTTTTGGTGAACCATACCAGAACCCAGCCATAAGCTTTACTAGCAGATTTAGAGCCAAAAAAAGCTTTGAATCGTAATACTTATAATGGTGTAACTTTAAACACTGTTCCTGATATCTAGTGCCAGTTAAATAGCATACAGGTTACGGTGGTGAGTCAAGGTTTGTAGGCATTAAGCCCCATTGCATGCCCATGTTTTAGTCTCCATTAAAAAATAATAAAGCCAAAATACCTGTAATTAAGAGATGAAATTGATCTTCTAGGAAATATTATGTATTGTTAATAAGCATTTCAATATATCATACATAAATTGGGTATTCATCTAACCTTCCAGGAAATCAAAACTGTAGCAGAATGTCTAAGACATAATATGAACTTCTTTGGAGATTTAAAAGAAGGCCTAGTCTATAGCATTAACTGACCATAAATACATGTGATAATGGTTGTACTTTATTTTATTGGGGGCATAGTTACTTTTTAACATCATGTTAGCTTCTGCTGTACAATGAAGTGTGTCAGTGATACGCATACAGATGTCCCCTCCGTCTTGGATCTCTCTTTCACACCCCGATTCCATCCATCTAGATCACCACAAAGCACTGAGCTAAATTCCCTGTGCTACATAGTAGGTTCCCATTAGTGGGATAGATGTTTTTCAGTTTGGGGTTTTCTTAGGTGCCTTAGATTTAGACCACGGATTTCTTAGCAAATCACAGTTTTAAATCTGTATTGCAACCAATATTTGCTTTTCTGTTTTATTTCTCTTTTCTCTTCCTTTTAACTTGGACTATGAAATATGTTTTTGAAAGATGATAGAAACAGATTCCCAAAAGGAGTAATGAGGGCACAGCCAAGAAACCAGGCAGAAATGCTATAACATAGTTTAATTCTTTTACCTGTTTTTTTTTTTTCCAAAATAACTCTTGGTTAAAGAAGGACTATGGAATATTTACTTTATAAATGATGACCTCAAAATGGTTTCTGGTGCTTTTAGCTTTAATTCTAATAGAATATGACAGGCATTAAGAACTAAATTTAATACAACTAATTATGATAAATTAAATAAACAGCAGTTAGCACTAGAGATCTGTTTTTGCCTAACCTGGTTTGTTAGAATATAGCACCTGTAGTCTTACTTTGACCTATAATCTAGCTACTTTTAAACCCACTTCATAGTCACTTAGCAGTTGTGTGCTGAACAGACTTGGTTGATGGCATGCCGATAGATCGTTCCAAGTCAAACACAGTCACTGACTTAAGCCTCAATTATACCATTACACAGACTTCTTATGCAGAAGTTTATTTATTTATTTTCTTTACTTTATCGTGTTGGTTTTGCCATACATTGACATGAATCTGCCATGGGTATACATGTGTTCTCCTTCCAGAACCCCCCTCCCACCTCCCTCCCAATTCCATCCCTCTGATTCACAGAAAAGAATTTCTACATGGACTTTAAAATTTTTTATTACAGTTAATTTGCAATGTATTTAATTTCTGCTGTATAGCACAGTGACTCAGTTATAATATATATACATTGTTTTTCATATTCTTTTCCATTATGGTTTATCACAGGATGTTGAATATAGTTCCCTGTACTATTCAGTAGGACTTTGTTGTTTATCCATCCTATATATAATAGTTGACATCTGCTAATCCTAAACTCCCACTGGGATTGAAATTTGGAAATTACATGTTTAGCTACATGTTTAGCATGTAGCTAAACAACAACAAAAACTGGATATGGTGCATGTAGCAACAAATTCAGAATAAACGGGATAGAGTTTTGAGGCTGAAATTGTGAAAAGGCCAATGATCAACTAAACTGGAAAATGTAAACATTATTCTTAATTGCAGTGAGAACTCATCAAATGTTTTTAGTGTGAAGAGTTGACATAATAAAATGTAGAAAAACAATGATTAAGAACAGTTACTGAAGTCAGAATGAACAGATATTTTACACTAAGTACTTCTGAGTTCTTATGCAATATCTCATTTAATCCTTCCAGCATAAGACATTAGTTGCATTTATTTTACAACTGAAGATATTAAAACAGAAAAATAATTAGTTTGCTCAAGATCACACAATTACAATAGTGAAAAGGAATCCTGATCTTTAACTTCTTTGAAACATTTTTTCCTATCTTAGTGTATAGAGAGGTAAGATAGGAGTTGGCAGTGGTAAGAATTCAGGAAATAATATCACATGGGATAAGATATTGGCAGCAAATAAAGATAAAAGGACAGGCTTGAGAGATATACAGGTCAGTGGCATTTGGTACCTGATTGTATATTGTGTTTGAATGAGAAGGATGATTCAAAGATTACCTCCAGATATGGCTTGGGCAGTTGAGTGGGCATTGTTTGCTCTTTACTGAGCAAGGGGACATGGAAAGGGGATTGATTTGGGGAATGGAGATTAGACGTCATGGTTCAACTTTGGACATGTGGAGGTTGAGAAGTTTGGGACATATTCAATTTGAGAGATCAAGTATTGGTAAAGTATGTCTTCCTGTCTGGAAGCAGATGTTTGAGGACCATCAGTGATAAATGGAAATAAATGGTAATTGAACACTTGTCCTGCAAGAGAAGTGGACAAAAGAGGAAAACAACAACATAGGAAAATAAGCACTGATATTTAAGGTTTATACAGAGAAGCAAGATTGTAGAGTTGTGAATGCAAAGATGGACTGAAGAGGGAACAGTCCCTAAGAGCTGGCTTAAAGGCTGTTTCCCAAGCTGAAGTTTTCAGTATGTCCACCTAATAAAACAGAATTCTAAAAAAAAAAAAAAGATTGACAGAATAATGGGAAAGAAATGAAATGGACAGAATTCAACTAAATGAAAGAGGTCATGGTGTCAAATGCTGTCGAGATACTAATTAAGGTGCATGCCTGCATGCTGAGTCGTTTCATTTGTGTCCAACTCTTCGCGACCCTATGGACTATAGCCCAGCAGGCTCCTCTGCCTATGGAAGTCGCCAGGCAAGAATACTGGAGTGGGTTGCCATTTCCTTCTCTTCCCTAGCCAGGAATCGAATCCAAGTATCCTGCATTGCAGGCGGATGCTTTACCATCTGAGTTACTAGGGAAGTCCATAGCAATAAGAACGACACTTAGATGAATACTTGCTATGGATGAACACAATATTCCTTATTAACAATAAGTGCTTTAATTCCTACAACAACCTATGATAAAAGTGTGATTATTGCTTTCATTGTTAGTGATGAAGAAAATGTGACTATGAGAGACTACACAGTACCTAAGGTAACTCAATAACTGCACTGTCTTCTCTGACAGAAAATCAGTGTAGCATATTTTTCTTTAAATTTTTGAAATAAGATCACAGGAATAATATCTTACGAGGGTATATGGAAGTAATCTTGCACACTCTTTTAAAAAGGTAATGTCTATGTTAGTGCAGAAAAAGAGAAGTTCCACAAAAGAACCACAAGTGTAATGAAATAGACAAGGCTAGGTAAAGGGGGAATAATCTAACCTTACTTAATGTTGTGTTATAGATATAAATATGGTTTGTCTAAAAATATTAGTACTGCAAGAATAAGTGAAGCTAGGTAACACTAGCTGTTTTAGCATCTCTAAATATATTTTCCAGTCCAAAAAGAAACTGTTTATTTTTGCTTTTTGTTTTTGGAAACAATTCAAAATATGCTTTAATAACAGTGTTTTGACAACAGCATGACTTTAGTTAAAAAGCTTCACCACTGAACTTAGAGTACCTAAAGAGGAAATAAAAGGGTGAGGCAAGATGCATGTGCAGAGATCCAGGCAGATCGTCTGGTTAAGCATGGGGGGCTGAACCTGAAAAGATTTATGGGGCCCTGAGCAATTTGCTTTATGCTGGTAATGACTGCAACACTGCTTATTCTCTATTTCCCTTCTTAACTTTCTCTGCATCACCGCTCTTTTTGAGTTCATCTATCTTAATGAAATATCCATCTTTCTTTCTTGCTTTACATTTCAGATCTTATAGGGGGTTGAACTAGCTTTCTCAGCTGGACCCTCTCAGCAGCCAGAGGCCAACTTTGCTTCCAAGTTAGACTCCATGCAATTTTCCCCATTAGGCATTTGCTTCATTGTCTACATGAGAGCAATAAAACTTATCAGCTAGCTCAATCAAACAAGTCAGCTGGAAACATCTTCTTGCTGTGAATGAACAGAACAGTTAAAAAAATAGCTTCCCTGGAATTGTTGTAGGAACAGTCTAGATCTGTTGTTTGAGCATTAGACATGCTTTGTACATCTGCATGTTTGTACCTTTCTAAAATCTAGTACGGGCATTGTATGGAAGTAAGTACTATGACACTTTCCTTTACAAGTTAAGGAATGGGACTGGAGGTATGAGACATGAGTCTTAAATGAGCTATTATAGTATATTATAGGAACAAGTTCATGCTTATTTTGAACAAACAACCCCTTTCCAGCAACAATTATCCATTCTCTTTCTTATAATAAGAGAAATTGGGTTTATGAAATGTTTTAAATTCATCTAGGACACTCCCTGAAACTTGAATGGGAAGCTCTTAATATGGGTGGTATCCTGAACAAATGTGTGAAGTGAGGTGGAAATAGACACAGAAGTAGGAAGCTAGCATCACCCAAACAACCATCATTATATGTGCATATATATAAATACGTGCAGGATGCTTATTAGGAGAGATTATATATATGTATATACATACATACATACACAAGCACATATGCCCTACTTCTTTTTTGCAATTTTATAGCTTCTCCTGGTTCCAGGCCCTGCATATAGTGTTCACATGGATAGTTAGGGTGGTTTGTATCTTAGTGTTCAGATAGTTTACCACATCAGCACGACTGATTTATAATGAATCTTGGTTTGTAGTAGGTAGAAACCAACCAATACCCTTTTATTTCTGGGGTTGTGAAAGTTACTTTTCTATAATAGCAATAATTACTTTCAGTCATTTAAAAAGCTGGTTTCTCTAAAGAATATCATAAATCCCTCAGGCATAAGCACCACATTGTTCAAGTTTAGAGGATCATTAAAGACGAATTGAATCAAATAACAAAGAATGTTTGCTTCTGACCATATCACAATACATCATGCAAAGGTATTCAAAAGAAAATTTTCTGCAATCTTTCAATCTGTGGAAATGTCTCTTTATCAAAGAGCCTTTAGCTTTGTTTAGATCTAACCCATTGAATTGAAGAAGGCAGTGGCACCCCACTCCAGTACTCTTGCCTGGAAAATCCCACGGACAGAGGAGCCTGGTAGGCTGCAGTCCATGGGGTCGCGAAGAGTCGGACACCACTGAGCGACTTCACTTTCACTTTCACTTTCATGCATTGGAGAAGGAAATGGCAACCCACTCCAGTGTTCTTGCCTGGAGAATCCCAGGGACGGGGGAGCCTGGTGGGCTGCCATCTGTGGGGTCGCACAGAGTCAGACATAACTGAAGCGACTTAGCAGCAGCAGCTACCCATTGAATAAGTATTTTCCTAACATAAAAGATACATAACCTGTTTTCAAGTTTACAGTGATTCATTAAATTTGACATTAACACAGAATAAGTGAATAAAAGATCATTTTAACAAGGAAATAAGAAATCTGGGATGCTCACATCAACCTTATATTTAATGCTATAGGATTTGACCCGTACAAGCCCAGTGCTCTCCCTCTACTTACCTGAAAAAAAATGTAACTTTAGTTGTTGGTTCACTTAAAAATAAATTTATTACCAAGGGTGCTTAAATTCAGCAGTGTTTAGAATCCATAATAAAAACAGTACAGCATTCATAGCCAGGCTTTCTATAGATAGGATCATTGTAATTAAACAAAAAATTTCCTTCCTCCTTACACTCTACCCCTATGCATGTGTGTATGAATATATGTATGTATTCATATATCTATCTATGTATTATCTATTTGCTATGAGTAGTATGTTTAAAAATCAATATTTTATATACAAGTACACAATGACAAATTGCCTGTATATATGAAGGGGTGTATGTGTGATTGCATGTGCGAGTGTGTGTGTAAGAGTGTGTTAATCTTCCCACAAACATTGTTAATTTAATCAATGTTTTGTCATGCAGACGTATGATCTATGAGATATTAAAGTTACTTTTTCATCCATCTAAAATAATAAATAATCACATGAATGCATTAATTATACAATTTGAAGTCTACAAATTATACGGATTATTAATTTTTACCTCTTTTTATGGATAGCTTCAGTGACAAGAAAAATTTGTCATTTAAATTGTTGGAAAGCTTTTGCTTTTGTTCAAAATGTTTTTTAAGGCACGAATAATTCATGCATGCTCCTCCGCAGATCAACCTCTTGGAGGACGTTTATGGTTTGATAAGAGGGTAGTGGGATTCTGTTTTATTTTTGTCTTATAGCTAGAGGCATAAAACAGCATTTTCTGCCTATAAAGAGTACTCAGAAATCTAAATTCAAACATACCCAGGCACATGCTTCCTGCTGCCTTGCTAACCTATTTTCCAGGGTCATTTTCTTTTAAGTGCAGTTAAAATTTTTCTCTGTCGAACTGAAGTATGTACCAGAGGCTCCTGGGATTTGAGTTCACCATTCCAGACTTTTATCTGGAGCAGGTAGCCTAAGTGAATGTTCCATCTTGTGAAACTCCTGCAGTGAGGCGGCAGAGGTGAAAATGGAGCTAAGTACTGACAGATGCGTCATGAGTCCCTAGATTGTGAATCAGGGTTGCAGGTGGAAAAAATATATATAATTTGCTGATCCTAAAAGATATATCTTTCAAGGAGCTAAACTATTCACTCCTACATTTTCTACTTTAACACTTTTCACAGGAAGGTGGATTAAATACCTACACTTCTCAGGTGATACAGTTCCCCACCTGGCACTCCTCCTGCTTCCAGTTATGTTTCTTTAATAAGTTGCAAATTCTATCCATTCAAGAAGATCACTGTAGGGAAAAGTCTTGATATAGATAACTTTCAACCCTCCCTCCCAATGCTCTAATTTTTTGGTCTGTTTGTGGAAAGTAATAACAATAGGCTAAATTTTCTCACTCTGATTTATTCTTAAAGATTTGTAAAAATTATTTTGAGTGTCCTGAGCTATAAGCAACAAGCAACAGAGTTTCAGAGAGCTGAGTGACTCATTGCTTTTTAGATTTTAGCTTCTTGTGGCTACAAAGGTATGAGTTTCTGTCTGAGATCTGAATACAATTCATACATTTAATTTGGTCCTGCGGTGGTTTAAGTCTGAATTAGCTGCCAGTATTTAAGAATTAGAAATTTTAGCTTCTCTTGAATGTTTGGGTGAACCAGCAACACCATCCTAATTCTTGAATGGCCACAAAAGCTATCTAGAATTGAGTCCCCCCCTTACATCTGTAGTGCAGGCCCCCTCACTTGAGGTCAAGGGTCCATTGCCATTGTTCGTCATTCTCTCCATTTAGCTTCACTTGTTTACTTTTACTGTCTGTTCATTGAACTCATTTGAATTTTCTACTCATTCTGTACGAAGGGCATAGTCATTCCAAATTTTCCAGTTCTTATGAATAAATGTGTGCTGCCTGGAGAGATGCATTAAGAATAATGCTGGTGCTCTGTCTGCCCTCAGCAGGAAAGCCTGCCTCCAAGACTCACACTATCTGCCAGGGGAGGCAGTGAGAGCAATCATTCTAGAGACAGTTAATACACACTTGTGATGAAGGACAGCAAGACTGCCTGAAATACTCCCATTACAGCAATTGGAAGAGGAGTCAATGCTTACTGAACTTCTTTTTTTTTTTTTTCAGACAGATTAACATACATTCAAAGATCTTGCCTCCATAATAATCCTGTTAGCCTTAATCTACAGATGAGAAGCTGAAATTCAAGGTTTCATCAGTTGTGATAAAGTCTAGTAAGTGCTGGTCTTAAGTTTTGAATGTGCATTTCTAACTATTATATTGTGCTCCTTTAGTGTTTTGAAAACTCACTTTTTTTTTTTTTTAAGCAGTCAGTGAATACCTGTAGCAAAGAGTTAGATACTAAGAGTAAACCCTTTCAGGGAAATTGATTCTACTGCTGTATTTATTGAGGGCTTATGATGTGTCCATCATGGTACTAGAGACTTGATAAAGGTTATCTCATTTACTTCTACAATTTCCCAGTTTGTAGGAAGGTATTATAATCATCACTTTATAGAAGAGGAAACTAGGTTCTGTTGCCTCAGGCAATAATATATCCATAAAACTAATAAGTCTCTGAGGTAGGATTTCAACCCTGAGGAATGTTCTCTTCGATGCCTAGTTTCTGTGCACCACAACATTAAAAGTTTGATTGAAATGTATAATAAATAGGGATATAACCATACTGCCGAAGAGAAATCACAGCCATCTCCACTAGCCGTTTCCACTAGGTCTACTTCTTGAGATTTTGGATGAGATCAAAGGTAGGTCGATGTTTTGTGTCCAGCCTCTCAGCTTCACTTCTGCAAAACATTAGGAAGAAGTATGTCAACTCAAAACATATTGAATGAATGAGATTAAGGGTTTTAATGAGAAAGAGCCATCTAGTGCCCACAAAGTCTTATGCTGTAAGTGGGAAAAGAACCGCAAGACCCGCTCCAAACTGGGAAAGTTGCCTGTTAGATTCCTCTTAAAATTTGAGCCTGATTTGTAGCTATTTATGCATGACTTTGCCTAATTTATATACCCTATCTTCATTTTTGTCTTTTAAATAATTTGGGGGTTAAAGTGCATATAATTAATAAGAAAAATCACTCCCTTTAGGAGAATTTACATGGAAAAGTTAAAATAAAAGTGATAAAAATCCCTCAGTGATAATATTGAGCCAGCTAATGGTAAATGGGCTTTGGTATGCTATATTTAACATGGGAGAGATAAGTTGCATGGGCCAGGAGTTGTCAGATTTTATGACATCACCCTCTGATAGTTTCAGGCATAGAGTGATTATATTTCTCACTAAGTCATGATCACATGTAACTTTCAAATTATCCCCATGGTTCTCATTTTTTTTACTTGTAGTAAGTATACTCCTATAAGCATTTCCACTATTATTTTATTATAACATTCTAATGTTTTATTGCAAAAATTTAGTTCTTAAGGTAGGACCTCTCATAGAATGTCTTTTCCTCTCTCCAATCAAATAGTATTTCTCACTTTAAACTTTTTATCATCCTTCCCAAATAGTCATTCTTAATATGTAGCAGAGAAATAACTCTTTTAACATTGAGTTTACACAATTTTAAAGTAATTATTAGCAAATATTTTTTAAACAATGTGAAATGCAGTCCTACATTAGGTAAATAATCATAATCTCTATTCTCAAGCAAACGTTATTGGTCATCTAAAGCAGTGTTATGTTTTCATAAAACTTTATGATGGGCATAGGAATACATAACCATAGAAGTTTTAAACTTTCTTAATGAAGCATTACATTCAAATATAAATACCAAAAATTATTTTGCAAAAGAATATAAATGAAAGTAATTTGATATTTTTACAGTGCTTTAGCCTCAGTATCTCTGAATAATATGATAGTTCTTTTCCTGAAATAATGTATCTTCTGGAATAAGATGGGTTTCCCTTGTGGCTTAGCTGGTAGATAATCTGCCTGCAATGCGAGACACCTGAGTTCAATCCCTGGGTTGGGAAGATATACTGGAGAAGGATATGGCTACCCACTCTAGTATTCGGACCTAGAGAATTCCATGGGCTGTACAGTCCATGCGGTAGCAAAGAGTCTGACATGACTGAGTGACTTTCACTTTCAAAATAAGACACCAGCCTGTAAAGCAGATATCCATTATACAAGAAATTGTGTAAAAGAAGAATAGGATTCAAAAGACTGCTCTCCAAGTACATAGGGGAACATCAAGTCTATTCCTGAGATTTGGGGAGTAGGGTGTGTTGGCAGCACTGTAATTTGACATGTGATAGTGAAGTCACTCAAGTGTGTCTGACTCTTTTCCACCCCATGTACTATAGTCTACCAGGCTCCTCCATCCATGGGATTTTCCAGGCAAGAATACTGGAGTGAATTGCTGTTTCCTTCTCTAGGAGAAAACTTGACATAGTGAGTGATAAATAGGAGAGGAGTAAACAGAAAGCCCTGTGAGATGTTCAGCAATGACCAAAAAAAAAAGTATAGAAGACCAAAATGAGAGCTAAATGATTAATTCACCTGCTCAATATCTTCTAAGTGGTTAGTAAAAGAAGATTTTATTAATTTAATAGTAAAAAGTGTCATGCTAAAATAACGTGTTAGAAAATACATAGATACTTGGTTAGTTTTTTTTTTCAGTCACACAGGTTTGCTTAGATTCTATGTGAATCAACATTGACATGACAGTTCCAGTAGCTACAGGATAAGTTTGAAGTATTGTTTAGCTTACAAAGTAATGTTTTTAAATCCATTTTGGAGTTTTTTCATGAAAATAATTAGAAAATGAACACTTCAGAATCTGCTATAAAATTCTATTTAAAAGATGCCAAAGGAAGTGTAAACAGCAATAATTTTGAGTTAAATCTATGCCAGAGTTTCCCTGAAAGAAAAAAAAAATAAAGAAGACTTCTCTCTAGTAGGATACTAAAACACATCAATGGATTAGTTTTTAATTCTCTTAGTTAAGTTTTAAATTTAAGGATAAATACTGCCTTTAGCAGGGCTTCCCAGGTGGTGCGGTTGGTAAATAACCTGCTTGCCAATGCAAGAAATACAAGTGATGTGCATTTGATCCCTGGGTTGAGAAGATCCCTTGGAGTAAGAAATGGAAACCCACTCAAGTTTTCTTTCTGGGAAAATTCCATGGACGGAGGAACCTGGCTGGCTACAGTCCATGGGGTCACAAGAAGTCAGACACAACTGAGTGACTGAGCATAAACTATCATGAGCATTGCAAAATATACATAAATACTTTGAGCTGGTGATTTTAGAATGCTATTGCTTCAATTTCTTAGGATGTGAATTTTCAATTATTGCAAGCTCCAGCCCCATACATGCATTCTTGGTTTTCATGTAAATTCAGTCACCTGTGTGACAAATATAATAATATCTGTGATCTCCATTCACATACGATCACTGATTTTCTTCAGTGACACTGATGACTGTCACTGTCAGTGGTAGAAATAGGGTTATGTTTCTACACTTGAAGAGTTTACAATGACTTGTGAATGTGTGAGGGGTGGAAGAGTAGATAAAGCATATATTAACACCTACTTATTGAACAAACTTATTTAACATCTGTTAATACTAGAAGTGTTGCTCATTTTTGGAATAATACAATGATTCAGACTTATTCATGAAAGGGGCCCTAAAAGCCATTTTATGAATTGTAGAGATTTAGAGGTAGCTGAGCTCATTCAAGTCAGAGATAAGAAAAATTAAAGACTGAGATATATTTTAAGTGAACCTTGAACAGCGGTTGACTGTTGGTAGTCTTTTCTGTGTGGGTGTGTGTTTTTCTTTATTGTTAGTACTCCTTTTGAGAGTCACCGAAATTCCTTTTAGTATTCTTGGTATAGATCTATTTCTCTCCCATATTTCCTTTTCTTCCCTGTTTATTCCCCCATAGTTATGAACATTCTGTATCACCCTTGAGAATCAATGTTCTTGAACATTAGCAATATAAGATGGTGATATGATGCCGAGGCTTAGCAGAGAGATTATATATTGAAATCATTTTCAAATCAGATATCTTACATTAGAAGAAGGCTGAAAGAATAAAGGTTTTGTCACAACTTGTCATAAATGTGATTATAGATTGCCACCTGCTTTGGATAACAAGCGATTTTCTAGAGAAATTGTCTACAACATGGTTGCTTTTATCAGTATGTTTTCTTCTCTCCTGGCATTGTATTTGTCATTTTTAATACAAGCTTTTGTTATCTATTTCAGTAAAGCAAACAATTTGTTTTCTGCTTGAAATAGTAGCGATGTGACCTCAAGCTCCAAAAGACATTTCTGCCTCCTTTTCTTTTCCCATGAATGTATTGGAAGAAGCATGGTTTCTGACTATTTCATACATATCTATATTTCCTCTCTATATTGATTGCAATATTTTTGCTAACAAATTGGGTTATAAATATAACTCCAGACAGTAGATATGTTGTAAGTTGGGATTAAAGCAGAATAACTATATTTTGTGACATAATCATGAAGAAAAGGCATACAAAATCCTGATATTTAGATAAAGTGGGTCTTAGAACTTCCACATATTTAAAAGGGTGTTGAAAGCAAATTAGAAATGGATAGATACTGAAGCTGGGCCTCAGTCCATTATTTAAAGCAAGTGACTTAAAATGTTGATTTTCCTGCCACAGGGAAGTGTCAGCACTTATAAAGAAAAAGATGTTGACTTGAAGCAAATGAGTTAGAAGGCTACATCACAAGCTTTTCTATGGTTAAGTGAAAGTTGATGAAGAGTGGCTTTTCCCTTTATGAAACAGTAAATTTGATTTTATGTACTAAAGAATTATATGACACATTCCTTACCAAAGTCAGGTACTGTCCTTAATTGTATTTTATATTAACAACTTAAATCCTCAGAATCACCCTATGAAGTAAATATAGTTCTTACCTTCCTCATTTTAAATAAGGGGGAATAGAGTCCCAAAGGGTTTAAGTAATTTGTTCTGAGAGTGATGCAGTTAAGTAGTAGAAGCAGATTAAAACCTCTATGGTCTGGCCCCAGATTCTCTCTGCTCTTAACCTTTTTATGATGTTGTCTAATGACACACATGACCCGTTTTAAAGTGAAACAATGTAATCTTAACATTTTACACTTAGATTGTACAGAGAATTAAAAAATCACAATTAATTTATATCTTTAGGATAGAATAAGGAAAGATATTATTTTAAGGCAGAATTAATTTAATCACTAATGACAGTGTTAAGAACCTTTACTTTGCAATGATCAGTTTTCTAAATTAATGTGATTATTAGTGTCATGCAAATACCTTTTCCAGTGTGAGTTTACCAATGAAAATTTCAGATAATAGAAATAATTGTAAAGTTGTGGTCTTGTATTAAGAAACACAGTCAGAAACAAACATGAAATTTAACCATTCATGGGCTTCCCTGGTGGCTCAGTGTAAAGACTCTGCCTGCAATGAGGGAGACCTGGGTTCGATCCCTGAGTTAGGAAGATCCCCGGAGAAGAGAAAGGCTACCCACACCAGTATTCTGGCCTGGAGAATCCCATGAACTGTATAGTCCATGGGGTAACAAAGAGTCAGTGACTGAGTGACTTTTACACTTTGACCATTCATTGTAGGGTATTTTGTTCCAACATTATACATTTTTTAATCCTAATCAAGAAAAGTAACTTTACTTCTCTTATTACTACTATAGTAATCCAGTATAGAATATGAAGCAAAACCAAAATGATACAAACTCAAAATTCTTAAAAATTCCTATTGATCATGCTTTATGAGTCTAATCAAATAAGTAGATACATTTAACACAAAATATCAATTATGTTATTTAAAATCCTAAAAGATGATGCTGTTAAAGTGCTGCATTCCATATGTCAGCAAATTTGGAAAACTTAGCAGCAGCCACAGGACTAGAAAAGGTTAGTTTTCATTCCAATCCCAAAGAAGGGTAATGGCAAAGAACGTTCAAACAACTGTACAATTACACTCAATTCACATGCTAGTAAGCTTATGTTCAAAATCCTTCAAGCTAGGCTTAAGCAGTGTGTGAACTGAGAACTTCCAGATATGCAAGCTGGTTTTAGAAAAGGCAGAGGAACCGGAGACCAAACTGTGAACATTTGTTAGATCATAGAGAAAGCAAGGGTATTCCAGAAAAACATCTACTTCATCTACATCTGCTATACTAAAGCCTTTGACTGTGTGGATCACATCAAACTGTGGGAAATTCTTAAAGGGATAAGAATACCAAATCACCTTTCTGTCTCTGATAAACCTGCATGTGGATCAAGAAGCAACAGTTAGAACCAGACATGGAACAAGAATAGAGATGAAGACATAGATAATGTTCTTGTGGGTATTGTTAGGGGAAGGAGGTGGTGGGATGAACTGAAGAGAGTAGCATTGAAACATATACATTACCAGTGTGTAAAATAGATAGCTATCGGAAAGTTGCTGTACAACACAGGGAGCTTAAGCCAGTGTTCTGTGATAATCTAGAGGGATGGGATGGGAGTGGGATGGGAGGAATGTTCAAGACAGAGGGGATATATGTATACTCATGGCTGATTCATGCTGTGCAGCAGAAACCAATACTACATTATGAAGCAATTATCCTCCAGTTAAAAATAAATTTTAAAAAATATATTAAGTGTGCAAAATGAGTAGAGTTAAGTAGCTTTTAATTAATAAAACATAATAGGCTAATAATAATAAATCAACAAACCAGCCATTCAAATATGATTTATTACACAGGTGAAAATTGCAAATACCAATTCATTTCAGCTCAGTAGCTCAGTTATGTCTGACTCTTTGTGATCCCATGGACTGCAGCACGCCAGGCTTCCCTGTCCATCACCAACTCCTGGAGCCTACTCAAGCTTGTGTCCATTATGTCAGTGATGCCATCCAACCATCTCATCCTCTGTCATTCCCTTCTCCTCCTTCCTTCAATCTTTTCCAGCATCAGGGTATTTTCAGTTGAATCATTTCTTTGCATCAGGTGGCCAAAGTATTGGTGTTTCAGCCTCTGCATCAGTCCTTTCAATTAATATTCAGGACTGATTTCCTTTAGGATTGACTGATTGGATCTCCTTGCAGTCCAGGGGACTCTCAAGAGTCTTCTCCAACACCAAAGTTCAAAAGCATCAATTCTTTGGTGCTCAGCTTTATTTATAGTCTCACATCCTTACATGACTACTGGGAAAACCATAGCTTTGACTAGATAGATCTTTCTTGGTGAAGACTCTGCTTTTTAATATGCTATTTAGGCTGGTCATAGCTTTTCTTCCAAGGAGCAAGCATCTTTTAATTTCATGGCTGCAGGCACCATCTGCAGTGATTTTGGAGACCAAAATAAATAAATAAATAAAGAGTCTCTCACTGTTTCCATTGTTTCCCTACCTGTTTGTCATGAAGTGATGGGGCCAGATGCCATGATCTAAGTTTTCTGAATGTTGAGTTTTAAGCCAGCTTTTTCACTCTCCTTTTCCACTTTCATCAATAGGCTCTTTAGTTCTTCTTCACTTTCTGCCATAAGGGTTTTGTCATATGTGTATCTGGGTTATTGATGTTTCTCCCAGAAATCTTGATTCCAGCTTGTGCTTCATCCAGCCCAGCATTTCGCATGATGTCCCCTGCATATAAGTTAAATAAGCAGGGTGACAGTATACAGCGTTGACATACTCCTTTCCCAATTTGGAACCAGTCTGTTGTTCCATGTCCAGTTCTATCTGTTGCTTCTTGACCTTCAGAAAGATTTCTTAGGAGGCAGGTTAGGTCATCTGGTATTCTCATCACTTGAAGAATTTTCCACAGTTTGTTGTGATTCACACAGTCAAAGGCTTTGGCGTAGTCAATAAAGCTAAAGTAGATGTTTTTCTGGAACTCTCTTGCTTATTTTATGATCCATTGGATGTTGGCAATTTGTTCTCTCATTCCAATACATCTTGAAAAACTATTTAAATTTCCTCAGAAATAAAATTGTATCAAAAGATAATAAAATGCATTTGTAAAAAAGTAAAAGATAAGGTATTCAAAGTCAATTTAGGTTCCAAAAATATTCATGTGAAGACATTTTCATGAAGAGATGAGGTGTCTCAGTGGTAAAGATTCCACCTGCCAAGCAGTAGACATGGGTTTGATCCCTGAGTCAAGAAGATATCCTGGAGAAGAAAATGGGTAGCTGTTTTCTTACCGTAGTGGGTACCCACTACAGTATTTTTGCCTGGGAAATCCCATGGACAGAGAAGCCTGGTGGGCTACAGTCCATGAGGTCACAAAGAGATAGACACAACTTCACAAATAAATGACAACAATGAAATAAAATTGTATCCAAAAAATAATAGCTAATTCACCTGTCAAAATAGAAGATAAAATATCTAAAATCAACTTAGGTTCCAAAAATATTCTCATGAAGATATGCTTATGAAGAGGTAATAGCAGTATAATAGGATACACTTTTTCCTGAAAGGGAAGGATGGATAAATAGATTGAGAGATAGATAGATATAATATAAATGTTTTCTTTGTCTTGTATTAAATTTTAATTCTGTCATTTAATCCAAAGGCAGTCTTGACAGGTCATAAAATGGAGTAATATCAAAGGTACCAAAAACATAATTTAGGTAATTTATATGAAGTTTTTAACACAGAAGGTAATACAGTAAGCATCCATAAATTATTAGTTATTGCTATGGGCTTCCCAGGTGGAGCTAGTGGTAGAGAACCTTCCTGCCAATGCAGGAGCTGTAAGAGACACAGGCTCAATCCCTGGGTCAGAAAAATCCCCTGGAGCAGGCAACGGCAACTCATTCCAGTATTCTTGCCTGGAGAGTCCCCATGGACAGAGAAGCCTGGTGGGCTACAGTCCATGGGGTCCCAAAGAGTTGGACACAACTGAACGACTAAGCACAGCAATGCATGTGCCATTATAGATTTTATAATGTGTGTGAGCTAAGTCACTTCAGTCGTGTCCAACTCTTTGTGACCCACGGACTGTAGTTCCCCAGGTTCTCTCTGTCCATGGGGATTCTCCAGGCAAGAATACTGGAGTGGGCTGCCATGCCCTTCCCCAATGGTACATACTGTAGCCATAAAATTTAACTCCGTAATTCAATGGCATGTTGAAATTTTGTTAACATATGGGTAAATAAAATTCCAGGTTACAAAACAACATATATAATATGACTTTGCTTTTTAAGAGTAATCATCTATATTTTTTCATGTATAACAATATTTTAACTTACTATTTAACACAAACTCTACCCATTATCATAGCTCACTAATGAATAAAATTAAGTGACAGAGATGCATAATATTCAAATAATTAAGAGTTTACTTCTGAGTGATATGATTGTATGAGACTTTTCTATCTTTTTAACTCATTTTTCCCCTTCACACATTGTTTTTTAGCTCACATTATTAAGCACCTTTGCTTTGGTAATGCTCTGTGTGAGGTGTTGCCTTGCTGGGGTCAGTAAGATGATCAGGTTCTCTGTCTGATGGGACTTTCACTGGGGTGTCGTGTCAGCAGGTAAATGCATTTATTTGTAGGGCAATTTCTAGAGTTACTGCCATAGGGACACAAAACAGGATAATAAGATAGAAAGTAACTGAGTTGGGAGAACAAGACAAAAGTTCTTACATATAAAGCATGGTCAGAGAAGATCTGAGAAGTTTAAGAATAAATTGAGGTCAAGATAAGAGCAACATATTTGAACAACAATCTGGTCAAAGGCCCAAGGGAAAGACGAGACTCTGCCTTGCAAAAATGGGAAAAGGGTCCTAGCTGGGTGGACTATCTAGAAGGCTAGTAGGGCTTTGACAGCTGGTGTCAAATGCTAGCTCTTCTTAATACTTCTTTTTGTTTTTTTATATGCTAGACATATTATATGTTTTCAAATATTTTAATTGAAAAATTTATCTTTTTAAAATATAGATCTGTTTTTAATAGAAATAACAAACATAAAAATGTCTATGGACAAAATAAAACAGCAGTAGATGGACTTGTAAATACATTATAATTGCATTATGTGCAAATGCATATGCATTTGGGCAATGTCTAGAAGATATCAAAGCATATGATTATGTTTGAGTGGATTAATAACTTTTTGAAAACTAATTCATTTAAACTTTCAGCTAATTAATTTTTACAGTGAGGTAAGGGAAAATCATGCCATTTATTCCCTTCACAAACTTCAGGAACTGCTTTTATCTTTTACTTTAAAATTCCTGGAGGCTGTTATTATGCTTCTCTTTATTGTAATGGCCTGGTTTCAGATCACTAGTAAACAAATCTGGATGTGTTTATCGATAGTTTTCTTAACTATGTGTAAGTCATTATTATTTAAAGAATTGTGTATTTCGGCCACCAATATGAAATTATAAGCAATGATATATCCTTGAAAAATATTATGCAGTGTTTAACTTCAGTTATTTGGGATTAAAAATGAACTTTTTTGGTCTTATTATATAGCATATTAATAACTAAAACCAGAATTTACAGTTACTACTTGAATATATTCCTACAAAAGAAAATGGAATGTTACAATGATTAGAAGTTAGGTAGTTTAATGTTGTTATAGAAAACCTGCATTGGGATTTTAAATGGTTGGACTATAAAGACAGAGAAGCAAATTTAAGATGGAAAATTTAGACCACATAGCAAGGGTAATTTTAATAACTATTTGACAAATGAAATTAAAGTATCTAATCTATCTTCTGAAAGCAGTGTTTGGTCTATGTCCATACCAACCTGAATCTCATCTGAAAGCACCTTTCAGATCCTATACTATATTATATATATTAAATATGAGCTCTAGATATTTTTAATGCAATGATACTTGAGAGTAGCTTGATCCCTCTTCACTAAGGACTAATTCATGAACAACTGTTTTACAACAGATAGCTAAAATATTGTGTATATATACAACAGTGAAAGTGAAATCACTCAGTTATGTCCAACTCTTTGTGAACCAATGGAACCCACCAGACTCCTCTTTGTGAACCCACCAGGCTCCTCTGTCCATGGAACTCTCCAGGCAAGAACACTCGAGTGGATTGCTATTCTCTTATCCAGGGGATCTTCCCAACCCAGGACTCAAACCTGGGTCTCCTACACTGCAGGAAGATTCTTTACCATCTGAGCCACGAGGGAAGTCCTGTAGACAGTCCTGTACAACAGTATTGTGCCCTAAAAAATCTGCTAAGAGGGGAGATGTATAAAGTGTTCCTTCCAGAATACAACTTTTTAAAGAATACAAATAGATTTTATAATACTATAATATTTAAATAATAAAACTGATTGATTCCAAAAAGAAACTATGAGCAATTTCTGTAATTTAATTTAAGGCTATGGTCTTCACTTCCACATTTTATTTATCATGGCTGAGAAAGATCTGCATGTGCTTCTTTATATTTGATTCCTTTTGATTTTCTTTCATGCACATGGAGTTGCTATAGTAACCAAACTTTTGAAACCCCAGCTTTGGGTTACTTCTCTGATTTTATATGCTGAACTTAAAAGTGTTACTATTTATGTAGGGTAGCTAATTAATTGTCCTGGCTATTTTGTATCACGATATGAATGTGGCAACACTGGAGAACCACAAAGTACATACATGATTTTGTCCACAGTTTCTCATTAATTTCTAAATTTAACTGCAAAATGTAATGACAAACTTAAGAAACATTTTCTCTTTTAGTGGCCTCAAACCAAAGTTCTAATTTCTCAGTTTGGAACAGTGCAGGTAGTAGCATATTTGAGAATTCTCTTTTTTCTGAACATGATATTCCTTAAACAGTCATGCCTAGGGGATGCTCTATCAGTTTTCTTTTTCCTTTGACATGAAGAAAGACACTAAAGACTGAAGCAATACATCTTCTCTACTCATTCAGGAGTTTTGGAAGAGGGCATTGAAGTATTGCCAATTTTATTTTCTGATGGAAACTCCTGCAGACCAAAAACTAGGTCAAAAACTGGTGACCTTCTTCTGCAAGCAATCTCTTATGATCAGATGGGAAAGGCTATTGATGGTGGTCTGTGAGTTTGGAGTCCAGCAAGTGGAAATCAACACTGCTTGAGGTATTTGGTGTGTGAACTTTAATAAAAATATTTCACACCAAAAAATTCCTAAGAGAATATATATATATATATATATAGTCCACTTTAATCATCTGAAGTTTTAAAACTAACATTCTAGATCGAAGCTTTTGGAGAGTCAGGTGCTTTGAAAGTTGACATATTTTTGAAATGTTTTTATTTAGGAAAAAATTGAGCTATTGGTACAATTCAATTTGAAAAAGTGACTAGCATTATCTTCCTATTTATCAAGTGTTATAATCTAAAAATGTTAGCTTTGTACAAAGTATATTATTTAGGGTAACTATTTAGGCAAATAAGTATTAACAGATGGAAGGAATAAAGCCAAGGAAAATTTAGCCTGAATATGAAAAATTAATAATTGTAAACATTATTTGTTTTATAATTGTTTCCCAGAAGACGTGGCAAAATCTCTCCTCCCAGGGTCACTTAAGGCTCACTTGATCATGATGCTTAGACTGTGGGCTTGGCCAGCTAATAAAGTTTGGCTTTCTCCAATTCCAAAACACTATTCACTGCATATAGCATATCACTGTTATCATTTTAGAAAGTCTAGAGGGGGAAAAATCGTTTATAATCCTTGGAGGAATTGTGGTTGCTATTATTACAACATCTTCTCTGGTTGTGAAACTAACGAGAAGAGCAGAAAATTGCAGACATCTGGCAAGGGGAAATGGTTTCATTTTCTATTATTCCCCCTTATTAACTACTAATTCCCTCTCATATTAACCCTGCCTGACAGTCTTTAGAAATTAAAGTGTTTATAAGGTCCCAATCTTCTATATACTGTCAGAGGTACTTTCTAGAGTCAATGGTTCCCCTCTTTAAATAATAGCTCTGCTTATGTGTGGGGGACTTGCTCCACTTGGAGTTCAGTGGCTCTCTTTGGAGCTTGACCTCAGATAAGCTGCAAGAGCCTTAGGCTATTTGGATAAATTATATTCAGGCCAAGAAAAAAAGAGATTTAGCTATTCAAAGGAGGCTGGAGTCAGCAAGTGCTAACCCAGGTGTTCTGTTGCTGAAGAGCTTTAAGCCTGGAAGCAGCAGCACAGCAGACAGACCTCCTGAATAATTCATCACTGCCCTCTCCTCTTTTGAGGCCATACTCTTATTTATGAACATAGATTATACTGTTATTGATTGTAATCCTCACGGAGGCATTTCATTAACTGGGAGGTTTGTCTGTTTGCATATGCTTTGTTTCCCTGAGTATTTCCTTGTATTTGAACAGAAATTTACAGCTGAAAATGACAGAGAATTGACTAACAATTCTGGCTCATTCTGCAATCAGGAAGGATATTTGGAATGATTTCCTCTAGACACCCAGATTGTTAAATCATTTTATTCCATGAATTGTATTGTGAACTGAAAGTGTGATGAAAAACACCCAAGAAAGTATTCTTTCCAAGAATCTCCCTATTTATCTCATTTACTACTGTTGTTCCATTTAAATTATCTGAAATTTCAAATAAATTTTCCCATGGTGCTTGGATTTCAGAAATGCTTAAAATATTAAAGTGGCTAGGAAAATTGCTTGACTGCTCTACAAACTAACTCCTAACTACATTAATTCAAAGGGTGTAAGAACCCAATTGTATTCAGTGCTGCATGGATATTCAGATGGAATCTAAATTCTAGCTGAGTAGGACAAATGGTTCTCTTAGGTGCTTTTCTTAAGAAGGTATCCTTGATAATACTCATAGCTCATGATACCTTAGTAACTGGCTAATTTATAGCTGATAAAGCATAATGTTGTAGAGGGTATTACAGCCAGACTGTTGACTTGAAACATAGTATTTAAAACATAAACCCTAACATAAGAACAGCATGAGATGACATAAGATTGAATTTTTAATCACACAGAAATATGAAGGGTTTTTTTCTACCACAGAAAAGAAAACCCATGAAACTTTTGGAGTATTTGTTTTTGTTGCTGTTATGGATGATTTCTTTGTTTGAAATCTACAAGGCTGAAGAGAAATGAATCACAAAACTCAGAGGAGTCAACATTTCCCAGATGGCAGTGATGCTTATCTGAAGAAGCTCTTCAGAAGGTCTCTGAGCTTAAGTACTTTGACAAAAGAAGAACCAGGGAGGAAGTTCATATCAGAAACTGATTCATTTACAGAGTTACAAACAAGTCCTTCAAATTTTTGTGTTAATTTTTTTAAATAAGCAGGTAAAGGCAACTTTCTTATTAAAATAACATATTTTTTCATAGTTTAGTTATTTCTTTATTATAATATTGGTTTTCTTTGCACTAAATGCTACATAATTTTCAAAGTCAGGTTTACCCATTTATTTATTTTTTATGAATGGACTTGTTTCTAAGAGTCAACTACCTGATTAATTCTTTAAGATATATTGCCCTTTGTTAGGCATAAAATTATTCACTACCTACCTATGCTTTCAGTCATTTCCCCAGTTATCTTAAAGGTTTTAAGTACAAATGTTTCAATAAGTAGGAAATCTAAAATAGCATTTTACTAGATTCTTTTTACTCTCATTTTGCAGGGCCCAGTCTGATTTCTGTGATAGCCATTATTTCCTCCTTGAATTCCAAAAACTCACTCTATTGATTTTCTTTTTGTAAGTTTCATTTGATTTCAGAATGTCTTGTAAAGGCCTGAGTGGGTCCTTTGTGAGCCAGATGTGATGCTCTGCACTGGCTTCAAGGGAAATCATGCCATTTCTGTATTGAAACACATCAATGGTAAGCATTTGTCCTTAGAGTAAGTTCTAAACTTCTTGTGATTCAGCATCTTCACTTAGAGTGCCTCACTCTTATCTTTTGCCCAAGATATAGCCAAAAGTCCAAGTCTTGGGCAACCAGCACAGTTGACCACCCTACATAGCAGTCTTCTCTTACATCCATTCAAATCACTTCTATCCTTCTGGCAATTTCCACATGTATGATCTTGAAGAAATCATATTATTTTGCTGATCTTCAATTTCTTCATTTTTAGAATAGGGAATAATAATAGCATATCTGTTCATGGTCCTTTTTGAAGAAGAAATACAGTGTCACTGGGTCAGTGTTGGTCTTATCGCCCATGAATAAAGTGAAACCATTTCTCTTTTGGAGTTTGATGCTATTTTGTACTACAGGGAGACTGTTGTTTCTATCTGTTGTTAGGAAATAAGCTAAACTAGTGTAATTTCAACATGACTGCTTGTGTATCTTATTCCTAAGCCATTTATTTAGTGTTTCATTGATTACATAGGTATGGTAAAAAAAACAAAACACAAAAAACAAAAACCCGTAGAAGACAAGGCCCAGTTACAAAATATCATAAAGGATAAAGCTGTAACAAAAACTATTTATTTTGTATCTGTGCATTAGGGTCTTTCATGCTTTGGGATAAAAGGCACTAAAGAAAGTTGACACTTCTAATTCCTACTGTCAGTTTGTGAGCCACATAAACATTCAAGCCAAGGGTATATGGAAATAAGTAGACATTTTGTTCTATTAGCTTTTATTGTATGAAAAAAAAAATGAAGTAGATTTATTTTCTTTGGGTCTAAAATAAGCATTAACACCTATGCCCTTGTAACTTTGCTCACAGGAACATTAAAAGGTCTAATGATACCAATTATGTCAATTATAAGAATGTGTATATGTACTATAGAAAGACATTGTAATTATTGTTATTTTGGGAAAAACATGATTCTGACATTCAGTTACCTTTGTAAGAAGTTTAGTTTTTAAATTGGTCCATCTCATTTGGCATCTAAACTCACCACAGATGCTTTATGATTTTATGTTTTTAATTAATGTCAACCCCCAGGTTGCAGTGAGAATTGTCTGATTTCCCTGCCAGAGCCCAGACTGAGAGAATTATGTTGGCAATAAAGAAGTGATGATGTCCATTGAAGTCTCAAATTCAGCTTTCAAACTTTCCCCAAATCTTTATCTGCTTATGCAAGAGTTTTAAAGCTGTCTTCTGCTAAAGGCTCCTCTGATGACTAGAGAAGTATCTTTAATAAATATAAAGGCTAAAAGTTGATCACATCCATTTTATTGTCTCAGTTGGCATGTTTTATTTCCTACCCAATTCTTACACAATAAAAGAAATTATTTGGAGCTATAGGCACTTTCCTTTGCATGGCTTTGTGTGGGTTTGAAAGGCAGTAGAATTTACCCACAGTGCAGGCCAGAGCTATGGTCATAGAGGAGCATCTCAGAGACTTTAGAAAACTGAATTTTTTTAAAGCTGCTGAGGAAGATAGAAATACTCATTCTTCAACTTGCCATTGATATAATTTACAACCACCCATTCAAACTGTATTGTTTGAGTACTTAGTGTATGTATGCCTATTTCGAAAATAAGTAAAAGAAAATCCAGCTACTAAGAAATGTGTAGCTTAATGTAGGATATTTTTGAATTACATAAATCCTGAGAGTGAAAAGTGGCCAGGTGAGATATATGCAGAGTTTTGGGGCAAGGATGAATATCAAGACCAGAGATAAGACAGAGTGAAGATATATTAAGACTCAGAAAGGAATGTGTTTCTTCATTCATTCAACCGGTTAATATGTATTTAATATATGTCAGGCATTGATGTAGGCACCAAGGACATAGGAGATAAGACAGAAGGTGAGTAATCTATTTTATAAAGCAAAGAAGTAAACAAAGGAAAAATAATATCAGATAATGTTATGAACTCTGAGAAAATGTGTTAGAGTGATAGGCAATGGAGATTTATGGAAGTGTGGAAATGTTAGTTGCTCAGTCGTGTCCAACTCTTTGTGACCCCATGGACTATATGTAGCTTTCCAGGTTCCTCTGCCCATGGAATGATTTCCTATTCCGTTCTCCAGGGCATCTTTCTGATCTAGGGATTGAACCTGGCTGAACTGCAGACAGATTCTTTACCCTCTGAGCCACCAGGAAAGCCTATTATATAGGCTAGTCTCCTTAAAGATATAATACTTGAGCTGAAGCTTGAAGGATGAAATTTACCAGATATATGAAAATAAGGGAGATGAGGGTTCCAGGAAGAAAGGAGACCTAAAGGCTCTGAAGCAAGCTTAGGTTTGCCAGCTGTGCTAGTATTTGAGTGGGTTTTAGGGTGTGGATAGAATTTAGACATCTAAGTAAAATCCAGATAAGATTGATATTGGTTTTTTTTTTTTTATTCCCACAAAACAGCTTCCTTTTGTTTGTTTCAGAGTGAGTTCAATGTCTTGCTCCTCTTTGTACAGTTCTTAGTGTTCTGGAGATTTCCTTTAGGGTATCAGCTTCTGACAACAGTGAGTAATTCCTCAGCAAATATAGAGGGAGAAAGGAGACTGCCTCTGGGACTTAAAGAGATGACTTAAAAATAAAATTGCCTAATGGAGCGCATCATGCACCTAGCATATGCTCCATTGTTATAAAAATACAAGAATATTTGCTCTCATATATTTGGTAATTCCCACTTAAAATTATGATCCAGTTTCAACATAAATAGATTTTGTTTTCTATATCTCTTTCCTATTTGGAAATCTCCCCATGGTTATGAAACGCTCTAGCCTCTGATACAATAATATCAGGTAATCACTAAACCAAAGCCTTATAACAGATTTTAAAATATTAGAAAAGCCTGAAGCATTGGTCTATCTCTGAAAAACCTGAATGATTTAGAAATGGTACTAGAATTACTTGAGCCTAGTGGTCTATTGTGTTCAGTTCCAGATAGAGTTCTAGTCTGCTTCTGAAAAATAACTGATATGAGGTTTAAAAACCAAGTTAGTGAGAAATTGTGAAATATCTGGTAAGCTGAAATGGGATGCCAAAATACAAAATTAAAAGTCAAATGTACAGAGAGTAAGATCCTTTCGACAAAAGACATCTCTTAAGTGAATGCAGTGAAAACGGGATACAGAGAAATCATTATAGGATAAAAAACATTTCTTAATACAGTATGTTACTAAAACAAAATAGTATTTCTTGTATATTCTAAATTAACAATAGATTATTTACTTTTTTATGTCTTATATAAAGAGGTCTTTTTTGTCATTTTAATTTTCTGTAAAATTTTTGTTCTTTTCTACTTTACATTTCTCTTAATTCAACACACCAATTCTTTTTAAATTGGTTCCATAAACCAAGATATGCCTTGAGCAAGATGCCAAAGTACATGTGTGTATTCATTGTGTGTCTTTTTAATTCTTAGGTCACAACAAGGCCAAATGAGACTGGTATTGCTTTTGTCATTCATACAAAATGATTTCCTGTGGGGATTCAGAGTGAACTAAATTTTTCATCAGTGCCTATTATAGTGTAAATATATTTTTTAGCAAATGATAAATCACCAGTAACTGCAAATAAAAGCATCATAGAAAAGGAAACTGTGTAAGCAAAGGAAGAAGATATTTAAGGATTCTCCGCCACCCACCACCCCACCCCAGCAAACCCATCCCCCTCCCCCGGCCACCGACAGACTGACTTAATTGTATGATTTTATCAACACATATGGAAGATTGTAAATGTGTAAGGCATTTCAGAGTATAAAAATGCACAGCTTTGGTAGGTGAAAAACTCACTATTTTACAAATAGAAATTGTGTTTAATCAAGTGTTTAAGGGTGTTGTGAGAAATGCTGTATAATAATTTTAAGATGTTATGTGGAAGGGACAACTGATTCTATTAGAGAAGAAAGTTGAAAAAGGGAGCTAGGACTGGGGCAGAGGGCCATACACACACGACTAGCAGGGTAGGTGTGGCCAGGGCAGCAGATTGAGATAGAGCCTGCAGAGCAGTTCCAGCGGCCTGTGATCAGCACTAGCTGGGCAAATATCAGGAATGCGGTGAAAGTAGGATGTTGGCTAATCTCAGCCACTTAAGAAAAAAGAGAAATAATTATGTATGCATTTAGAAAGAAGACATCACTTACTTTAGATCTGCGCCTTAGTCCTCTAATTAGCATCTCAGGTTTATTCTTCCTAGGAATTTAAAATGTACAAATTTCTCATCCTCCTTTGCTCATTTCTAAAGTATAATTTTGAAAGAGGTTCCTCCAAATAAAGTGAGTTTTAATGTATCATTAATGATAATTATTTTTTTCACATTAACTGATAGAAGACTTTATTATTATTGTTTCCCTTGGTGTGAAAAAAGGTGTTGTTCTTGTTTAAAGAATATGAAGACAACATACCTTTGAACAGAGCTGATATTCCTTCCTTTTCGAAAGGGTGTCAAGCATTGGGAGGCAGCAGACATTTTCTGGAGATGATTAGGTCTGTCATGTCTAAGGGGACTTAATTTAATAAGAGACAAAAATATTCTGCTATCTACTCAGAGAGATGCTGATTTCAACTGATTTGCTGTTGTTAGAAAATTGAAAAAACTGTTAGAGATTCAGTTTACAAAACATACATTGTATATAATTTTTTTCTGTATCAGTAAAATAAAATTAGAAGTCTAGCAATGTTATTCTTTTTACTCAGAAAAGTACAGAGAGGCCTTAGGCAGAAGTGGATTTCTGGAAATGGTAGATTTCATAAATTTGAACTAAATTGTATCAGGCATGGAGTGCTGCCAAATCCTAATTCATTAGTTCACTGCTTGGCAGAGCTCCTTTTCCCATCAACAATAAAACATACAGGTTTCTTCTGGGGATATGGAATATTCTCACTTCCAAAGGCAGCTTGTTCTTTTATTTAATATATGACATATACTTCTTAAAACAAGTATAGCACAAAAACACCTTTGGTTATAAGATTAAATTTGGGAGAATTTGTTTAATATTCATATTTGTTTAAGTTTCATATAATTTTGGATGAGTGTTTTTAGGAAATTTAAATGTATTTCTAAGAATCCTTTCATTCTCTCATATCACCTTGCAACAAAAGAATTTTCTTTTTAGGCACAGTGAGAATACAGGAACTCTGAGTGCATCCAGGTCCTTGTGCCTTGAAAATGGTTCCAGAATTGAGTGGAGTTGTTGCCTGCAGCTCTACTCTGCTTATTACCTCCTGAGGCTTTTATGAGACCTTAAAAGCCTAAAATACCAGAACTTAATGATATTTTTCTCCTTCTGATTATTATCTGCCTTAGTTTTGATTGATTGATTAAAAATAATGAAATTTTTTCTTCCTCTAAGTTTTGAGCAAAATGCTTTCCCAGCTTCTAGAAAAGAAGTATTGCCCATTGTTAGTTTCTGTATGAAATGAGGTCCTTGAGTCAGATGGAGTCTTGTAGTTCTAACCTACCAATGTAGGATTTTAGATTCCAGTGCTTCCCCTTAGATTTCCTACCCAAGTTGGAATCATGCCTGTTTTTTTTTTTTTATTTAAGCAAATCATCAAAACAGTTGCAGCTGTTGATTTACCAGAAGAATCTGACCCTTGTCCCTGGGCATTGCTCAGACACATACAACCACACCCAGCAACCCATAAAGATAAATGGCAAGTGGCAGTAAGAAACAAGGTTTTATTCCTTCATTGGATTAAATATTAACATCCCTAAAGAAGAAGAAAATGCTATAAAATATATATATATATACATATGTGTGTGTGTGTGTATGTAAGATTATAAGTATATGTATAATCTTCCCCAGTGGCTCAGTGGTAAAGAATCTCCTGCAATGCCAGAGACACAGGTGATGTATGTTTGATCCTTGGGTGATAAAGATCCCCTGGAGAAGAAAATGACAACCCACTCCAGTATTCTTGCCTGGAAATCCCATGGAAAGAGAAGCCTAGCAGGCTCTAGTCCAAAGGGTCAAAAAGAGTCAGACACAACTGAGCAGGCGCATGGACAAGGATATATATACATAGAAGAAAATGCTTTATGTGTGTATATATTTATGTGTTTGTGTGTGTGTGTGTGTGTGTGTGTTACCTGCTATGTATTGTGTTAAGTTGCAATGGTGCTTGGGAAACATAAAAATGAAAAAAAAAATCCACCTTACTTACCAGAAGTCTGTCTCTAGTAGCAGAAAAAGCACAACAACAAATGGTCCTATTTCAAGATAGTACAGAGATAAAGCCCATAAATGTGATAAAGACAAGGGACTCTAGATGGGGAACACTTTCTTTCTAGAAGACTGGAAAGCTTTTTGGTCTTAAAATTCATGGAAAGAATAGTTTTTAATAGAATGCACAAAGAAATCCTCAAAAAAGCAATAACTCTTTCAGTGGACTTTGAAAATGATGGAGAAGTTTCTGGATTAAATAGGTAAGGGCAGAGAACAAGACAGTGTAAGGCAAAAGTCATACATGGTGAAAGTTGAATTCAGTTTTCCCGTAAATTTATTTCTGTTTATTCAGTGGACAGTGGGGATCAATTGAAGGCCTTGAGAAGGGGAGAGTGACAGTGAAAATTGGTGAGATAAGAAGATTAATCTGATTGTAGTAAGTAAGTTGGATTAAAAGGGATTAGTTTCTAACTCTGCTTGCAAATAGTTGTGCAGTAGAAAGATATAGTCTTCCTGGAGTTCTATTAGGTGAGTGAACAGCACTGAATGCTGTGATTACAGAGAGCAATACAGTGCAGTCACACTTCATTTCATTGCACTTTATTTACTATGCTTGGCAGGTACTGAATTTTTTACAAGTTGAATGTTTGTGGTAACCCTGCATAGAACAAGTCTATAGGTTCTGTTTTTCCAACAGCATTTATTCATCTGATGTCTCTGTGTTACATTTTGATAATTTTCATAATATTTCAAACTTTTTCATTATTGTTATTTTTCTTATGCTGATCTATGATTAGTGATATTTGATGTTACTATTGTAACTGCTTTTGGGTGCCAAGAACTGTTTCTATTTGAGGCAGCAAACTTAATCAACAAATACACATGTTCTGACTGTTCCATTGACCAGCCATTTCCCAGAAGTCTCTCTAGTCTCCCGCCCTCTCCTCAGGCCTGCCTATTTCCTGAAACACAACAATGTTGAAATGAGGTCAGTTAATAATTCTACAGTGTCCTCTAAGTGTTCAAATGAAAGGAAGAGTCACACATCTCTATTTTAAATCAAAAGCTAGAAATGATTAAGCTTATTGAGGAAAACATGTCTAGAGCCAAAGCAGGCTGAAAGCTTGGCCTCTTATGCCAGTTAGCCATGCTCTGAATGCAAAGGAAAAAGTCCTGAAGGGAATTAAAAGTTCTACTTCAGTAAACCATCTATGGTAAGAAAGTGAAACAGCTTCATTACTGATATGGAACAAATATTAGTGGTCCAATTAGAAGAGCCCCATCATTCCCTTAAGTCAAAACCTATTCCAGAACAAGATCCTAAGTCTCTTCAATTCTACGATGCAAAGTTTGAAAAATTCAAAGAAGCAAAGTTTGAAGCTAGTACAGGTTGGTTCATGAGGTTTAAAGAAAGAAGTCTTCTCTATAACATAAAATTGCAAAATGAAGCAGAAAAGCCTGATGTAAAAGGTGCAGCAAATTATGCAGGAGACCTAGCTAAGATAATTCATGGAGTACCTCCATTAAATAATGGACTTACAATGTACTGTTGGATGACAACAAAGGGTTTGGAATATTACATAAGCCTAGTTAATAAAGCAAAAACATGGTTGGAAAGAATATGCTCCAATTCTGAAAGAAACTCTACTGTAGGTAAAATGCCATCAAACAGCATCACATGCTATAGAGAAATTATTTGGGAATGGAGGAGTCAATCGATGTGATGAACTTCATTGTTTTCTTCTTTTCTAAGAAACTGCCACAGCCACACCAGCTTTCAGCAGCCATCATGCTTATAAGCCAGTAATCATCAATATCCAGGCAAATTACTATGATTCTCTGAAGGTTCAGATGATTATTGGCATTTTTAGCAATAAAGCAGTTTTAAATTGAATTACATACACTTTTTAGACATAGTGCTATTACACACTTAATAGACTCCAATATAATATAAACCTTTATTTTGGGGGGCTCCAAAATCACTGTGGATGGTGACTGGAGCCATGAAATTAAAAGACGTTTGCTCCTTGTAAAAAAAGTTATGACCAACCTAAACAGCATTTAAAAAGCAGAGTCATCACCAAGAAAGGTCTAGCTAGTCAAATCTATGGTTTTTTCAGTAGTCGTTTATGGATGTGAGAGTTGGGCTATAAAGAAAGCTGAGTGCCAAAGAATTGATGTTTTGAACTGTGGTGTTGGAGAAGACTCTTGAGAGTCCCTTGGACTGCAAGGAGATCCAACCAGTCCATCCTAAAGGGGATCAGTCCTAAATAGTCATTGGGAGGACTGCTGCTGAAGCTGAAACTCCAATACTTTGGCCACCTCATGTGAAGAACTGACTCATTGGAAAAGACCCTGATGCTGGGAAAGATTGAAGGTGGGAGGAGAAGGGGATGAGATGGTTGGATGGCATCACTGACACGATGGACATGAGTTTGAGTAGGCTCCAGGAGTTGGTGATAGACAGGGAAGCCTGGTGTGCTACAGTCCGTGGGGTTGCAAAGAGTCAGACATGACTGGATGACTGAACTGAACTGATAGTGTAAACATAACTTTTATATGCACTGGGAAACCAAAAGAAATTAATACGACTTGTTTTATTGCAATATTTCCTTTATTGTGACAGTCTGGAACTGAATCTGTGACATTTCTGATGCATGCCCTGTGCTCAGTCGTGTTCAACTCTTTTCGACCTCGTGGACTTTAGCCCACCCAGGTTCTTCTGTGCATGGAATTTCCCAGGCTAGAATACTGGTGCAGGTTGCCATTTCTTTCTCCAGGGGATCTTCTCAACCTAGGGATCAAACCTGCGTCTCCTGCATCTTCTGTGTCTCCTGCATTGGCTGGTGGATTTGTTTATCACTGGGCCACATGGGAAACCCACTGCCTGTACTAGTTACTCTGTTTTCTAGTATGTGATTGTTGTTGCTGTAAATAAAAAAACATCAAGCATATTGTAGTATAGTACATATTTATTGGAAAAAACCCACATATAAGTAGACCCTTACACTTCAAACAGATGTTTACCAAGGGTCAACTGTAATTGTAAATGGTTCTCTATTTATTTACAGACTAGTATTCTCATTCCTCAATATAATGACAGGCACTTATTTTTGCTGTATTATGTTTAAGAATGGCATGACTTAAATAATACTTACTGGTTTAGCAAACCAAGGCGATGGTTAGGACAGCAGCATGGGGCCGTTAATAAGAATATGAAGCCAACGGTTTTATTTCTGATTAATATTTGTGCAAAGTATCTTAGTTTGCATCTTTCATTCTTGCCAATGCAATCATAACAGGCTTAATAAATGTAATCATTTCTATATAATTTTTTTACTGATTTGTTATACAAAGCTATGCCTTGCATTTTTTTATTAAAACTAAAATCATTGTTACCATATATGTGAACTGAAAATATTCCAGCCTATTACCCATATAAAACTCCGATTTATAGAATTTTTAATTCAAAAGTGAATATCAGATACCTCTGCCACCAAGAAGCTCTGTAACTTTGTATCTTAGTTTCTTTTTCTGTAAAATGGGGATAAAAATACTCTTCAGGGTGTTTGGAAAGACTAAATATGCCAATTTGTGTGAAAGAGGTCAACTAAAAGCAAAGTTTTAAAAATTCACTCTGGATAATCCAGAGTGAAGTAAGCCTGAAGCAAAAACAACAATACAGTATATCAACACATATATATAGAATTTAGAAAGACGGTAACCAGAACCCAATATGCGAGACAGCAAAAGGAACGCAGATGTATAGAAAAGACTCGTGGACTCTGTGGATGAGGGTAAGGGTGGGATGATATGGGAGAAGGGCACTGAAACAAGTTAATTATCATATGTCTAATCAATCGCCAGCCCAGGATTGATGCTTGGGGCTGGTCCATCGAGATTTCCCCGGGGGGAGGGAGGAGAGAGGGAGGAGGGAGGGGGGTTCTGGAGGGGGAGCATATGTAAACCCATGGTGATATCATGACATTGTATGGCAAAAACAATAAGAAAAAAATTTTAAAAAAAGCAAAGTTTTAAAAATTCAAACACTACACAAGTGCATTTTTATTTCAATGCCATTACCTAGTTTTCATGTGAATAACCTTAGATTTTTATAGGAAATAAGCTTTTAAAGTAATTTTATTCATGGAAGTAAAATTGCAATTTCTTTGTAATTTTTTAGGGTAACAGGTAATCATAAAACAATCAAATAAAAATTCATGGCCATTAGTATTTACAGTTTGATTTTCCTTTTAATGTTCCTTCATTTGGTATGAAAGTAAATGCTTTGTTCAGTTTTGTTTCTTTCCTTTCTTATAAAAATTATGATGATGATAATCATAGTAACATCTATCAAGTCCTAACAGCATACTGGGCTTTACATTTAAAATAAGATACCTTATTACATCTGTAATGTTATTGTAACAGCTACATGTACATACATTGTATGTATGTAGCATCATTACATCTGTAAAGTGGGCACTGTTATTGTATGCATTTCATAAATAAAGTGAGATTTAGAAGTATTAAAAATAATGTGTCTTGTATTACAGAACTAGGGAGTGAAATAGAATTCCCACTCAAATTGTCAGCAACAGGAATTTATATCCTTGCTAGTTTGTATTTACTGCCTTTACACTGATAGGTAGGTTTCCAAGGATCACAAACTCTAGGAGGTCAGGTCTCTCTCTGTCTTAGGACTTTTTCCATGTAACTATACACCTTAATATTTCTTTAAAAGACCTGATCACATTAGTAGCTCAGAGTTTGGCTATAAATGTATTAATAGTTGAAGTCTCTTTGGTGTCACAGAATAGATTAGGGCAAGGACTTGGGCATTCAAGTTTAAGCATAAACTAGAGGGTGAAAACATCCTTAAATTTTGCCTTATCCTAGTTCTAGCACATAGTAGATGCTCAATAAAAATGTGTGTGTGTTTTTTTTTTTTTTTGCAATTCCATTCTCAATTAGAACTGACAAAGTCCTACAATAGTTCTACATCATAGAAATCAAAAACTTAATATAATACAGTTTTTAAAGATCAAAAGAGCTTGGCTATTTATTGTATTCATCATTGGACAGTTTTCAGTGGCTGTATTATTGCAGTTTAATTTGTAGAGGCAAACTTTTAAGAACATGAAAGCTTCAGGCCTTGATCAGTTTTTCTCAGGCTTTTAATGGTAAATAAAACTGTCTTTATGACAAGTATAAAGAAAATAGAGAAGGACTTCAAAGGACATGGAAGCAAAATATGACTGAAGCAAGAAATGCCAAGTTTTAAATGCAAATGAATATGTAGATTGATTCAGAAAAGTGGTAATTTTCAAGAGAATGTTGGCTTCTTTTGCCTTAATCTTTTCATTTAGAATTAAAACTCGCACAGGCATTCTAACCAAATGCTGGTAATTGCATATAACAAGAAACAACATAATTGCTTTCTTCTTTTCTCTCTCTCTCTTTTTGTTTTTTTCTTTTCTGTGTCTCATTGCACATGTGCATGCTGCTATTACCTAGGAGAGGAACCAGCATATATCAGCTGTAAAAATCCAAAGAATATAAGAAATTCCTATAATTGGTCCCTAACTGTCTAGGGAGAGTTGTTTCACACAAAGAAATGGTCTTGAACAAATCTTATTTGGTAGTATGTTTCCTTCAAATCACAAAGCGGAGGAAAAATACAAATTCCAATTAATGTAATTTTGTAGGAAAAAAAAAAAGACATGGAAGGTAACTTTTAAAATCCTAGATATGCTTATAAATTCTCAAAGCCACTGAGGCTTAGTGACTTCTGAAGACTTAAAGTATGTTAAAAAGATAGACCTGCATTTAAATGCTGATCTCAACTTTTCACTGGGGACCACTAAAAAGCCTTTCAGAAGAAAAGACCAGGATCAGCAAAACACGAAATCATTATAGCAGCAGACTTTCTAGGTCTGCTTTATATTACACTTTTGAAAAGGACATTTGTTTAAGGATATGATAGTTATATCCTGCATGTAATGCATACTCAACTGGGAGGAGCAGGGGAAGGGTGTGCAGGGGTTGACGGGTAACGATGAAGCACTTTGACTGAGGGCACAGACCAAAACACAGCAGAACTTGCCCAGACTCCGGCTATTTCTTAACAATTCATCTGTAAAGGCATTCTAATTCCTAATGAGGGGGAGGAAAAAAAAAATGACAGTTGACAGACAGTTTCTGTAAATGTGCCCCTGAAATATGAGAACCCAATTTCGACTACTGAAAAGGTAGCCATGGTGGAATAGACCCCAAACGTCCTTGCCTTCTTTCAAAAGCACTTGATCACAGTTATTCCTTTTGGTTAAAAAACACCGGATGTGGCTCTCTCTTCAAGCTTATTGACACAGATGTGAACATGAGCCAATGAATGAGGTTCCTTTAAAGTAAAGCAAGCATCCTGCACCCACCACACTCACCCCTAGGAACAGCGCAGACTGTGTAGTTGGATGTGACCAAAAAGCATGTCACTGCTATCCTAGTGGATCCACATCACGCTTTTATATTTGTGAGGTGGAATTTGTCTCACTCTCTCCTCTTGCCAAACTCCCACCTCAAATTTAGGTATATATATAGACACACACACACACACACACACACACACACACACATACATCAGTAGATTTGAATAATTGCAAAGATAAAACCACTTTACTTATCCAAAAATTCAATTTCTAATTCAAAAAATGAAGGTCCAATAGAAAGTTTAAGCATCCTATTTTCAGCTGTTAAAAATAAAGAATTGAATAAAAAAAAGACTGTTAAGTCTGAGAACAACAATATAAGAAGCCATTTCAGATAAACTGTAATACTTGCAGAACAGGCAAAACGCTGTAGGCTAGATGAGGGGAGCAGAGAAAAGGTCCATTAGAGACTGTTTCCTACATTGTTTATCTACTTTGTATGTATAAAAATGCTCCCACTTGCCTCTGGGCACCTATATAGCAAAATTCAGAACCATGAAAGAATAATTAAACTTAGAAAACCAAAATCACAGTTGTTCCTGGCCAAACTGGAATCTCACTCCTTATCAGAAAAGATAGAGGAGGAATTAAAAACAAAAAAAGCTTCAGTATTTACTTTATGAAAATATTTAGAAAAGTCTGTCCTAAGTAGAAGTTTGTTTTGACTGAAATAGGCTTTTCTGGCCAGGTACTTTTAATAAAAGAGACAGAACTTGCCAGTTATCCACTGCACTGAAAGCATTTCAGAATTGTTACCCTTTCATAACTCCTTAGTGTAGCCACTACCGCTTCTAAATGTGAACTGTCTCAAAGATTCCCGGAAGGATCTATTTTGGATAGGGTCATTTGCTGGTTTCTGATGTTCCATGCCTATTTTTGTGCACTTTACAAAATTTAGTCAGCAGATGATTTTTCAGGGTTTCCATTGACATAAATAATGGCAGAAAGCCTGAATCAAAATACCCATCAGCAAAAACCAAGGACAATGATTTTATTTTGTTTGTTTTGGTCTCAAAATGACACTAAGAAATTTCATTTGGACGAAAGAACACATGGCATGTGTAGTATTCTCTACTGTATAAATCATCATATATCCACAGATTAATTTGTATGGATCTTATATATGATTAATTTTGTAACATCTTAGTTATAAAGTGAGTTATCATGAACATATAGCTTCATTACATAGAATCTTAGGAAAGTCTTCATTAAGTACCCAGATTTCTGCTGTTATTCAATGTCAAACATAACAGAGGGACTGTTTAGCATGAATTTCCTGGAAACATTTGAAGACACTCCAATGTCACTTCATGTTGACTGAGATGGAACGTGGACTATTTCCTCAATTACCTGCCTAAAACATTCAGCAAAAAGAGAACTATTAAATCTGAAGATTAAAGGCAAGCCAGCTTTATAGCAGACAAAATTAATTCTTAAACTTATTGCCTTGCAAGTTAAGAGCAAAAGAGTTTCTGATTATAGATTAAGACCATATAATGTCATTCTTCAAAAGCACATGTTAATATAAAATCCTTATAAAATATGATTTTGGTGTCATTTTATTGACAGATATATCATCTCTTCTGAAGTTTGAGGAATGTCATTGAAGTGACTTTCTAAATACCTTAGAAAGACTTTTCATTCATTATAATAGTATATTTTATATTCTATAAAAATAGTGCTGTAACCATCAAGTAGTAATTTGACTTTGAGCTGGTCTAGTTTATATTAATGCTTCTCTTAGTCTCTATCCATAAAAGACTCCTGTTACTCATTTCTGGATTTGAAAAGATATGGGATGGATATTTCAGTGTTTGACTGAAACTTCAGAAGGTATTCTTTGTGTAGGCTCCTATTTTATGCTACCAAGCCTATAACATAAACTGTAATGTGAATGATAATAAGTTGATTGGATAAGATATTCTTTACTCTTAGGCATGAACAGTCTTGTTATTGAGAAATCATATTTTATCTTAATTAAGACTCGAGTTTCTGTGGTACTAAATGAGATGCCTTAAATCTCTCAACATTCCTATCATGTATGAAAAAGAAAGAACAAAAAAATGTGATGAGGTGAAAATAATCAATTCAGAATGCTTGGAAGAAACCTAAGAATCTTAATAGAGAGGCACTTCATTTATAAGTGTCTTATTCAGATCAAATAGTGAGTTCTTGAATAATTCTGTTTCTTTGGTGTTTGTTACTAATATCTAGACAGTCATTCGAAGAGAGCATCAGACAGCTATCATGTAGTGCATGCTGGGGTGGATATTTTTTGACCATCATCGTTGAATTGTATAAGCATATGGAATAGATTTTTCCCTTTTAAACCAGTTAGGGAGAACTAATGAATATTTGATGTAACAGAACTTTCATTTTCCTTTTATTTAATTTCAATCACCAAAGAAGACAGGGAATCTGAAACTCTGTGAACACCCTCATCTCTCAATTCAATCTATAGATCTATTTGTGGAATAGAACAATTCATAAAGTTGAATGTGTAGAGAAAACATTTGTTTAGGAATTTAGGGGGTCAAAGTGACAGATGGGATTTAAATAACTGATAAACATGAGAGGGTTTTAGTTGGAAAGTATGCAAATACTGAGACAGCATTTCCCATTTCATCCTATTTTTGTATAAGGGAAGTGAGGACCATTTGTATGTCTTCCCCAATGCATACCACACCTACCTTCCATCAACAATGTTAAAATGTAAGTGGAGTGAATCCTAAGGAGCATTACGTTTGCTGTACCAAGTAATCTCTGGACACACTATTAGCATTCTTTTACAGTGAATGATAAGTCTCTCATACAGGGATTTAGGAGCCTTGACACATTTACTCTCTCAATGTCAGTTTGCTATATAGCAAGGGTCTAATATGTTACACATTTAATTCGTGTACTTGTTCCCAGAACTATAGATATTTCCTAGAATGAATATTTTATAAAATGTATGAATGTTTTGCTAATTAACTGAGGTTGTTCAAGATTAATTGACACTAGTTTTTTATTTGGACCGTATTTTCTTTGGTTTAGTAATAATAAAACCAATAATAGGATATTATATACAGCCAGGCTCTTCTGCTCTCATGAACATTATTAATTAGGATGGAAAACAAGATCATTGTCCCTAAGAGACAGTTACTTAAAAATTTTACAATGTTTGTAAATTGTAGCACCTTCTTTGTCCTTCATTTTAAAAATATTTTCATCCCAAATTTGTTCCCTGGCAAATAAGACAGCTGTCATTAGAACAAATTAAAATTCTCTTTTGGAAATTGTGTGGAAAAATCAGAATTGGAATCATTACTCTAAAGAGTTCTATTTGAATTTTCTCTTTACACGTTTTTATGTTAGAAAGCTCCTAAAATTCACCCATTTACCTTTCTTAGAGACTAAAGAAGTTTCTCTATGATCGTTACTATTGCCCTTCATGGAGATATAGGACTATTTCCTTAAGGGAAAAAATGAGTAGTGTATCTGGCAGTGTTCACTGTCCCAAAATATAAAGGTACATAATGCTTAGGACTCACCTAATTATCTGGAAGGATGAATTTCTTCTTCAGTTTCCCTTTCATAGCCTACCTGAAGCATGTAACTGCCATAATATTTTTAAATTGGTTTGCATTGACTAGGATTTCAGTTGGAACGGTGCCCCTGAGGAAGGGATGTGTATATGACATATCTTACCCCTTTCATAACTTTCCCATTGATCTGTTACTCTGTCTGACCAGGAGCGTCCCCTTCCTTCCCTTCTTGCTAAATCTTCTGTGACTTTCCTAAAGCTGTAAGCCCAACAAGAAGGAAAGCCTCTGAGAGCTCTCCTGCTTTTTCCAATTGAAATACTACAGATGTATATTATGCTAGATGTGTTTATACTAAGTGCATTTTTACTTGGTTTTATAAACATCTGCATTATGAAGTCAGTGTGGCCAGAAACATTTTTCAAATAACTATGGGGCAGAACACTACACAAACTGTTCAAACATTGAGCTGATCAAAATTATTCCAGTTTACTTTTTGTTTCTTAATTCTAAGTCTTAGATTCCTTAATGATAAATTCTATGTCTACTTCACAGGACTGTTCTGAAGCTCAGATGGGGATATTTGTAGAAACGTATAAAGAGTAGAATTCTGTAAATATAAATTATTAAAATAAATATAATCTAGTTCTTTGCTGTCCATGACACTAATGATGTTGCTGTTGCTGTTCAGTTGCTAAGTAGTGTCCAACTCTTTGAGACCCCATGGACTGCAGCACACCAGGCTTTTCTGTATTTCACTGTCTTCCAGAGTTTGCTCAAACTCATGTTCATTACATGGGTGATGCCATACAACCATCTGGTCCTTTGTCATCCCCTTCTCCTCCTGCCTTCAATCTTTTCCAATGAGGCAGATCTTTGCATCAGGTGGTCAAAGTATTGGAGCTTCAGCTTCAGCATCAGTCTTTCTAATGAATATTCATGGTTGATTTCCATTAATGATGTGGTTGATAAAACAATTTTATTTTGATGTATTTAATATATATTTTAAGGAAAATAAGTCTAATTCTTCAATGTCTTTTTCCTCATTTTATTTAGTGTCATAACATTTATTAATCATTTCTAAAATTTGCAAAGATTCAATTTCAGAAGACAAATATTCTAGTATCTAGTAATTTTTAATATTTAAACTTTACCTTTCCTTAATATCACTCTGCAGTATCAAAGCTTATGTTTTCAATGTTCTTTATGTAACAATGTTCATTATGCTCATTTTCCTTGAGCACACACTGCCAAACGCTCTTAACTGCTAGGTGGAGAGAAGTGAATTAGTCTGTCACTTTAATCTTTATTAAAAGTTCAAATACCAAGTATAAGTGGGGCCATTGAAACTGTAGTTGATTTAAAAGTCACAAAATCACAATGAAATATTAGCCATAATTATTGAAATTTTATTTTTATATAGAATGAGTTAGAGGCCTTTTTCTAAGTTTTTGAAGCAATTTTATATCCATATTGAATCAATGTAGGATCTTCACTGAGGCAATTAATATAGATAAATGGAACTATATAAAGGTTTATTAAAACTTACAAATTTGCTAGACCATACAAAAGTTTAATTCTGTTTGATTTTCTTGAAATGAATAGTATCAAAACAAGCGGATAAAATGGGATTAACTGTCTACATCCTGGAGTCAAATGAACATATTTTGATATTTACATACATTTCCCTAGGCTTTCACATCAGCAACTTTGTTTATTCAATTAATGGTGACATAAAATATCAGTCACCAATACCACCACAGCATTTTCTGATCCAAAGTGCATTTAGGTTTTTTCTAAAATTGCTTCACATAAAATGTTAAATCCCACATTTATTGATGGTACAGAGGCAAGTCTTTCAGTGATTAAAAATACTGGCTCTTTCTAAATAAGGGCTTATTGAGGCAGATGGGGCTCCAAATTGGTGCTGCCAGAAAATAATGAGCAATAAAAGTGGTACATCATGCTTTTGAGATTCAGAATTATGGTTACCCTTGTTGTTCAGTTGCTCAGTCAAGTCCAGGTCTTAGTGACCCCATGGATTGGAACACAACAGCCCTCCTTGTCCTTCATCATCTCCTGGAGACTGTTCAAATTTGTATCTATTGAATCTGTGATGCCATCCAACCATCTCATCCTCTGTCATCTGCTTCTCCTACTGCCTTCAATGTCTCCAGCATCAGGGTCTTTTTTTTTTTTATTGTTTTTGCCATACAATGTCATGATATCACCATGGGTTTACATATGCTTCCCCTCCAGAACCCCCCTCCCGGGGGGGAGGGAGGAGGGAGGGGGGTTCTGGAGGGGAAGCATCAGGGTCTTTTTAATGTCAGCTCTTCGCATCAGATGGCCAAAGTATTGGAGCATCATCTTCAGCATCAGCCCTTCCAATGAATATTCAGGAATGATTTGTTTTAGGATTGATTGGTTTGATCTCCTTGCAGTTCAAGGGACTCTCAAGAGTCTTCTCCAACACTACAGTTCAAAAGCATCAATTCTTCAGCGCCCAGCCACTTCATGGTTCAACTCTCACATCCATACGTAACTACCAGAAAAACCACAGCTTTGACTAGATGGACCTTTGTCAACAAAGTAATGTCTCTGCTTTTTAATATGATCTTTAGGTTTGTCTTAGCCTTTCTTCCAAAGAGCAAGTGTCTTTTAATTTCATAACTTCAGTCACCATCTGCAGTGATTTTGGAGACCAAAAAAAAAAAAGTCTACCATTGTTTTCATTGCTTCTCCATCTATTTGCCATGAAGTGATGGATGCTATGATCTTAGTTTTCTGAATGTTGAGTTTTAAGCCAGCTTTTTCACTTTCCTGTTTCACCTTCATTAAGAGGCTGTTTAGTTCCTCTTTGCTTTCAGCCACAAAGGTGATGTCATCTTCATATCTGAGATTATTGGGTTATTAATATTTCTCCCAGCAATCTTGATGCCAGCTTATGCTTCATCCAGACTACATCATCCCAAACTGACACACCCCTCTGCTTCCCCAGCTTCCTTCTTACCACAACTCAACTTTCATATCTCTGCCTTCCAATACTTTTTCTCCTTTTCCCATTTACTTTTAATACTTAGCTCACCATTCCTGTTACAGATGTGCTCTTGTCTTTTTTCTTTATTGTCCGTATTAAAGGGTTTGTGGAATTTCAAGCAAGATATATAAAGACATTGTTTCTTTACTCCTCTCATGACTTTTAATCATATATTTTTCTTCTTCTTTCTCCATTGTTTGGGATCTAGTTCCTTATCTTTTGTGCTGTACCAAAAAGGTAACTCCTAATAAAAGTTAAAACATCAAATAATATGTATTACATACATGGAAAAAAATGCAAAAGAAAGAAAAGGCAGTGATGAAACTGAATGGCACTACCATTCTCTGAATCAGAAAAGAATCATTTTTTGATTCTTTGAATCAGAAGAGAATGTATGCCCTGAAGGTCCATGCAAACAACTTTCACTGTACACCAGACTTTAAGTTTTCCAGTGATGAAGACAGAAGAAATGTACTTACCCACTACCCATGGTGTGGAGAGAATGTATTACTCAAAGCAAGAATAAACTGTCTCTGATCCTAAGAGAAGTGTTTCTTCTGATGTTACAACAAACATCAGTGGAGAAGCCACACTGGAATTACCTGGGAGCTTTTAAGAAACACCAGTTAAAGGCTCCCCTCCAGATCAATTATATCTATTTATGGGTATAAATCCAATATTATTTTTAAAAATCACTGAAAATGATTATAATGTGCTCTCAGTGTTGAGAAGACCCTACCTAGAATAGAGAGGGCTGAACCCTGGACTGGAAGCAGCTAAATATCAGGTGTATGTTCTGATCAGTATGATTCCCTTGGGTTTTCTGATTTCTAAATCAGAATTTGACTTAGATACTTTAAAGGACATATCATTTTGCAATATTTTTCTCCTATTCTTCCACCAGTGGACTTTTACCTCTAATAGCTCTCATGCTGCACATTTTCAGAAAAAGCTAAGATATACGTGGGTTGCCACCTGGGGTCCTCATAATTAATGATCAGTTCTGGCAATGTGAGCCAGACACTTTATGTGACTAAATTCTGGACCCCAGGAGGTACATTTAGTCTTTCAGACAATAATTGAATAAAAGTGCTCTTGTCATAAATCACTAGCCATTGACATTAGCAAGCATGTTCTTTTATGATTTAACACTTTTTTAAGCCCGGAGAATAGTATTGTTTTAAAAAATATAAGGCCATAGGGAAAATAGCATTTCCAATAGCAGAAGGGAAATCAGCTGATGAATTACCTGATGAATGTGGTATTTAAGATAAAGAAAAATATTCAACCTTGTTACAAAACTAACAAAGGCTACTTGAAAATGAGTCAGTTGACTTAGTTGTTAACTGTTTATTATCTGTGAACAAAACTGGGAACTACTTTGGAGTTAATGAAAGCTTGATTACTTATTTGAAGGGCTCATATTCAGAGTCAGATGGGTACTGGAGAGCAGATGTCATGCTACGTACATCCTGAACCTATTATAGCGATTTCTTCCCCACTGGATTGGGTAACCAGATGTACAAGTCATACACTTTGAGAAGCAAAACTGCTGATTTTCAGGATGGTAGGACAGTTTTAATTTTAAAGTAATAATCACATGTTTGGGATTCGTTCAAATTCTTGATAATACTGGATATTAACAGCCGCTGCAAATCCAAGAAATAAAAGCTTACAAGTAAGTTCCTATGTAGTTGCTTTTTTTTTTTTTCAAGAGAACTGGGAGAAAAGGAGATGAAGTTAGAGAATTTTATATGAACACTTTGCTAGTTTCATTGGTAAATTCTGTGCTGGAATCAAATAGGGAATTTGCTCTGTTTGCAGTTTCCAACTGTGCTGAATCTCTGAACGATTAAGACTTGTTAATAGTGGTGAAGAGGCAGTAAGACTGCTCACAGATTTGAATGGCAACATTGAACAGTCAGAAAAAAACCAACTTGTTTTAATGGAGCAAATTTAATTCACACATAGTGTGACAGTCGATGTCAGAAGAAAGTCTTCTGTTTTAGATGGTTATGTTGTTACTTGTGTGATTTGACAGAATCCATCAGGGCTTATGCAAAATGGGACAAGGCAGATGTCAGGGCAGAAGATGCACATATGATAGCACTGTCTAGAGATTTGCCCTTGAAAACTGGGAGTAGGGTGGTGAGAGAGTGTCATTTCTTTCCTTATACAGGTATCAATGATATGGCTTCTCACTACGGGAGATCCATTTCCTCAATCAAATAGATATTCATATTGTTAATATTGGTTTGTATTAATTTACTTTAAATCATAATTGTTTCCATTTTGTTTCCTGGGAGAATTTGCCTGATTTGGTCAAAGTATTTAGTTACTTTGATTTATACTAGCTATTTTCAAAGATATTTTAAGAGATTATCATTAAGTTCAGTACTTTAGTTCAACAAGTGGCATGGACTGTAAATAAAGCATGGCCACATGAAAATCATTCCAACCATGTTTTAATCATTTCATGAAATTTATATGACTTGCTTAAATAATGGGCACAATTTTGAGTTCTCATGATATGCACACAATATGCTAAACATGAATATATCAGACCATGTGCTCTTTACAATGCTCAGTGAAAAGAGCATGTGTATTTCCGTCATTTTTTAGAGGATGATACTAAGGCTCAATAAGTCATAGTACTTTGCTCAGAATCTCTCAAATGGTAAAGGTAGACTTCAAGGCCACTTCATATAAAAAGAAGTTTAGGCATTTTCTATTGAGTTATTAATAAAATGGACTTGCAATTCCTTTCTCTCTCTCTCTCTCATAGAAAATTTCATTTTTCTTTACTATATGATCTATGCATAATCACTGAAAATAAGACTGGAATTAGGTTGTTAATGCACATTCATTTCAGTTTCAGAAAATTTTAGGAAATTTGACATGGAATTGATCAGATTTTCTCTGTCTTTTTTAGGCAGTTTTAAATTGTACCTTTTAGTAAAAGCCAAGTAATCAATTATGGACAAAGAAAATCAACTAACCTTGTGGTTGATGATATTTTTAGGTCAAGTTGATTTTGAGTATCTGGAAGAGACCACCAGAGAAGAAAGTATTCCATTTTATTCCTGTATATTAATAGCACATAAGTAACTTTAGCAGAATCTGTAACAATAGCGCTACCTCTCACTATTGCAGACAGAGATGAAAAAAACGTGGATAAGTTAAATGTTCTTAAATGTATTATAAAATTTCATGTCACAGCACCTGAAAGCCAATTTCCATTACAACATAGCTCACTGTGCAAAAGTTGAATCATCTCTATTTTGGTAACTGTTCTTTTTCACTAAAGATAATTCATGTTATATTTTCATCCTTATGATGAAGGTAAAAGGATCACTCCAAACTTTTGACCTACAAAATTGCACTTGAGAAAGCAGATTGAGGAAATAGTGATAGATATTCTGGTGCATTCATTGAATTTATGGTTGAGATTTCAATAGACAAGATTTGATTTAAATAGATTAACAACCAGTCTTCTTCCTGAAATTATTACCTGAATATGATTTGGCTTGCAAATATCAATCTCTGACTCTTCATGCATGCATTCTAAGTACCTTCAGTCATGTCTGACTCTTTGTGACCTTATGGACTGCAGCCCTCCAAGCTCCTCTGTCCCTGGGATTCTCCAAGTAAGAACACTGGAGTGAGCTGCCATTCCCTTCTTCAGGGGATCTGCCTGATCCAAGGATCAAATCCTTATCTCTTATGTCACCTGCATTGGCAGGTGGGTTCTTTACTGCTAGGGCCATCTAGGAAGCCCTAGACAATGATAAAATATTTGCTGAGTAAAATGAATAAATGAGATCTCTTTGCTATACACTAAACATATAGGATAAATATATAGAAGTAATTGCCATTAGTCATTTTATAGAGTTTTCATGAACACATTGTATAAAATTTCAGCACAGAAAAATGGAGCCACAAATATTTTAGTGTTCTTCCCTATTATTATCACCTAATTTATAAAATGTCAGATTGAGGTCCCCATAATTGATTCCAATTGCAATTTTAGCCTCCACATCAAGATATTAAGCAGTGCTATAAAATAAAACACTTATATAAATTGTTTATTTACCCTTAATTTCTAGCAAGTATAATTCAATATAACATATTGAATTCTCAAAGCAGGTACTCAGTCCCTCTTCCAGCATTCAATGCTTTAGCATTAGATGATGAAACAAACTCAGAGAACACGGTCTAGACTATGATGCCATCTGGAACACAAGTACTCTTGAAGAGGAACAGGTGCTACCCTGAAGCACTGATTCACTCTACCTTATCACTTGTGCTTAGAGTTTAAGAATTTTCAGCATGGTAGAGAGGAGGTTAGAGCAGTTGAGGAAGCAGCATCATAGACATGTCAGGGAAGCCCTTTCTTGCTTTCTAGTATCAGGAAACAAGGATAGCATAGCTTCAGAGCAATCAGCATTACCAGCTCTCCAGTTCTCCCACCATCCAAGACAGTATTATATGAGAGAAAACCATGAGAAAACATGCCAACACCTCTCTCCAATTTGAAAATATACCATAATTTCTCCCAGTTGTGTTTTTCTACAAGTGTGTTTTTCCAAATTGACTCCTGTCAACTTTACTGCATATATTTGCAAATTCTCTTTGAGTAGTCTCATTTTACATCCTGCTTTCAGAATATTGCCATTTACAAACCAGTAATTGCATCTCTTTCTCAAATACTGTCCACCAGTGTTGTGAAATTACCTAGGTTGTGAAGTACTGGTGTTTGGTTAGATGTTCCACTTAATAATTTTAGAAAACTTTAAGTTTTATGTTTATCAGAGAGATGGACTGAAAAGAGAAAGAAATGAGGGAAAAAAAGACAGGAAATGCTCCTTATAAGCTGAGATCTGAAAGAAAATGAAGGGAGATGTAGAAAATATAAATTGGGTACACACAAGCTGATATCCAAAGCCAGATTTCCAGTTTGTTCTGACTATGATACCCTCAAGTGTTTCCATCCGCTCAAGTCAGTGCCATAAACAGCAAAGAAAATAGGAACTAGAAAACACTATTATTTTATTCTAACAAGTCACAACAGTCATTTTGATATTTCTGAATTTGTGCTGCATATTGCAATCAATAGCATCTTAAAATGTATTGATAGTATATTTAATAGAACATGAATTCATAGTATTAATACACTGTACAATTGAGGGCAGCTTAGAATCAATGAAATGTATTACTATTAACAATAATATTTAATATTAACCTTCCCTACCCAGGAATGATTTTCATAAACCAATCCATATTACAGGGAATTGGACAGTTCTCATTCCTCATGTGTCATTGGCTACTTAATAACTACAATTTCTTTCCAGTTTCAATAGCAGAAAACTCAACTGACACAACATGATTTATTTTTCTCTTGAAGTAATCGGTTGTTTGAAAGAGCTTTAAACATCAGTTTGGATGAAGACTTGAAGAGCTTAAATCGCCATCTCACCCATGCCAGATGCCACTTCTGCATTGTTTTAGAAGCTCCTAGAGTGTATTTATAGATGTCTTGTTTGCTTTCAAGCCTGTTGCTCAGTTTCTATATGCTGCTATTTGGTAATATTTTCAAATGTGTTGTAGCAGCAAGCCATCCTGAAATTCAGCCATATATTCCTTAGGAATGTGCTTTTGAGTTGAAAATAAAAAAGAGAGGGAAAAAGCTTTAAATGAATAAGCATGCATATGTTAAAGGAAAATGCAGCCAGAGATTGGCTGTGGAACCACAATTTCAGTGGCTTTGATTCTCCAGGGTCATCTTAATGTGATGTGAGCAGCAGGGTTAGTGATTCCAGGTCCCCCTGGGGTGGGCATGCATATGAGCTGTCATGAATCAGTGTGCCAAAAAGAAGGACTTATTCTAGATTATTAAACCAGCTAATTCTGTGATAAAGAGTGAATTATATTACTTATTACAAGTTTGTGTTTTTATCTAAATGAAATGACCTATATCTAAGAACCTCAGGGAGTGTTCTGAATTTTAAATTCTCCTGAATCCTAATCTCTGCTATATTGAAAATGGAAAAAGAAGAGTGTACCACCATTAGAGCTTTTGTTTTTTAAATTGTGTATTTTTGTCTGCATTGGCTTTCATAGTTATTCTGAAAAGACTTGGGGGATGTCCTAGAAGATTTGATCAAAAAATGGTCATTTCTGTAGAAGTTCAGTTGCTCAACATGAAAATATAATTATTGGATATAAATACTTTAAAATCATCAAAGTATATTGATGCAAATAAATTTTCAACAGGGCAAATTTTCAAAAGCTTGGGTTTTCCTCTCCCGCTTTAATAAATTTCATTTCTATACATCTTTTAAGAGACCTAGCTGACTATGAACATTCCCAGGTGTCTTTAGGTAGAAATTATTCCATACTACCCTCACGGTGGAGAGTATTATGGAATAATTATTCCTTTTAAAAGAATACATGAGACTTGATGTATCCCTGAACTAAATTAGTTCATGAAACAGTCCCTCTTTGTAGCTTTTGATTAGCTTATTGCATGACTAGCCTAACCTTGACTATTAAGACATTTTCTTGGTAACATCTTTTTATAACCTTTCATTTCTAAATGAACAACACAAGAAGAGGTAATGCAGTCATTAGATAAAACACAAACTGCCTGCCAGGGAACCTGGTTTATCCCAGTTCTACTCCTGGGCAAATCTTTCATTTCCCTTTGATATAAACCAGTGTTCTATAGAGCACTGAACTAATGAAAAAGGGTTGTCTTTTTCTCTAATGTTATGACATAGAATTTAAATTTGAAATTATAAAATTGTACAGCTGAAGAAAATTTTGTAGTCATGCAGTCCAACTTTCCAAGCAATGTAGGAATTCTGACCCAGAATTCCCTGCAGTGTCATTCAGCCTCTATGCAAATTCATCCAGATATATGAAACTTTTCTTTTCTAAAGATGAGCCTATTTCACTATGGGACTTCAGTTACCACTCAAGCTAAAATCTACTCCGTTATTTGTATCTGCTGTTCTCTCTAGCCTCTGAAATAATAACGAACAGATCAACTTTTCTGCATCTTAAGACCCACCAAAATTTTGAAGCAACTTACCCCTCTTTTATTGTAGATAGAGCCAAATCTTATATCCCAATTTATTTATTTTGAGATCTTGCATTCGTTGTTCATAAAATTTGATACACAGATTTTCATATGGGCATAAGATTGCCTATATGTGGTCTGACTGTGACAGAATTTTGAAGTCTTGTTTCTCATGATACAGGTACCAATCTATGAATTTATGAGAAGTATCACTGAAATATCTTACAGGAAAATACCATTTGAAACTCTAGTATATAAAATGAATATTGCGGGGATACAGAAGACACATAAAGTAGTTAGGATAGACATCAGGATGTCATTATCTCTGAGCTGGTCCCTCAGGAATGCATTGAGTTTAAGTAGGATAAAGAGTAACATTTTCTTCCTGTCCGACACAACACCTGTGTTGACTTCTTGAATGTTATTGACCTCACGATACAGTAAGGACGTCAATCTTTTTGACATATACTTTGTCAGCCATATTTGTAGTCATATATTTAAGGTGACTTTTTAATGCTATGTTCTATACTTGGCATGAATTATTATTAACTTCTCTATTGTTGATGTTGACCCACTCTTACTGACCTAAAATTGTTTCAAATTTCTGCTTTTATTTTTCATTGTCACCATGAACTATGTAATACATTCTGTTTGACATATAGGCTTTTCATATCTTAATTAATTTATTTATTTTTTATTTTGCCTCACTGGATCTTTGTTGTGGCACATAGTCTTTCTCTAGTTGTAGTACAAGGGCTTATTTGCCCAACAGCATGTGGGATCTTAGTTTCCAGACCAGGGATGGAAACTTTGTCCCCTGTATTGGAAGGTCGATACTTTACCACCAGGAAAGTCCTTATATCTTAATTTAAATTGACTAAAACACAGTGAAACTGTGTCTTTGAACTAAACTTTCATTCTGGGTAGATAGTGAGAGTGTAAACCTAATTGTCAACCTTCTGAAAAATTCTTAAAGAGATGGGAATACCTGACCATCTGACCTGGCTCTTGAGAAATCAGTATGCAGGTCAGGAAGCAAAAGTTAAAACTGGACATGAAACAACAGACTGGTTCCAAATAGGGAAAGGGGTACATCAAGGCTGCATATTGTCACCCTGCTTACTTAACTTATATGAAGAGTACATCATGAGAAATACTGGGCTGGATGAAGCACAAGCTAGAATCAAGACTGCCAGGAGAAATATCAATAACCTCAGATATGCAGATGACACCATCCTGATGGCAGAAAGTGAAGAAGAACTAAAGAGCCTCTTAATGAAAGACAAAGAAGAGAGTGAAAAAGCTGGCTTAAAACTCAACGTTCAGAAAACTGACAACATGGCATCCTGTCCCATCACTTCATGGCAAATACATGGGGAAACAATGGAAAAGTGAGAGATTTTATTTTTGCTGGGCTCCAAAGTCACTTCAGATGGTGGCTGCAGCCATGAAATTAAAAGATGCTTGCTTCTTGGAAAAAAAGTTACGACCAACTTAGACAGCATATTAAAAAGCAGAGACATTACTTTACCAACAAAGGTCTGTCTAGTCAAAGCTATATTTATTTTTAGTTGTCATGTATGGATGTGAGAGTTGGACTATAAAGAAAGCTGAGCACCAAAGAATTGATGCTTTTGACCTGTGTTATTGGAGAAGACTCTTGAGAGTCCCTTGGACAGCACAGAAATCCAACCAGTCCATCCTAAATGAGATCAGTCCTGAATATTCATTGTAAGGACTGATGTTGAAGCTGAAACTTCAATACTTTGGCCACGTGATGCAAAGAGCTGAGTCATTTGAAAAGACTCTAATGCTGGGAAAGATTGAGGGCAGGAGGAGAAGGGGACGACAGAGGATGAGATTGTTGGATGGCATCTCAGACTCAATGGACATGAGTTTGAGTAAACTCTGGGAGTTGGCAATGGACAGGGAAGCCTGGCATGTTGCAGTCCATGGGGTCACAAAAGAGTCAGACACGAGTGAATGACTGAACTGAACTGAAGGTATTTCTAGCTGGAGAAATCAGAAAAAAAAATCTTGAAAAGTATAATCTTTTAATTGTAGACTAGAAGATGGGAAGGAGAATGAGGGGTATGTTTTAAGTAATTAAAATATATTCCTGGAGATGAGATGGTACTAAGAAACATGGTTCAATGGGAGCATCGGTTACAAATAAGAAAAAATAAATAAAAATTAAAGCTGAAGTAATAGCCATTCTTTCCTTGTTTCCCCAACCAGAAAGTCAACTTTAATTTTATAACACTCTGATTTCTTACACTTTCATTCAATTTACCAATTAGAATGTACGTCATATCTATAGGTGTCTGTGTGTTTTAGTCACACAGTCGGATCTTTGTGACTAGTCTTTGTGACCCCATGGACTATAGCCCTTCAGCCTCCTCTGTCCATAAAATTCTCCAGACAAGAATACTGGAGTGGGTTGCCATGTGTTCCTACAGGGGATCTTTCCGACCCAAAGACTGAACCTGGGTCTTCTGTATTGCAGTCAGATTCTTTGCCATCTGAGCCACCAGGTAAGCCCATCCATAGGTTCAGAAAGGAATTTAGTAGGTAATTCAACTGGATTAAACACTTGTGTTTGTAGTCTCTGTGAAAAGAGAGCATCTCTTACTGAGAATGGCAGAAGTTCCAGATATGAACTTGATGTGGGCACACAGACTCAGATGTGCAGATAGTTGGGTGGGCAGGGGTTGAGTTTTCATTGAAAGGTAGTTTCCTGCAATCTAATCAAGAATGATACACAAGCCATTGCAAAACCTAGAGTAGCTGGAATCTTCTATTTACTATGTCCATAATCTCTCAGAGGTACTTTTCTAAACAACCCACTGTACAACATACTATTCCATAGCTGAACATGATCATTGCTGTGGAACTGAAAGATGTGTGAAAATAAGATACAGATGTGTTCATTGTCTCCACAGAATGTCTTTAGTGTTCCAACTTTGTATGAACTTCCCTTAATTTTTCTGCTAAACTTTCCTATAATTATTATTAATTCTTTCTAATAGCAATGGGGAAAAACCATGAGTGAAAATTATCTCTGATATTTAATGAATGTAATTTTTTTTCTATCCTAGCTTAACCTTAGAGGCAACAAATTATAGGGTTAAAAATCAAGATGTCAGCAAGTTCAGAAACGCACACAAAAAGCTTAGGATAATTTGCCAAGTTAAATTGCACATATTGATCCTTTAAGTTTAGGAATAATGTTTGTAAAGTGTGCCTCTTTTCCCTTTCAAATCAATTCCATTTTCCAGGAGTGAAATAACGAACACGGAAGGGTAAAGAATCACTGACGATCAGTGGAGATGAATTTATTTCACATCCATCTCCAAATAGGTGGGACTCCTTTGATACAGACACTTTCTTGACCCTTTTTACAATCCCTCTTTTGTGATAAATAATACATTGGAGGCCAAAGGTCCAAATGAAGATTAAAATATAGGTTAAAATTTCATATTAAATTGCAAAATATATCATCTGGCCCAAACTATAAGTAACAGTAATAGACACAATTAGAATTAAAATTTAAATATCTGCTCTTTCTTTTCATTGTTCTCAATTGTTATTTCTGTGTTTTAATCTGGCAGCATTTTATTATTTTAAATTAATACCTTACTTCAGTTTTATCACTGGAAAAAGCATAATAAAATATGAAAATTATTGTAATATCCTGTAAGCAGTATACCCTTTTTCAGTATTAGATCTATGCATTTTAGATAATTCAGACATGAAAATAAAGCTGAAGGATTACTTTGTTTGCTACATTTAGAATTAAGGATTATATAATATATGATAGTCATCTTATATTTTTGCATTTTTCTGTTTTGGTTTTATACGTTTATTCATCTTTGACATGTTTTGTTTCTACTAGCAAGATGGTATCAGAGATACATTGAAATAATCCTTTCCTGTAGAGCTAAGTAACTATATCTATCTCCTGTTTCTTTCTTTGTGTGTGCAGAAAGTGAAAATGCTCATTCATAATAAGAAAATGTAAGTCTGGTAGGCACCAAGTTTTTAATATTTAATTTTCTACATTATAAAGCAGACTCTTCTCTGCCTTCCCATAAATGCAGAAATGGATAAGATTAATTAAACATTAAACCATTATTCTTCATGAAAGAAAAGTCCATTGCTAGTCATATTTGATATACTTTCTTTCCAAGGTGATCTTTCCCAAGTCGAACTCTCATCCCTTTTTAATATTTTTAAAATTATTAATAACAAGAAATGCAGTCATTTTCTTGTTATTTTTCTTTTTTTTACCCTCGTACTGTTGTGAGAGATTTTAATACAAATTGTGGGCTGATTCCAGAATAGATCATTTATTTGATACTATTAGACCTAGCACTTATTTTGTAGTGTTCTTTGTAGACTTGTCTGGCAGGGTAGAAAATAAAAATTCTTTTCTAAATCTTATAGCTATAAGAAATGCATATATAATCTGTACATATGTATCCTCTGTAGGATAGAGAATATGTAGACTCTAAAAAAAGATAGATAGATGGATAGACAGATAGATAGATTGATTCTAGGGAAAAGCAGATGTTTGACTTAGCAGTCAATCATATAGAGATCTGTGTCTATACTATTTTAACTAATGAATCATCACTAATAGATTCACAAAGGAAAAAAAGCCAATATATATATCAGACCAAAATTCAGAATTAAAATAAGATCAACAAATTGTATTGAAATACACACGTGTATTTTTCATGCATACAATTCCCATCATGCATTATTATCTTCTAACATGTATAAACATAGCTCATAACTGCTTGCACATTTTCAACCATGAGCATAATTACCATGAACATAATTATAGCATTTGCCAGATTCTGTTCATCTCAGAGAAGTTTTTCTCTCCTTCTTCCTTTCTATTGTTAGGCATAGTTATTAGCTACTTTTACTGTCAGCTGATGATGATATACCTTCTGTATTTTACAATGATATTGGAGAGGACTTATGAAAACATTCCTCTTAAAATATATATATATAAAACAGAACTACTAATAACTATTATTCATGGTTATGATATGGTTTTTCTCAGAGGATTGACTTGTGTCCTGAGGTAGCATTAAGTAAAAAAAGGAAAACAAAACAAAATAGTATAGTGGTTATCACTCTGCAGTAAAATATGTCCACTATTAAGAAGAGACAAAATGACTTGATAGACGAAGATCAAACTTATCTCTACCATCCCCTTCCTGAGTCTTTCTGAGAGTAGGTAAGTCTTCAGTGGGCTTCCCTGTTGGCTCAGTGGTAAAGAATCTGCCTGCCAATGCAGGAGATGTGAGTTTGATCCTTGATTTGGGAAGATCCCCTGGAGAAGGAAGTGGCAACCCACTCCAATATTCTCGCCTGGAAAATCCCATGGACAGAAGAGCCCAGCAGGCTACAATCCACTGGGTTGCAAAAAAGTTGGACATGACTTGGTGACTAGAAAACAGCAACAACAAAGGGCTTCAGTAAATCATCTAGCTTGTGTACTAGTGAAAACTTTAAGCTTCTATATGCTGCTTCTCTCCTAAGATGTACCCTGTCCAGGAACATGATATTTCCCTGGGGAAGTGAAGCAAATGAAAGAGATGTAGTATAATACCAGTGTTAATCCACAGAAGTCTCACTAACACTTCCTCTTTTTTAAAGGGTAATCAAAGTAAAGGCTTACAACCAGTAAAACAAACTGGGTCTTGAATTCTAGAGGAGGAAAGTGGAAGGATGGCAGTAGACCCACTGTGTGATATGAGTTAAATAAATAACTCAACCTAGGGAATACCTTTGTGGTACCCAACTGCCACAGCTTTGATTAACCCCGCTGGGTTTCAGCACTGGGTCATGTAAGCCTTTTGACACCGTTTCTTTGAGATGTCAGTCACATTTCAATAACTTTTCAGCATGGGCTTGTAAGTCCTGTCTCTTCATTGACTTTGAATGAGGCAGGTTGCTTATGAATGCAGCTTAAAGTGTCACTCAGAGGTAGTTGCATTGTGTTATCTTTGACTGGCATGTCTGGGGGTCGTGTAAAAATTCCATCACGTCCAAATGTGTTCTCTAACACTGAATGTCTTCACACAAGTGTTTTCTCCAGGAGAATCAGCTCAGACTCTTAGGATGATAATCTGTTAGTTATTACAGTGTTCTCTCTCACTATAGATGAAATAGTATATCCTAAAGGGGTAGATTCATGGGACTTGGGAACTCAGATTATGTTTGCAATTCTGATCCCACAAGCCTTTGGGGCTACATTTTAACTAATGTATCACATTAACTGCTATACACAGAGCATATCTAACAACCTAATTACTTTGATTAAACTACCTGCATAATATCCTCCTACTTGGCAAAGACAAGTGACGCTAAGAAGATCCCAAAGCATCTACTTCATCTGGGAAAAATAATAATATTAAAGCATTCCCTTCATTAACAAAACATCAGACATATAAACAACTGATTTGCAAATGATCTCTTGTGGACAAAGTGCTCTTGTCCCCTGTACTAACTCCCTTGCCACAGATGCCATCAGCTGCTGGTATTCACACTAGTGCAATTAGAAAAACTGTGGCTTTGATTATTGTATATCCATATTTCCAATAAACATTAAAAACCTTGAAATGTACAGGGGAGCTGACTCAAGAGGTAGCTGGAGGACAGTTCAAAATGCCCTTCCCCACAGCATAAACCTTTGTCTTGTTGTAGTGCAGAGGATGCACAGATGAACGCAGGAGCATGCATACACACATGCACACGCGCACACACACATATACAGACACACACGCACATGCAGAGGCACACTGCAGTGTATTAGGTTTTCAGGGTAAGGGTTATTACTACCTAGGTTTCCCAAATTCTTGTTATTCCACAGAGAAGGATACATAGGTTACACATAGCTAGCTAGACCAGTCACAACAGAGAAAATGCCCTGTGAGTATGTTGCCCACCCATCAATGCACAAGGGACAATATCTAGACAACTGTGTACATCTAGAATTTCCTGTCAGCAAGGTGGCCTTGGAGGGTGACGCCTTCAGGAAGCTCCATGTCAGCCTGCCCTTCCATTCATCTCATTGAGTCTGTTGAGCCAGGTTCTTATGAAACTACCCAAGGAACAAGAAAACTGCCTCCAGGGTCAACTGGTTTTGTCTCTCCTCATTTAGAGACCAAATTCAATTAATTTACTACTGATCTTGGAAACGAATACCTTTTTATAATACAAACATCTCTGGTCCATCATGGGACAAATATCACTTATATATTATTATTCATTTAAATTCCATGTTCCGTACCTAACACATATCAAAGATCAATTGACTTAAGGAGATTAAATTTTTGATTGCCATGAAAATGAAATACCATGGTCTAAAACAGCTTGAGGACACGGGGGATATTTGGGAAGTACCAAAGTCAGACTTCAACTATTTTCAACTTTCACCTGAATCAGCCCTATTCTTCCTTAAAAGAGGGAAGAAATGTGTCTATATTCTCTGCCTACTTGCCTCCCTGTTGCTAGGATACAGGAATATTAATACCTCAATGATTACTTAGTTAATACTAGGTTAGACAGGCCTTTGTAACTATAATCAATATCTAACCATCATTTATAATATTGTTTCCATGTTTGAACAATTGATCTACAAATTAAATCTTTAAAAAACCAATACATTTATAAACTTGGCTACATTGATCTAATGAGTGTTTATTTAGAAGAGGTAAAATTTCACCCTATTTGTAAGTGTACTAGAGTCCACTAGAGAATGATATTATTGGTTGCTTCAAGTAGTTAAATGAAATAGCTTCACTGTGATAATTAACTTACTATAGGGTAGTATCTAAAAGCCTAGGCTCTGGAACCACATAGTCAAATTTGAATCTCGATCACTATTTATTAATACTAAGTATATGACATGTCTACATTTTTTTAAACATCTTTGCACCTCAGTTTTCTCATTTAGCAAATGGAGATATTAATAGATCACTAGAAATATTAAATGAACTAGTACAAATAACAGACTTAAAAGAATGACTGGTACATGATAAGTATTCAACAAATGTGAGCTATATTTCATATTAAATATTGATAGAAATTTTGTAGATTATATTGATGGATTTAAGGTTTCCTAGGTGGCTCAGCAGAAAAGAATCCACCTGCCAAGCAGGAGATGTGGGTTTGATCCCTGGGTTGGAAAGATACCCTGGAGAAAGAAATGGCAACCCACTTCAGTATTCTTACCTGGGAAATCCCATGGACAGAGGAGCCTTGTGGTCTACAGTCCACGGGGTCACAAAGAGTAAAACACAGCTTAGCTGCTATAAGAACAACATTGAGGAATTTAATATATTACACAAATATATTTAAATATATTAGTAAGTAGTACTAATATATTTTCAAAACTTAGTTAACTTATTAAAACTATGTATATTTAATTTAAAAGTTAGGTTGCTCATTGTGAACTTGATACCTATTTTATTATATAAATATTTTGGTTTTCATACTTCTCAAACTCTGAACTCTTTATATTTAAATACGTGAAGGAAAAATGTATAAAGAGATGTTCTGAAATTCTTAACTTAAAATATGTAAAATATTATAGCAAGAGAAGATTAGAATATTTAACATGTTAAATAATGTTCCCTTTGTTCTCAACTCAGATTAATACTATACAAAATTATACATACATAGACATTAACTTTAAGAAGAAACTCTGTTTAATTGAAATATATCTGATATATAATATTGTGTAAATTGAAGGTGCACAAAATGTTGATTTGATACATTTATATGCTGCAATATGATTGTCATTGTAACACCAGAAGAATCTTTTCAAAATGACCCTAAAAGGCAGAAAACATGTAAAAATGTCTGCTCAGTGTAAGACAAATTAAGCAAAAATAATTGAGAATATGAGAGACAAGCACATTCGAATATATTAGAGGTGATTATGAGTGACTTATCTACAGTATATTAAGTTCAAAACTTAAAAGAACTAAATTCCAAGTATGTCATAACTGGATGGTGGAGCTGTTCATTGATTTTGAAAGAGTAAGCAAAACAGGTTCAACAATTCCCAGAACTTATTCATTACCCTTCCTCATTATGCCATATCCACAATTGTGATTTTTCTGTAGTTTATTATTTCTATAACAAAGAAATTTGTTCTGTCTTACCCCTGGCCAGGCAAAGTCACAGAGCTTTTATTTTAAGCCATGTTGGTCCTCCACATGACACCTATACTAAGGGTAGATGAGGAGGATATGGTTTAGGAATAGAAAGTACAGAAAAAACATTTCATCATTCCCTAACAAGGTTGTTAGGGATGCGTATGCTCTATGTTCAGGGAGGAGGAGCTGTAAAAGATGACTTTGTAGTCATCTGAATCCACGTCCATCCAAGACCAATGGCACACCATGAAGAGTACTGATCTAGAGCTAGAAAAGAATAAGGGGTGAACATTTTATGAGTCTCTAGCCTGCATCAGACACAGACATTTTACAGCCGTTACTCTACTACATTTCCACAACTCTCTGAGAATCCCTAGTTTTGTAGATGAGGACTATGGCTCAAAGACTTGCCCAAAGTGAGAGGTTTTGTGAGTTTCAGAAGCAGGATTTGCACTCTGCACTGACTCCAAGTCTAACACCTATTCACTTCTATATAATCTGATTTCTAGTTTCAGGCTTGTTATTGGCTATACTGACATGACATTGGCTATGCTACCAGGACATCCCTGGTAGTTCAGCTGGCAAAGAATCCACCTTCAATACAGGAGACCCCGGCTAGATTCCTGGGTCAGGAATATCTCCTGCAGAAGGGGTAATCTACCCACTCCAGTATTCTTAGGCTTCCCTGTTAGCTCAGAAGGTAAACAAACTGCCTGCAATGTGGGAAATTTGGGTTTGAACCTAGGGTTTGGAAGATCCCCTGGAGGAGGGCATGGCAACCCACTCCAGCATTCTTGCCTGAAAAATCAGAGGAGCCTGGCGGGGTACAGTGCATAGGGTCACAAAGAGTTTGATATGACTGAGCAACTAAGCCACAGACATTGACGTGAACAAGTCACTTTCCTAAAATGTTAATTTAGGGAGTTTTCCAGAACCCATCTGGATCCTGGGACTATCTAAATTAGTAAAACTCAATGAGCTGAAATGGAATACATTCATGCCATCAACATGAATGCAACCCACAGAAAGGGTATGAAATCTCTTTCTTAAGATGAGTGAAATGGTTCTCATCCCACAGGGACAGAACTTCCTGAACAGTTATTATTCTGCCAGGACAGCTGAAATCTATGCTAGACAACAATGACCTTAGGAGGAAAAGATGTAAAATCAGAAAGAATCCAAACTGTGTTTTCTATTTCTACTTCTTCTAATTCACTGTGTATTTCAAACAAAGACTCCTTTTGGTCCTCCTCCAAAAATTTAATCAAAACCAGAAAGAATTACTGCAGCTGAGGTCAATGATCTATATCAACAAATAATAGCACAAGAAAGGTAGGGGTGATACACTAGTAGATGTTAGGTTATTAAATTTAATAAAGAATAATGTAGCTTGAAAAATGCTTTGGGTTTGTCATAAATTAATACTGGGCGGCCAACAATATGTTTATTGTTTTACAGCTAAGAACTGATTAAGAAGCCCCATAGGATCTTCTACCTTGTTACAAAATTAATTTTTAACATCCTTTTCTACTTTACAAGATTGAAAGATGCTTGAGGAAAGAAAACAGGTTATTTATACACTCATTTTTCATTATACCTATCATATTCCTTAGACATGTTGGGTATCCAGTAAGTCTTCAGATGAATATATATGTCTGTTACATTTGAGATGCCTTCTCTAGTCATTTACCCAGTTGACTTTAGAGATTTCCTATGTTGTAATTATATGTCATGAATAGCAAAGACCTGAACATACTTAAATTCAGTTTAACTTCCTTGTCTCCAGGGGTAGCAGATGCCGGTGCTTTGATGACACTAGAAAGTGAAATTGTTAGGCACTCATTAGCGTCCGACTCTGAGACCTCATGGACTGCAGCTCACCAGGCTCCTCTGTCCTCGGAATTCTCCAGGCAAGAATACTGGAGTAGTTTGCCATTTCTATCTCCAGGGTAACTTCTCAACCCAGGGATCAAACCCGGGTTCAATCTCATTGCAGTCAGATTCTTCACTGTCTAACCACCAGGGAAGCCACGATACTTAGTGGTTATGAAATGCATATATTTTACTCTCTTGAGAATATGGATTCACTATTATTTAGTATCTGAAAACAAAAATGGCTTAAAAATAATTCAGAATAATTGAGCAAATTGCAACTAAAGACCCATATTCAGTAGGGCATGGTAGCAAGCATTCTGCTACTTTTCCTTTTAACTCTTCAGATGACTCATATTTTGAAAATTAAGATTTTGGGGGGCTGATTCTTTAATGCTGTGTAATTAATCTGAACTAATTTTGAACAATAATATACAACACATATACAACATACATGGAAATAACTATAGTGACTAGGTGTTTTATGAAAAAGGGTATGGAAATCAATTAACTTATTTAATTTTTTTTCTCTTCACCACTTCTTACAAACTTTTAATTTCTTCTAAGTATTCAGAAATCTGCCTGTGATGCAGGAGCTGCAGGAGACAAAAGTTCAATCCCTGGGTCAGGAAGATCCCCTGGAGAAGGGCATGGCAACCCACTCCAGTATTCTTGCCTGGAGAATCCCGTGGACAGAGGAGCTTTGTGGGCTGTAGTCCATAGGGTCGCAAAGAGTTGGACATGACTAAAATGACTTAGTATGCATGCAAGTACTAACAGTTGGTTCTTTAATACCTTGCATTTTCTTTTGGTTAAACAAGAAGAAGATGACAGATATTAAGTTTAATTATAGGCATAAATTCTGTCCTTGTCATACTTACATAATTTAAAAGTGATACCAACCAATGATGGGTGTCATAAAATTGCTTTAGAAAGATGTATATCTGGAAAAAAGATTCAAAGTAAAGCTTTCGATAGTATGAAAACTAAGGAGTAAAAAATTAAACTACTGAAAGCTCTTCTCTCCTAAAAAGTATATGTTTATAGAGGATGAAGTGCATCATTCTTCACCTTAGACGTGTGACAAGAGGTGATATGTTGAAGCATAGACAGGTCTTGATTTGCTCTTACTGGGGCCAGGTGAAGAGAGGAAAGGGAGTTCTGGGTGGTTACATCTGCCAGCATTGGCAGGAAATATGCTGCCATATATGTCCATCTGAAAGTAGCAAACCATGCTAGTTTATTTATTTGCTTTCTGACCCTAGGAACTTATCTTTTGTGAATCAGGGAAGGATATAAAGAGCCCTTTACTGCAATATGTCTGTAAAAGTAAATAAATTTTGTCCTTCCAAATTTGAAGGGATGAATCAAGCTAATTTGAAAGCATATTAATACATGAATGAAGGAAGAAATAAACCATTGATAAAGCCAAAAGTAAAATTAGGGAATTTGCCTACTAATTTTGCCTAGCTGTATTGAGTAATAGTTTTCAATGTTTGTGTCACTAAAAGTGTAATGACAGAACTGTTTCTCAAAAAGAATCACATTAATTTCATGGATGACCTAAGTTACACATTAAAAGCAATATTATTTGCCTGATCTCCTGGGAAATTTTCTGGTATTGTACAATTACATTAAGTTGAACAGGATCTTTGCTTCCCAACTATTAATTTCACCCTGAATCTCAGCTTTCTCATTTGTAAAATGGTGATAGCTTATTATTCATGAGGTTATTGCTAGAAATAACCTAGAAAATTTGTATAACATACCATGGGGATGAAAAATATTGAGGAATATTGAGGTCTTTTCACAAGCATCTCTGCCATGTAAGAAAATGTTTTGTGCTTACAATTGAGTACTGTTATCTTATTTATGTAGATGCTGCCCTGGTGGCTCAGATCAAACTTCTTGCAATGCAGGAGACCTGGGTTTGATCCTTGGATTGGGAAGATTCCCTAGAGGAGGAAATGGATACCCACTTCACTATTCTTGTCTGGAGAATTCCGTGGACAGAGGAGCCCAGGGTGCTACAGTCCATGGGGTCGTAAAGAGTTGGACATGATTGAGCAATTAACACTTTCACTCATTTTTTCACTAATCTTTTAATTGCAGTTAAGGTTGTCACATGTTAATTCAGTTATTCATAAATAAGAAAGAACAAAAAGAAAACAAATCAGGAATCCAGACCGAGGAACAGACATTGAGAGAGGCCTTGTCAGTAAATTCAACTTGGCCATCTCAAGATACATGCAAGTTCCTTTTTAAGACAAAATGTTTAGAGTGTATTCGTTATGATAAACTGTAGCATTAAAAAACTAGCGTTGAAACATATACATTTCATATGGAAAATAGATGGCTAGTGGGAAACTGCTGTATAAGACAGGGAGCTCAGCCAGGTGCTCTCCTGGACAAACTAGAGGCGTGGGATGGGGGGTGGGGGTGGGAGGGAGATTCAAGAGGGAGGGGACATATATATATATTTATAGCTGATACACGTTGTTGTGCGGCAGAATACAATGCAACATTGTAAAGCAATTATTCTCCAATTAAAAATATTTTTAAAAAAACTGAGAAAAACAAACTAGTAATCCAGAGGTAGGCGAGGAAATTGAAGCCCAGGGCAATGATATGAGTTCTATAAGATGACATTCATTTATTTAATGGCAGGGCCCAAATAGTCCAAGTCTTTTGTACTTTCAAGTCCAGACCACTTTTCACTTTAAAACAAAGGAGTTTTCTTACAGACAGAAATAGTCAAATGATCTTACATTAAGAAGATTGTATTCATCACTGTAACACAAGTCCTTTTCCTAACTGAAAATTCCAAAAGGGGTATAAGTTTAAGCAGCATTCTCTTGAGATTGCTGATAATATATATAAGAGATTAGAGAGTGGAATACAAAGTAATAAGGGAAAGGGCAGAGAAAAATAATTATTCTGTATGATGGGGGGAAGAAAAAGCTTAAGATACTACAACAAAGACATTAAAAGTTAACATCGCTTCAGGCTGCAATATGTTGTAATTCTCTCAGAGAACACAGAGCAGATTTCCCCAGTCTCAACACAGTAACTCATGGGAGCTGCAGGTTCAATGCATTCTAAAATGACAGATCTTGCTCATTGTCTGCTTGTCAGACAAATAGTTGAAGCCTCCAGGAGAAGCGGAAATAAGAGTGTGTTTGTTCCAGACTACCCTTAGGGCCAAGAAAAATTATATTTTTAAATTTCATCATAAACAATGATTCTTATTTTTTATTCATTTTATTGAAGTATGATTGACGTAAATTCTGGAGATCTTTTTTAAAAATTGGGATATCATTGCTTTATAATGGTGTGTTAGTTTCTGCTGCACAGCAAAGTGAATCAGCCATATGTATACATGTATCGCTTCCTCTTGAGCCTCCCTCCCCACTCCTCGAGGTCATCACAGAACACCGAGCTGAGTTCCCCATGCTATACTGCAGCTTCCAACTAGCTATCTATTTTACACTTGGTAGTGGGTATGTGTCAATGTTACACTCCCAATTCATCCTCTGTCTCTTCCCCCCAACCATGGCATGTCCGAAAGTCTGTTTTTTATGCCTTCATCTCAATTCCTGCCTTGCGAACAGGTTTGTCAGTACCATTTTTCTAGATTCCATATATACTTATTAATATACAGTACTTTTTTTTCATTTTCTGACTTACTTCATTTTGTATGACAGACCTGAGGTTCCTCCACATCACTACAAATGATTTGTGTTTTATAACAAGTTCCAAATTTTAAAAAAAAAGTTTATACAAGGAGTACTCTGAAAGAAAGGAATATTATTTTATAATAGTTTTCTCTGTCCCACTGCTCAATCCAAGTTGTTTGAGGGACTAACTCTGTCATTAATTGGTATCTTCAGAATCTAGCGTAGTCTAAGGTAGAAAGTCAGTAGTTATTAAGTGGATTAATAAATAGACAAATTTTGTTAACAATGAAGTGTTCCTTTTCAATGCAATAGCTTTACGCCCACTGGTCTAAATAATAACCTCAAATAAGATATTGTATTCAGCTACTTAAGAATATATGATGATTCTTTTTTGCAAAGTCTATATTTTTTGTGTCATGATATAAAAGAAAATACTGTAAATTGAAGACTTCAAAGTATCACATAAATGGTTAAAAAAAAAGGCATTATTAATTTGTCTCTGCTAGGTTTTAAAGATTGCTTAATATGTAACACTGAGACTCAATAATGAAAATAATGGTACAATCATATTGTACCAAATATTCCTGTGACTCAACATTGATACAATGTAATTACACTATGTTCAAAGAATTGTGTAAGCAATAATGAGAAAGCCATTGAGTTTGCTGTGCCAGGAAAAAGTTAAAGATAATTACATCGGAAGTCATACTTTAAACTGGATTTTAAAGATTGAGTGGTATTAATACAAAGATTAAAGCAGAAAAGGGGAGAAGTAAAAGAAGAATTGGGTAGGGAAACTGAGTTGTTGTGTGGCAGAAAAAGGAATAAAATCACTCAATTATAATCCTTATTCCAAGTGTTAGCTCTGAGTAAGACCAGCGAAGGCTCATATCCATAACAGACAATACCTAGGTCCACAGGGGTGTTCTGTATACAGAGAAAAATCTAAAGCCACATTTCATTATATAATTGCAATAGACTCAGACTAAGAACATTAGCATAAATATAAATGCCTTTTCTGGATGCACTATCAGCTTTCTTCAGGGCATTTGTATGGACACTTATCTCTTAAAGCATAGGCGTGATAAACAGTAGATTTTTGAAGACTTTTAATTCACACACTGTGTACATAATGTAGGCTTGAGAAAAAAAGAGAAAGCATCCTAAAATTCCTCATATATTTAAATATATTTTCTGTTTTTAGGAATGGTATTTGAGTGTTAAAGAAGTGGTACACAGAGTTAAAAATTTAGACGAAGATGAATACATAATCCTTTTCTTCATGTATTTCCATATTTTCTGAAAAAATATGAACAGACCATAGAAGATCTGGGAATGTAAAGCAAAAGCCACACAGTGTTCCTTGCCCAACCTACTCATGACTACATGGCCCAGTATCTTTCTAACCAACTTGCACCGTTCTTTGAGGTCCTCAAGATACTTATTTGGCTCCCTGCTCCATACTCTCTTCTAGGAGCTTAAGAACCATTGCAAACTGTTGTTCATGCATTTCTAAAACATGTAAATTTCTTTTTAAAAATGTAGGTTACTGTCTCTCTGGTTAGATTACATTTTTTGGCCAGTTAATACCTGGGTCTAAGTTCTATTCTTACATCCAGAGGAAACAAATGAATTTGTGAAATTTCCCTATGTAAGTCTCCACACTTCCAGATTACACAGATTTTGTCTTCTCCACTCTAAATTTTATTCCATGACTCCTTTCCATGCTAGTTTGTTGCTGAGCATCGAAAAAGCAAGATAGTTCCAGAAAAACATCTATTTCTGCTTTATTGACTATGCCAAAGCCTTTGACTGTGTGGATCACAATAAACTGTGGAACATTCTGAAAGAGAGAGGAATACCAGACCACCTGACCTGCCTCTTGAGAAACCTGTATGCAGGTCAGGAAGCCACACTTAGAACTGGACATGGAACAACAGACTGGTTCCAAATAGGAAAAGGAGTACATCAAGGCTATATATTGTCACCCTGCTTATTTAACTTATATGCAGAGTACATCATGAGAAAGGCTGTGCTGGAGGAAGCACAGGCTGAAATCGAGATTGCTGGGAGAAATATCAATAACCTCAGAGATGCAGATGACACCACCCTTATGGCAGAAAGTGAAAAAGAACTAAAAAGCCTCTTGATGAAAGGGAAAGAGGAGAGTGAAAAAATTGGCTTAAAGCTCAACGTTCAGAAAACTAAGATCATGGCATCTGGTCCCATCACTTCATGGCAGATAGATGAGGAAACAGTGGCTGACTTTATTTTTCTGGGCTCCAAAATCACTGCAGATGGTGACTGCAGCCATGAAATTAAAAGATGCTTACTCCTTGGAAGGAAAGTTATGACCAACCTAGACAGCATACTAAAAAGCAGAGAGATTACTTTGCCAACAAAGGTCCATCTAGTCAAGGCTATGGTTTTCTCAGCAGTCATGTATGGATGTGAGAGTTGTACTATAAAGAAAGCTGAGCACTGAAGAATTGATGCTTTTGAACTGTGGTGTTGGAGAAGACTTTTAAGAGTCCTTTGGACTTCCAAGAGAGCCAACCAGTCCATCCTAAAAGAGATCAGTCCTGAGTGTTCATTGGAAGAACTGATGTTGAAGCTGAAACTCCAATACTTTGGCTACCTTATGCGAAGAGCTGACTCATTGGAAAAGACCCTGATGATGGGAAAGATTGAGGGCAGGAGGAGAAGGGGACGACAGAGGATGAGACGGCTGGATGACATCATTGACTCGATGGCCTTGGGTTTGGGTAGACTCTAGGAGATGGTGATGGACAGGGAGGCCTCGTGTGCTGCAGTTCATGGGGTCACAAAGTCAGACACGACTGAGTGACTGAACTGAACTGAATTTGTTGCTGAGCAGCATTTATGCATTTATCTATCTTACATTAGGTAGCACAAATAATCTAAATATCTGTTTGAAAGACATTTTAATAGTCCTATTTCATTTTTTAAAAGACGTGGAAATGTGTGAACTTTCCTTACTTACTCATGCAATGATAGTGTGCAAGAGGAGGTGGAAGGTGCTGTGATGATCAGAATAAGTATTTGTTGTTCAGTTGCCCAGTTGTGTCCGACTCTTTGCAGCCCTGTAGACTGCAGCATGCCGGACCTCCCTGTCCCTCACCATCTCCTGAAGTTTTACCGAAGTTCATGCTCATTACCATCTAGCCATCTCATCCTTTGATGTTCCTCCTCTTCTGCCCTCAGCAGGGACTTTTCCAATGAGTCAGCTGTTCTCATTAGATGACCAAAATACTGGAGCTTCAGTTTCAGTACTGGTCCTCCCAAAGAATATTCAGGGTTAATTTCCCATAAGATTGACTGAGTTGATCTCCTTGCTGTCCAGGGAAATTTCAGGAGTCTTCTCCATCACCCCAGTTCAAAGACATTCATTCTTTGGTATTCTGCCTTCTGTACAGTCCAGCTCTCACAATCTTTGTGATCACTGGGAAGACATAGCCTTGACTATACTGACCTTTGTCTGCAGAATAATGTCTCTGCTTTTCAACACACTGTCTAAGCTTGTCATAGATTTCCTGCCAGGAAACAATCATCTTCTGATTTCATGGCTGCAGTCACCATCCACAGTGATTTAAGAGCCCAATAAGAGGAAATCTGTCACTACTTCCACCTTTTCCCCTTCTATTTGCCATGCACTAATGGGGCCAGATGCCATGATCTTAGCTTTTTTTAATGTTTAGTTTTAAACCAATTCTTTCACTCTACTCCTTCACCCTCAAGAGGTTCTTTAGTTCCTCTTTGCTTTCTGCTATTAGAGTAATATCATCTGTCTATCTGAGGTTGTTGATGTTTCTCCTGTCTATCTTACTCCAGCTTATGACTCGTCCTACCTAGCATTTTTCATGATGTGCTCAGTGTATAGGTTAAGTAAACAGGGTGGCAGCAGACAGCTCTGTCATACTCCTTCCTCAATCTTGAACCAAGCAGTTGTTCCAAACAGGGTTCTTCACTATTGCTTCTTGACCTGAATACAGGTTTCTCAGGAGACAGGTAAAATGGTCTGGTATTCCCATCTCTTTTAGAGTTTTCCATAGTTTGTTATGATCCACATGAAGGCTTTAGCATAGTTGATGAAACAGAGGTAGATGTTTTTCTAGAATTCCCTTGCTTTCTCTATGAGCCAGTGAATGTTAGCAATTTGATCTCTGGTTCCTTTTGCTTTTCTAAACCCAGTTTGGACATCTGGAAGTTCTTGGTTTACATAAGGCCGAAGCCTAACATGCAAGATTTTAAGCATGACCTTACTAGCATGGGAGATGAGTGCAATTGTCCAGTGGTTAGGACATTCTTTAGTACTGTCCTTCTTGGGAATTGGGATGAAGACTGACCTTTTGTCTTCCAGATTCGCTGACATATTGAATGCAACACTTTGATGGCATCATCCTTTAGGGTTTTGAAAAGCTCTACTGGAATTCCATTGCATCCACTAGCTTTATTAACAGGAGTGCCCACTTGACTTTCCATTTCACTTCCCACTCCAAAATGTCTGGCTCTGGGTGACTGACCAGAACAAGTATAAGCTCTCATAAATGACTGCCTAAGGAAAATAAAATGGCAGGTTATTTCAGGTTAAGGTCTGGGAATTCCAAGTTTATTTGATTAAATGATGATGATAATTACACCAACAATAATAATAACAACAACAAAAATCAACAAACCTAAAAAGGGAAAAGAAAATACAAAAGCAAACCTCTAAACCTCATATGACTTTAAGCCCATAATGGATTTTAGGATGTAGCCTTTTATTTTTCCATTCTCTACAGCCTTGCAAAAGGACATTCTGTTTCTTACTTGATATATTCTAAACATGATCATGACTGTTTGTGCTTTAATTCACTGTTATAAACCACCTGCTATTGCAAAGATGTTTTAGATCCCAAGCACAACTAAATTAATAATCATGTGATTCATGCCAGGTCATATAGCTTTTCTCTGACCAAATAAGCTAATTCAAATAAATTACTTGTTCTACATTGGAATGCTGACCCTGGTAAATTGTGGTGACATCCAGAAAATTACTTGTTATGAAAAGGTATTTAGGATAAATAGGTTTCAGTGTGAAGGTGCTGCAATGCCAAAGATATAAATATTTGGGAGCCTGATTAAATTTTGATTCTGAGTTCAGGCCAGTCTTCAGTTGATCATATGGTACTCTATGGCTTTTTGCTTTTCAAAAAGCTATGGCCACTTGGAGAGTTAATTTAAAGGTGTGTGTGTATGTTTCACCTTACTCCTGCTTTCAGGAAGTCATGTTTAGAATAGATGTTTCACGACAAGAGGAAATGCTGGGAGATCACTTTAATGAAGCACAGATAAACAAAACAAATCTACTGTGCCGTGTGGCAGTTGTATCATACAGTTAAATTTGTTATCAAATAAAACTGTTGGCTTATTCATTTAATAGTTTTTTAGTATACATAGAAGTTTCCTGTAGGGTTATTTGGTGAGACTTCTAAAAAAATGACAATACGTTCTTGTTGCAAAAAGCGTAAGAAAATGAAATCCAGCTAGAATAGTGAGCGAAATTATAGGTTATTTCCCTCCCAATCCTGGTACAAGTAGGAAGACCTATAAAGTCATTTAACCTAGTGAATGTAACATTCTATCTGTTCAGTAGTAATAAGTGAATTTTGTTGCCAATATTCACAGCAGAAGGTTTTGCAACATAAAATCCATAAAGAGAAAGTAGGTATTTTCCTATCTTAAAGTTATTTAACATTGTCTATATGAACTCTTAACTGCCAGCTAGGCAGGTAAATTTTACTGAGTTCAGACAAGCAGTGTTGAAAAGATAATGTCATTGTTCCTTTATGGAATGATGTGCCTTTCTTAAAATTTCACATATTCTAACCTTGTTCACCTAGTCAACTTACCCATGTTCCACATGGAAATATACAAGCGTGTCCTTTTCTTTGGGGAGTCATTGAACAGTTCTGGTATTTTATGTGGTCTATCTTCAAATCCCCAAATAAGTTATATTTGAGAGCTGATGTTTTTATAGCTCAAAATCCTTTTTAATTTACACCCTTAATTAGGTCACATTAAGGAAAGTGCTTTAAAAAAATCTAATGTAGCCATTCATCTGTGAAAGTGGACATTTATATTATTACTTCAAATAAGATTGCTGTCTGTGGTTCAGAGACTCGGATGCATTTAACAAGTGCAATTTCATAGCATACATACATAGACAACATTATAAATAGCATTCAGTATAACTTTTTTTCAGGCTATAAATTTGTACTTTATTCTTTTTCCTTCCTTATTGTTATTTCTATGTTTCTTATTTTTTTAAAAGCCACTTTCAAAGTAAACTAAAAATGTGATGCTCTGAGATGCTTGTGTTTAGAACCCATCACACACCCCTACCCCAAGAACAAAGCTGGATGTGAACCCCTCACTTCCACTTGGACATGCTGTTTGACTTTCTCAGTGAAGTTGGCAGTGATCTTTAAGGCTGAAAGGGAATCCTTCAGGGAGGACAATAGGGCTTTTTCTTTGGCAATAGGAAAAGATGCCAGAGAACACAATTAATTCCCTACTCTCGCCTTCAATGGCTCAATTCAGTTGGGCCCGTTAACGGGCATTTTCAGTGATTGGCGTGGAAAAGAATACAGAAAAACGGATCTACAAAATTGCTCCTCAAGAGAGACAGCTTACTTATCTCTAACCTGTCAAATTTACCATCAATTAGTGTCAGTATCATGAATTCTTTACAAATTTGGCGAGACACTTTTTCATTTGTTTTTTTTTTTTTCCTTTTAAGTTTGGCCCTCTTTTCAGAGCATATCCTCAAAGTTCACCCTTCTCTGTTGCATAAATTTCTTTCTTTTTTGAAATAGAAATTGTAAAATATGATAATACAAATTTGTGAATACTATTTGGCCCAGCTCTTGTGGAAATATGAACTACCTGAGAGGTAACATTAATAATGGGTTGGCACAGTAAGTTTAATACAATAGGTTTTATGGCTTGATTGCATTTCTGAGGTGCATTTGTTGTTGCTTTGGGGAAAGTATATATATCGGATTCAATAGAGCACAGAATGTTAAATTAACCTCTTATTTTCCACACCTTGCACATAATGGTTTTAAGTGTCTCCTTGACTACTTAAGGGGAGTAGAGCAAAGAATGTTTGCTTTTATCCATATCATTAGCCTTATTTCAGTCACTTCAGCTTAGAGTGAGAAAACAGTGACTACTCAAGCATCTGTTTTTAAGTTGCTTGACTAAGCCTCATTCCCAAGAGGATTTTTTTTTTTTTGTCAAGTTGAATTCAACAATAATTTACCCTATTCATGTCTAAGAGTGGGAATGTTTAGCACTTCATTTTTGTTAATCTTTTCTCCTCCTCCCCCTCCTCTTCCATCAGATAAACGTTTCAAGAAGCTGAGAAAATCATAAGTTGATTTTTGGAAATTGTAGCTAACTTTATCAGAATCTCCTTTTGAACAATAGCTATACTTTTTAAAATAAGAGATATAATTAAAAGAAATTTATGAGTAAATGCAATTTAACTCTTTCACCCAACTTCCTCTGATTCTGTGTGTCTATGTTTCTAGCAATCTCTGAGTGATATTGTTAGCTGTATTAAGAAATCTTGGTTTGGGAATTTTCAACTAGGTTTGGGGAGTTTTTCACACTACAAAAGAAATAAGACAGTCTTCAAATATCAGGATTTAAGAGAAAGAAGGTGGACAAAAGAAGTTATGTGATTTGACAGATTGTATCATCCCTCCTAGGAGGTCAGCAGCTTAAAGCATGTTGGAATAAGGCAAGAGAAAACAAAACCAAAATTGTGTTAGTCAAAAAATAAAGGGGGAAAAAAACAAGATGATAGCAAATCAAATACTATTATTCTCTTTACTACTCTGAGTTGTTCCTAATATTCAGCTCCAACCATTTGCCAATTTAAATCTGTTACATCAATTTATCATTCATGCAGCTTTAGATTCTGTGAGCTGGGAACAGTCTTTACATTTTGCTGACAGTAAAAAAAAAGCATATTGATTTTAAAAATGATAAAGAAGTTATATTATGTACCCCCTTTCTCTGTTTCTGAAATGTATACTTGAAGGATATAAATAACTTAGCTAAAATCACATAGTTGGCACCACTCTGGATTCTAATCCATATGATCTGACCAGTGCCTTTGATTCTAATGACTATGCGATGTTACTACACCACATTTAAGTTCACAAAGAATGAGATTTAAATTAGGATATAAGTATTACTCTCATCCAGGTATAAAATGAAAACATGCCAAAGATTTTATTTAATGCATTCATTAAAGAAGGAATCTGAAACTTATTACATTTGGTCCAAATTTCACACATTAGAAGTAAGATAAGGAATGCTGAAGTATTTACAAATGAATGAAAACCTGACAAAACAGGTCAATATCCTAAGGGCAGAATCAACTGTATTCTAGTGAACATAATCTGTGTTTTTATGGACTGGAATTATATTTTACTATCTGTACTAATTACACATTAGTCTCCTTTTAAGTGACCTATTGCCTAAAGGACTTGCAAGAACATCTTCCCTAAGGACAGAAGACGCAAAACAGCAGCAGCAGAAGGATTTGCATTGAAAAGGGATTAGGCATTTTTCCTCCCATTCCTGGGCAGTTTACACAAAACAGATGGAGTTTCTAGGACCACCACAGGGGTATATGCAAAGTACCTCTATGCCAATAAGCCCACAGTCAGTTCATAATGAGAGGCCTGTGTTCACAAAGGCATATCTCTGCTGTATGACCAGCATTAACCTTTGAAGCCTCACCACAGCTTCATCAAAACTAGATGCAAAGCATAAATCCAATTTTATTTCTCAACAATGATAACAGCTTGATATAGCTGACTCCAAAACTCATATAGACTCATGATTATCAGATTTAGTCAGGATTTCTATTTAGTTAATAAATTCTGTAGCATTGGATCAGTAACCATGGGAATCTGTGCATTGTCAAGCCAAAACAGCTGAAATTAACCCATGCTATGCATAATCATTTTTCTAGTTTAAATTCTGTTTGTACAAAACCGTTAAAAAACAAAACTAAACATAGACAATGAGATAACAATGAAATGGAAGTGATGCAGATGGATGAGAGTTAGGACACTAAGCAAATTTCAAAGTCTTACACAATTTTTTCATATAAATTGTAATAAAAATTAGACAATTTCTAACAGTACTGAAACTGAAGTCAAAATTCCAGTTAATCTTCTTTGTGTTTCTAACCTATAAACAAAGTTCCTGATACATAGATATATTTATAATTAACTTTCTCTCTCTCTCTCTCTCTCTTTTTTTTTTTTTTCTTTTCTTCCTCCATCTGTACTATAGTTTGCAAAATTGGAATGTGCAGGAAGGGACCTCTTTTTGAATAGTTCTAATTTAAAACTCTTTATTTTTAAATATAGCTGAAATCTTACATTCAGAAATATCTTGGTTTCCTGGAATATTGCTTTAAATTTGGTTTCAATAACTGATTCTGTGCTTTTCTTCATTTCTCTTATTTCTTTCATTTATTTTTTCTGTAAAGAAAAGAAAAAAAAACTGTGAGAACAGTTTAAATTATATAAGCTGGCAAATACCTCACCAAAATTAAATTAAAATGTATTTTCTACAATTTGAAACTTTGAGCTTTATCTACAGCATCCATTTTCAATAAGAGATATAGCCCTCATGGGACTAAAACTGGTTCCTGGAGTAGAAGGGTGAAAAATTTTTACTCTTTGCATGTACAAAATGTTACCAAGTTCACACTCATACTGCTCCCCGCAGGACAGGCCAATCAATTAATTGAGATACATTGGGGCAAGGACAATCAACTTTATTCAGAAAGCCAGCAGACTTAGAGCATGGTGGACTAGTGTCCCAAATAACCATCTTTTCTGGGTTCGGATGGTGGTTTCTTTTATAGAACAAAGACAGGCATCTGAGGAGGTAAAGTAATAAGGCTAAGTTGTTGCAAATATTTCCAGCCTCTAGAGAGGTGTTAATTTCTTCTTTTCCTACAGATGGATCTGACCAGGATGTCTCCTGTGAGTTAAAAAAATGTGCTGCACTTAGTCACTCAGTCGTGTCCAACTTTGGGACCCTGTGGACCATAGCCCGCCAGACACCTCTGTCATGGGGATTCTCCTGGCAAGAATATCGAAGTGGATTGCCATGCCTTCCTCCAGGGGATCTTCCTAACCCAGGGATAGAACTCAGATCTCCTACATTGTAGGCGGATTCTTTACCATCTGAGCCAAGTCCAAGAATAATGGAGTGGGTAGCCTATTCCTTCTCCAGGGGATTTTCCTGACCAAGGAAATGAACCAGGGTCTCCTGCATTGCAGGCAGATTCTTTACCCGCTGAACTACCAGGGAAGCCTCCAAAAAGACATTTTAGCTTAATGCTTAGGCATGGCGGCAGTGTTCCCAGAGATGGACCACGATGTATACTTTAAGCTACTGAAAATATTCTTTTAGTGAATAACATGTCACAAAGCAATAGAATGAGAAATTTAAAGAGAACATATCCATTATGGAGTCAGGTTTATTCTTCCCTATTATAAAGGCACAGATCTATACACATTATAGAAACAGATACATACTTTATCTATAGTATTTAAAGTCATGGAGTTGAAAATTAAGAAAAAAAAATGTCTTAAAAGGCTACTTAAGGAATAAATGAATTGAAAAGATTGACAAAGAGAATGCTCTTATAATTCACAGAATAGTAAATTATAATATAGTCAATAAATAATTTTGTCCACTCTTTTTTTTACATTGAAGTACTCGATTGTTTTAATTTTAAGCAGAATGAACTCATACTTTTCTGCTAAATTATAATTATGCTATGTTATGTTTTCTAATTTGATTCATAAAAGTAAATAAATAAAACTTGGATTACAGTGTATAAAGCATTTCTCTCTGTGATGATCCAAATTGAACATCGTGACTTTTAATTAGCTCTATCTAGCGAAACAAGTACATTCTATTGCCTCCCTCAGTGACTGCATTTTTCAGTATGATCCAGGTGTTTGATGGGTGAAGTTCTGACAGTTACTCTATCAGAAGGAAACATCATCTGGCAAGGCATAAACTCTTGCAAAGTGTTCTTCCTCTTACCATATGGAACAAAAGCAATTATTAATGATGGAAGGGAGAGCAGTTTTATCATTTTCAGTTTGTAGAGGAATATTCCCCAAACCTGACAACATTTTGAAGTTTTAAGACAGGAAACCACCTGCATTACGAATATAAAAAAGATTTTCCTTTGCCATTTTCTATGGATAATAGCAGAAGAAAAATCATTGCAATTATTTTGTGTGGCTTTTGCTTGGATAAAGTTGTATCTACATAATTAAGATATAGGCTGGTTTGATCTACATTATTACATCTGGGTACTATAGTTTTACTCATTATTATATTGTAGATGCAAAATTCTAATAAAGTTTCAGCCCAAAGGCAAAATATTAATAGGGAACTAGAGTCTATGAGTAGGGAAAAAGATCACACAAAGATCAGTAATATGATTTTAACTGGAAAATTAAATATTCTAGAGATTGGGCTGAAGTCACAATTCAAAGGAGACCCAAATGGAAGCAAGATATTATCTTGCATACGCCTTACACATTTTTGCATTTTAGTCAAACAACAGGAAATATTATTCATTATTGTAAAGAGCTTTTGGAGAATTTGTAGCTTCTCTTATATTCTTTGATAGACACTTAATTAGTTAACATGTCATATGAGGCACAAAGATGAAGACACATGAAAATTCCTTCTCTGGAAGAATTGTAATGCTGAAGGTGAAAGAGTAATGTTCATAGAGTTAAAATAGGATGAATCTGCTGTGGATAAGGATTCCCAGGTAGTGCTAGTGGTAAAGAACTAGCAAAGAGTTGGACACAACTGAAGCAACTTAACCTGCACAAATATCAAGGACAAGGATTCTGACCCTGAATGCAGCAACACATGATTCAAATATGGATCTTCCGTACATTATCTGCAACATGCCAATCCATGTGTTACTAGACTCATTTTTTCCCTTATTTTTCATCTAAGGTGTATGTAATTTACTTGTTATGCCTGCTTTACAAAAAAAGTACTCAAAAATATGATATATTTATATGGAGATTCAGAATTAGAATTTTAATTCACCTTAGTTAAAGAAGTAAATAAATGCTATTTCAAGAAGCCATCTGAAAGAACTGCAAACCATATAATGAAAGGGATATGAGATTCAATTAGTTCAAATTGTTTATATAGACAGTCAGCTAACCAATATGCACTGAGTAATCTCTGTGTTCTAAATTCTAGTTATACAGAAGTATTGACCTCAAGGAATTTTCATTCTAGTGGATAAGACTATAAAGCTGTGAATGAAATATATTGTATAATTTCAGATTGTAGTCACTATAAAGAAATGAAATGAGAGTCACAGGATAAAAAGGAACTGGGTGGAGTGCTTTACTGAGGGAGGTAGTATAAAAACAAGCATAGGTCTGGAGTCAGAGGAGGTATCAGTACATATGTATCAATCAGGGCTCAGCCATTTCCTGAATGTGTATGTTGCTTAGGCTCAGTGAACCCCTGCTTTGTTATCTTTAAATGAAGGATCAGACCACCCTTGTGGAATTGTCCTGAGATTACAGAGTTGATGTGTATACATACATACATTTTGGAGAAGGAAATGGCAACTCACTCCAGTATTCTTGCCTGGAAAATCCAATGGACAGAGGAGCCTGACGGCTATATACAGCCGATAGGATCGCAAAGAGTCAGACACAATTGAACGACTATACTTAACAGATTTTATGTGTATAGTATCTATTACATAGGAGGCCTCCAATAACTGTCAATTAAGAACCACTCCTCATGGGGCTGTGTCTTTATAATGTCTCTTTCTCTTAGAATTGCTTTTTCAAAGGCCTCACAAGCTGAACCGGAGAAGGCAATGGCACCCTACTCCAGTACTTTTGCCTGGAGAATCCCAGGGACGGGGGAGCCTGGGGGGCTGCTGTCTCTGGGGTCACACAGAGTCGGACATGACTGAAGCGACTTAGCAGCAGCACAAGCTGAACACACAGTCAGGTGTTTGTACTTTTAATTCTCACTGTAAATAAAGCAACTGTTCCTTGGTCAAGAGTGTTTGCTCCTCTAACATGGAGAATGGAAGGTGGGCACATGCTCACTGGGTATTTTGAGAAATTATTTCAGTGAACCTGGTTCAAATACATCACTACCAGCTTGCATTTCAGGGCTACCTGCTCATCATTTGACAACGACATGCTTATGTAACTTGAAAAGAATCATTCCTATACTTTAATTTTCGGTAAATTAACATATTTGCAGTGCAGCTTTCCATCTGAGGAGCTAATACCTAGATTACAAGGGCTCTTACAATGCACATTTGCTTAGATGTTGCTTTGTCAGTCCATGTATTATTAAATTCTTTTGTGTGTGTGTAGTCTCCTCAACTAAACTGTCAAGTCTTTGAGATCAAGGACTCTTCTACTTCTTTATGCTGTTATGGGAACGTGGTACACAAAATAAAAGTTGTGTACATAGTGAGGGTTACTTGTTATGTTTAAATATAATTATGTTATATGATCCATTTCAAGAGGTGTACTGTCATTTCACTAGTGATTCATCACAAAAGCTTTGACTTTTCATATTATAAATATGAAATCAGAGTTTCAAGATGCAAAATAGCCTTTTCTAAACTTAAATTGAGAAATGTAACAAATATTGAACCAGGTTTTTAAATTAGTTCTAAAATTATTTTGATCTAAAATGATTTCACTATTTCTAGAATAGCATGAAAATCAGTTTTGCCTTGCTGGAAATGAGTTTTGAAACAATTCTCATGTCTTTATGATACTAAACATTAGGATTTTATAGGACTTTTATTCAAATGTATAATATAAATATTGTTTAAGTGTTAGAAAGTATTGGATTCAAAATTTGGCAAAACTTTTATTTATTTTTTTAAATCAGTAATGCATATTTATTGACATGTGCTCATGAATAGGGAAGGTGTCCAGACTTGTGCTGATTGGGTAAGCATACCAATTGAAGACAGATGCATTTTAAAAATGAAATATGCCAAACTACATGATTAGGCTACATTATTGACTTACTTAGGAAAATTAATTTGATCATTCTTATAACACATCATTACCTAAATTCCACTGGCAAAACAGAACTTCAAAATAAATCAAGATCATAACTGTTAAAATATTGTTAGGTTATGGACCTGAAGTAGGAAGAGGGTGGGAAAGTATAGAGGAAGGAGAAACAAGGAAAAATCAGAGAATTCTCTTTCAATTAGTTTAAAAAAAAATCGCTTTTTGCTTTTCCCTTGTGAGATATGATTAATCATTACCTCTTTAAAATTATAGATGTGTGAGAGTTTGCAGTAGATTAGTTATTATTGAAAAAAGTTATAAAGTGCATATATGTTTTTAATTTGTTTCTCAGACATAGGACTGAGTACACTTATTTCAAATAAACCATTTGATTTTGACTAAAATTGACTGAACATGACATGGCAGTGGGATAAAATTATGCTAAAATATTTCAGTGGCCTAACTAATAGTTCATACTGTAGCGTTATTTTTTATAACATTATTAAAATGGAAAATAGTGCCTATTTTCTCAAACATGTATTCACTGGAGCAAAATTGATATATATTTATTCAAATTTATTAAAATATTCACATTATCCCTACCTATTTATTTAATATAATATCCAGTATAATTAATATTATAGATTTGTTTGATAAAGAAATAGTGATTTTCACATTTATATGTGTGAATTTAATCAGTCTCACTCTATCCTTGTGGATTATTCTTTATTCTTGTAATAATGTTGTAACAGGCTATATGCTATATAATAGAAATGATGCAAATGGAGATTAGCTTTTCTTCTAAAAAGCAACTTTATTATTACCCTTAACTGGATTTGTCTATCTTGAAATTGGCAAAACAAATTGTTTTTCACTTTGGCATGAGTGCCTTTTGAGCACATCTGCTTAAATTCCCATTAATTGTCTTAATTTAAAACATTGTATATTGATTATTGTGAAGAATCTTCAGGCCAAATAATTATGCTATCATATTGCTAGTAAGTGATTTGTCCATATCATTTAATTATTTTAAAAGATAATATGCTGAAACGAAAAATCACTCAGTTGTTTTGCCTGGAGATCCCATGTACAAAGGAACTGTGCAGGTTTCAGTCCATACAGTTGCTCACAGAATGACATGACTGAAGCAACATATCATGTACATCCTGAATCAGAATAATATTATCCTTTATATACAGTATTAAGATTAGAAGGCAGAGGAACCAGAGATCAAATTGCCAACATCCTTTGGATCATGGAAAAAGCAAGAGAGTTCCACAAATCATCTCAGTTCAGTTTAGTCGCTCAGTCATGTCCTACTCTTTGAGACCCCAGGGACTGCAGTATGCCAGGATTCCCTGTCCATCACCAACTCCTGGGGCCTACTCAAACTCACGTCCATCGCAGCAGTGATGCCATCCAACCATCTCATCCTCTGTCATCCCCTTCTCCTCCTACCTTCAATCTCTCCCAGCATTAGGGTCTTTTCCAATGAGACAGTTCTTCACATCAGGTGGCCAAAGTATTGGAGTTTCAGCTTCAGCATCTGTCCTTCCAATCAATATTCAGGACTGATTTCCTTTAGGACTGACTGATCTGATCTCTTTGTGGTCCAAGGGACTCTTAAGAGTCTTCTCCAACACCACAGTTCAAAAGCATCAATTCTTCAGTGCTCAGCTTTCTTTATAGTCCAACTCTCATGTCCATACTTGACTATTGGAAAAACCATAGTTTTGACTAAATGGACCTCTGTTGGCAAAGTAATATCTCAGCTTTTTAATATGCTGTCTAGTTTGGCCATAGTTTTTCTTCCAAAGAACAAGCATTTTTTAATTTCATGGTTGTAGTCACCATCTGCAGTGATTTTGGACCCCCCTAAAAAATCTCTCACTGTTTCCATTGTTTCCCCAAGTATTTGTCATGAAGTGATGGGACCGGATGCTTAGTTTTCTGAATGTTCAGTTTTAAGCCAACATTTTCACTTTCACAAAGAGGCTCTTTAGTTCTTCTTTGCTTTCTGCCATAAAGGTGGTGTCATTTGCATATCTGAGGTTTATTGACATTTCTCTCGGCAATCTTGATTCCAGCTTGTGCTTCTTCCAGCCCAGCATTTCACATGATATATTCTGCATATAAGTCAAATAAGCAGAGTGACAATATACAGCACTGACATACTCTTTTCCTGATATGGAATCAGCCTGTTGTTCTGTGTCCAGTTCTAACTGTTGATTCCTAGTCTGCATACAGATTTCTCAGGAGGCAGGCCAAGTGATAAGGTATTTCATTCTTGAAGAATTTTCCGGTTTATTGTGATCCACACAGTCAAAGGCTTTGACAGAGTCAATAAAGTGGAAGAAGATGTTTTTCTGGAACTCTCTTGTTTTTTTGATAATCCAGTGGATGTTGGCCATATGATCTCTGGTTCCTCTGCCTTTCCTAAATCCAGCTTGAATTTCTGGAAGTTCACAGTGCACATACTATTGAAGCCTGGGTGGAGATTTTTAAGAATCATTTTGCGAGTGTGTGAAATGAGTGCAAGTGTGCGACAGTTTGAACATTCTTTGGCATTGCCTTTCTATGGGATTGAAATGAAAACTGACCTTTTCCAGTCCTTTGGCCACTGGTGAGTTTTCCAGATTTGCTGGCATATTGAGTGCAGCACTTTCACAGCATCATTTTTTAGGATTTGAAATAGCTCAACTGGAATTCCATCACCTCCACTAGCTTTGTTCGTAGTGATGATCATTCTTTTATTTTTGAGATTGCATCCAAATACTACATTTCATACTCTTTTGTTGACTATGATGGCTACTCCATTTCTTCTAAGGGATTCTTACCCAAAGTGGTAGATATAATGGTCATCTGAGTTAAATTCACCCATTCCGGTCCATTTTAGTTCACTGATCCCTAAAATGTCAATGTTCACTCTTGCCATCTCCTGTTTGACCACTTCCAATTTGCCTTGATTCATGGACCTAACATTCCGGGTTCCTCTGAAATATTGCTCTTTACAGCATCAGATATTGTTTCTATCACCAGTCACATCCACAACTGGGTGTTGTTTTTGCTTTGGCTCAGTCTTTTCATTCTTTCTGGAGTTGTCTCTCCACTTTTCTCCAGTAGCATATTGGGCTCTACTGACCTGGGAGTTCATCTTTGAAGTGTCATTCCTTTTTGCCTTTCATACTGTTCATTGCATTCTCAAGGCAAGAATACTGAAGTGGTTTGCTATTCCTTTCTCCAGTGACCTCGTTCTGTCAGAACTCTTCACCGTGACCCGTCCATCTAGAGTGTCCCTACATGGCAAAGCTCATAGTTTCATTGAGCTGGACAAGGCTGTGGCCTTTGTGCTCAGTTTGGTTAGTTTTCTGTGACTGTGGTTTTCCTTCTGTCTGCCCTCTGATGGATAAGGATAAGAGGCTTATGGGAGCTTCCTGATGGCAGAGACTGATGGGGAAGCTTTCCTGATGGGGAAACTGGGTCTTGTCCTGGTGGGCGGGGCCATGTTCAGTAAATTTTTAATCCAGTTTTCTGTTGATGAGAGAGGTTGTGTTCCCTCACTGCTGCTTGGCCTGAGGCCAAACTATGGTGGAGGTATTGAAAATTATGGCGACCTCCTTCAAAAGGTCCCATGCATGCACTGTTGCACTCAGTGCCCCTGATCCTGCAGCAGGCCACTGTTGACACATGCCTCCACCAGAGACTTCTGGACACTCATGGGCATGTCTGGGTCAGTTTCTTGTGGGGTCAACTCCTCCTTTCTCCTGGGTTCTTGTGCCCACAAGGTTTTCTTGTGCCCTCCAAGAGCCTGTTTCCTCAGTTCTGTGTAAGTTCTGGTGGTCCTATGGTGGGGCTAATGGCGAGCTCCTCCAAGAGGATTTATGCCATCCATACCCAGGTCTGCTGCACCCAGAGCTCCTGTGGCAGGCCACTACTGACCTGTACCTCCATAGGAGACATTCAGACACAGTTCTGGCTCATTCTCTGTGAGTTGGGTATGTGTTTTGTGCCTTTCCCTGGTCTGAGCAACTCAGGTGACCAGGTGCTTGGCGAGGGCCCTGTCCAGGTGGACCAGGCATCTTAATCACCTCCCGGGGTCCCAGCTTCATTTCTCGGGGAGCTGATCTCAGGTTGTGACCCTGCTGGTGGATGTCAACCATCCAGGATCTCAAGAAGATGTGGTTAGAGCTAGGAGCCTGCTCACAGTTTGGTGGAAGATGCCATTTCTGAGGCTAAGATTGTAGCACTCCCTTGCCTTCCAGCTCTGGCTGTCCCAAGCCTGCCTCTCTGCCTCTGCGAGGGGAGGGGCTGGTATGCAGCCTCCTAGCTCTCTTTCGGTATTCACTCAATCTTTTGTTCTGTGAGCAGGTCAGTCTGTGCATTACATCTTAATTTAGAGCCTTGCGCGGGAAAATTCTCATTTCTGCAGTTGCGGTTAGGCTTATGTTCTGTAGTTTTTCTTTCTTTGTTTTTTTTTTTTTTTCCCAGTTATGTTATGTTGCCTTCTGAGATTCCAAAACTCCCCACAGACCCGCCTGTGAGAGGGTTTCCTACTGTGTGGAAACTCCTCCACATTCAGGACTCCCTCTCCAGGAAGAGTCTCCATCCTTAACTCTTTTGACTATCTTTTTGTCTTTTATATTTTGTCCTACATCCTTTCAAAGAGAATGGGCTGCCTTTCTGGGTACCTGGAGTCCTCCAATAGTGTTCAGAAGTTGTTTTGTGGAAATAGCTCAGCATTCAAATGATCTTTTGATGAATTTGTGGGGAAGAAAGTGGTCTCCCCATCCTATTCCTCCACCATCTTGAAGTAGAAAAAATCAGGCCTGGCATGCTGCAGTCCATAGGTTTGCAAAGAGTCGGACACCACTAAGCAACTGAACTGAACTGAACTGAACATGCTTTATTGACTATGCCAAAGCCTTTGACTGTAAATCACAACAAACTGTGGGAAATTCTTAGAGATGGAAATACCAGACCACCTGACCTCCTGAGAAATCTGTATGCAGATCAAGAAGCAACAGTTAGAACTGGATATGAAACAGCAGACTGGTTCCAAATTGGGAAGGAGTACATTAAGACTGTATATTGTCACCCCGCTTACTTAACTTATATGCAGAGTGCAGCATGAGAAATGCTCTAGATGAAGCACAAGCTGGAATCAAGATTGCTGGGAAAAATATCAATAAGCTCATATACACAGATGACATGGCTCTTATGGCAGAAAGCAAAGAAGAACTAAAGAGCCTCTTAATGAAAGTGAAAGAGGAGAGTGAAAATGTTGACTTAAAATTCAACATTCAGAAAACTAAGATCATGGCATCTAGTCCCATCAGTTCATGGAAAATACATGAGAAAACAGTGAGAGACTATTTTTTATTTTGGGCTCCAAAATCACTGCAGATGGTGACTTCAGCCATGAAATTAAAAGACGCTTACTCCTTGGAAGGAAAGTTATGACCAAACTAGACAGCGTATTAAAAAGCTGAGACATTACTTTACCAACAAAGTCCATCTAGTCAAAGTTATGGTTTTTCCAATAGTCATGTATGGATGTCTGAGAGTCGGACTGTAAAGAAAGCTGAGCACCGAAGAATTGATGCTTTTGAACTGTGGTGTTGGAGAAGACTCTTAAGAGTCCCTTGGACCACAAAGAGATCAGATCAGTCAGTCCTAAAGGAAATCAGTCTTGAATATTGATTGGAAGGACAGATGCTGAAGCTGAAACTCCAATACTTTGGAGAACTGTCTCATTGGAAAAGACCCTAATGCTGGGAAAGATTGAAGGCAGAAGGAGAAAGGGATGACAGAGGATGAGATGGTTGGATGGCATCACCAACGTGATGGACATGAGTTTAAATAGGTTCTGGGAGTTGGTGATGGACAGGGAAGCCTGGTGTGCTGCAGTCCATGGGGTCTCAAAGAGTCGGACATGACTAAGCAACTGAACTGAACTGATGGCCAAATTAACTTTCACCATAAAATATGAAATAATCACAACCATGGTTAACCTGTTTCTTTTCCCTTAAAGACATTATAACCCTCTGTTACATTAAATATAGAGCAAGTCCAAAGCTGTAGTTAATGTTTGAGATAACCTTGGCGATCTTCCATTTAGCTTGTATTTTATATAAAATACTCATTCTTTTAGAATACAGCACTTAAAATGTCTAGCACAAAATAGGTATAATTGACCCTTGGACAACATGGGGTTAGGGCTGCCGACCCTCATGAAGTGGGGATCTGCATACTTGCTAAATCAGCCTTTAATACAGAAGAATCGATCAATGACACACCCAAATACAGAAAGCTAAATGGTTTGAATAGAACAGGACTGAAACCCTAATTCTTTTAATTCCACACATTGTAATCTCAAATCAAACATAAAATTTCCCCCATACCTAGTTAATTTAAAGATCTGTAAAATGATAATACGTGAACTCTATTTATGAAAAAATCCATGTACAATGAACCCATGTAGTTTCAACTGATATTGTTCATGGGTCAGCATGTACTTAGCATGTGTATGTTTCATGAATGAAGATATGTGTATACAGTTATCACTTGTAAAGCAAGACTCCAGGAATTTTTATAAATTATCCAGTTTAATCCTCAAAATATCTCTGCAATAAGCAAGGCATTGTTATTGACTGGCTTGCATATATGAAGAACTTTATATACTTATTCTTCCTTAATTCTAACAGCAAATTCTTCATTTTACTAATGGAAGAACAGAGATTTTGAAAGTTGGGTGACTTGGTCAATGACATCATTATCTTGTGGTCGAATGAGTATAGATGAAAGTTCTGGCTGACTCAGAAGTCCATCATAATTTTTGCCCTATATTGCTATTTATATATGAGATTATTAACTTTAATGATGCATATAATTCAATATTATATATCTGATTGGGCAGTTAGTATATTGTATATTCGAGCAAATGTGAAGATATAAGCTTTAGAACTTAATAAATACTATTCTTCAGATATGTAGAAATGTAATGGCTGAGAAGAAAATGAAAGGCTGCTTATTTAAATAAGAAAAAAATAAAACAAAGACAGAAAATGTATTTCATCTTTTAAAAGATGTTGCATCTTTCCTCTTCATACTCATCTTCTAAGGAGGCTACTTTTAATCTGGAAAGTTTTCTGAATGATTATAGTGTCTTCCCTCCAAATTTTAATAAAAATTTATTTTAAAAAAGTGACATGTTTTGTAATAGTCAATTTCATATGATCAGTTTATCTCTGAGTACACAGAAAATTTGCAGTTAGAATTCTTTATTTCAGGATTTTCTTGTCAGTGACCCATATTTTTTATGGTAATCTAGAATGCAATTCTCAAAACCTGTAGTCCAAGAATATGGTCTTTTATGGTCAAAAATGAAGTGTTCTGCTTCTTATGTTTTTATTTCTAAAGTTTGGGGTTTCTTCATCCAATTGCATTATTTTAATTTACTTGATTACTGACAGATGAAGAAAGACTTTCCACTTTACTTTTTTTTTTTCTTACAACAAAAATAATAAAATGCTCTATATTTTTGTACTTTTGCCAAAAACTGTAGGCAATTTCCCATGATCTTTCCACATCAGTCTGTAATCCAACTATTAGAAAAGAGACAATCCCACTTCTGGGCATACACGCTGAGGACATCAGAGTTGAAAGAGACACATGTACCCTGATGTTCATGGAAGCACTGTTTACAATAGCTAGGACATGGAAGCAACCTAGATGTCCATCGGCAGACAAATGGATAAGAAAGCTGCAGTACATATACACAATAGAATATTACTCAGCTATTAAAAAGAACATATTTGAATCAGTTCAAATGAGGTGGATGAAACTGGAGCCTATTATACAGAGTGAAGTAAGTCAGAAAGAAAAACACCAATATACTATATTAAGACATATATATGGAATTTAGAAAGATAGTAACAATGACCCTATATGTGAGACAGCAAAAGAGGCAGAGATATAAAGAACAGACTTTTGGACTCTGTGGGAAAAGTCTAGGGTGGGATGATTTGAGAGAATAGCATTGAAACATGTATATTACCATATCTGAAATAGATCACTAGTCCAAGTTCAATGCATGAAACAGGGCACTCAAAGCGAGTACACTGGGGAAACCCTGAGGGATTGGATGGGGAGGGAGTGGGAGGGGGTTTCGGGATGGGGGACACATCTGATTCAAATATGTTCTTTTTAATAGCTGAGTAATATTCTATTGTGTATATAGAATACACACACAGCTGATTCATGTAAATATGTGGCAAAAACCACTACAATACTGCAAAGTAATTAGGCTCCAATTAAAATGAATTAATTAATTAAAAAAAGAAAAGGAAAAAAGAGACCAAAGATACTGAATGAATGAAATAAGAACTTCAAGGCCAAGAGGTTTCAATTAAAACACTGTTAGCAGCAAAAGTGTGACTATAGACAAAACAGTGTGAGTGATGACAAAGGATTTGAGTTCAACAATAAGATAATCTTGTGAAGGAAATTTCAAAGAAACAATTTAGAGAAGAGGAGATTTTAGTTCAGTGAAGCTATTGATTGAAAATGAGATTAGAAAGATAGAGACCCCAAAATCTCAAACCATCACATTGTATAACCTGATACAATTTGTATGTTTAGTAATCCAGAGGGATCATTTGTAATGCTAAGCATGCTAAACAAATTTGCATTCAGTTTAAATCCTATAGCATAATTGGGAAGAACGATGATTCCAAAGAAGAGGGCACAGGAAAAATGGCATAACAACTCCTATCATTGAGATAGCTAGCCTGACAATGCTCTAAGTACCTAAGAGTCTTTTTAAGATGCCATGTGAAACTATTATTTTGCCATAGAACTCAGAAATATTTGAGTTTCTGGCAGTTCAATCCAGAGACAGCCTAGTTAGAAGTAACAGAGATAATCATTCCTTTTATCCTGGCCTTGAACTCAAGCTTGCTAAACTGCTTCAGTCATGTCTGACTCTTTGCGACTGTATGGACTGTAGCCCACCAGGATCTTCTGTCCGTGGGATTCTCCAGGGAAGAATACTGGAATGGGTTGCCATGTTTTCCTCCAGTGGATCTTTCTGACCCAGGGATTGAACCTGTGTCTCCTGTGACTCCTGCATTACAGGTGGATTCTTTACAGCTGGGCCACTGGGGAAGACCTTAAACTCAATATGCTGTGTTTAAAACTTCAGGACCCAGATTTCAGATGAAGTCCTAATGATATCTTCTTCATAAGAATCGCATGAACTTGATGCCATTGTTTTCAAGACATAATGTTGAAGGGAACACAAAGCTGAAAATGCTGCTGCATCTTATGGCGGTTGACGTTAAGGCCTTACTTTGAATATTTCACTTAAAAACTATGTATTAGTGAAGTGTGTTTGATTTTCTTGAAATGGTTGATGTTACATTAAGACCTGTAAACTCTGTCAACACTATTAACTACTGTTATTTGATCTCAATTGGCCTTTTTGCAACTAGATTTAAAGTAGTTCACTTAGCCCTGCACATAACCATTAAATTGACTGTGAATTCCCTACTCAAAGAACTTCAGTGGCTCCCCACTGCCTATTCAATGACAGAGATTCCTTAGTCAGGCACTTAAGTCCCTGTGCAATCCACAGCTCCCTTACATATTTCTTTGAATGCAAACTAAATGATTCTGCTTCTTGTCTATCACCCATCATTTCTGTTTCATCAGAATTTGCAATACTTTTCTTGACTATATAACTTATAAAGTTTTATTGTATAGGATTAGGAAAATATAGAAAAGAAGGAAAAAAAACACTTGCTCTTCTGCCACTCGAAGATTTCTTCAAGTAGCAGAGATACACTTGATTTAATTAGTATTAAATCTTATATGTACAATTAATTAGTATTAATTGCTGATATAGTAAGCACATTTGAAATTTTTTGAATTTAGAGATTTAAAATCTGAATGCTACATATTTAAGTTGTCATTTGGTGATATTTGTGTTATTACACAATATTATTAACATATTATATAATATACACCTTTTGTGGGCATCTCTAATAGTAACTTGCAAATAAATTCTTGAAAGTGGAATTACTGGATTACAAAATAAAAATTTTTAAACTTTTCAATTTTTTACCAGCAACTTCACCTGCAGAGAAGTCATACTGATTCAGCCTCTGAAAAGGCAAATGTGACAGGCCCATTTCCCCAACCCTACTCATACATGTGGCAGCATCTGACATTTTAATTTTATGAATATTTTATCATGGACTTTATTTTTATAGTACTATTAGTATATTTTTATTGGTTTTAAAGATATCAACTTATTATGTGTATGAATAACATTTTGTCATATATAATTTGTCATATATAATTTGTCATTTAATTTATTTAAATTTTGCTACATTTCATAAACATTTGAAAATATTTGTGTAGTGTAGCTATGTCTTTTTCTTTTATAGATGCTTTCTTTACCATTATGCTTAGAAAATATTTTAGGTAAATATTGACCTATATTTTTTCCTTTATATTTTAATAGCTATTAAAGTATTCTTGTCCTACTCTACAGACTAAGACACTGGTGTTTCATGTGATGAGAAAGAGAAATACAGCATTATTGTATTTAAAGAAAATTTAACCATTGTCCAGGTACTATTTAATAAGCTAATGGTTATTATTAATTTAATTATAAACTAAGTTCATATATACACAAATCTCTGTTTTTATTATTTTTGCCTTATTACTTTCACTCTGTTAATTATTCTTTCAGTAGTACGGTGAATTTATATTTTGTTTTGTATCCAATAATTCAGATCTAATCACTATCTCTGCAGGAATATCTATTATTCTTCACTGTTCAATGTTTTAGGAATTTAGAATCTTCACTCCCAGGCAAAAAACAATAAATAAATAAAAGCTTGACTGTGATTTTTGTTTACCTTGAGAGATATGAAGGGTAAATAAATGTGATAATTTGGGTGGTCAGAATAATTTTTATTACATTTGAAAGTGACTACTCTCATCTTTTAGAACTTGATTTTGTTATTTTATGTGTAAAAACACAGATGTTAGAGCACAACTAATATCTGTGCTAGATGTGTGTTGTTATTCAACAACACTAATATTTTTGAAAGTTAATGTTTTATATTTGCACATAATTTCATGTTCAGAATAAGCTGAGTTATGTGTGTAGTTCGTCTCCTTTAAAGATGAGATCACTGAGGCTCAGAAGATCCTGAGTTTACAGAATCCAAACAGGGTAAGAAAGGAGACATTGCCCAAGTCTATAACTACTTTGGTTTGCAGCTGCTAAAAATCAGAGGTCCTGAGTTGTAAGCTAAGAGTTTCACTGCTGCACTGTTCAAAGTCCCTGACAGTCTTCATATTTTATGCATTTTAGCTGAGGTTCTGGAACATTTGAAGTGTTTTGACTTTTTAATGCAAGAGAATGACTTTTGAAAAAGGACCTATCTCCCTTGTTATGAAAGAGAAGGCTTATAGAAAATGACATAAGTAATATGACTATAATAGAAAGAAACATTCTTATAAAGACTGAATATTGGCATGGAGACATGGTGGAGACTTTGAAGTTTTTAATTATTTAACAGCACTGCTATTCCATTGAAGCATTCCATTCTATTCTGTAACAGCATTGGTATTCTTTTTAACAGTATTGCTTATCCACTGTTTCTTTTTATTCTTTTTGCAACTCTTTTTTTTTTCCCCTTCATTGATGTTTACCCTGAGACAAAACTTTGTCATAACTGAATATATTATAACATAAACCTAGAGTTAAAATTAATAGAGTATTCATTCTGGGGTAAAAATGCTCATTGAGTCATACACAAAAATATTAGCTAGGATTATGCAAGAAAAAACAAATAAAAAATTCTTACCACATTTTAGAGTTATATTATTCTATACTGGCTTACAATTTCATTTCTATGAATATACTTAATGAAGATCATGGCATCTGGTTCCATCACTTCATTTCAAATAAATACATGGGGAAACAATGGAAACAGTGACAGACTTCATTTTCTTGGGCTCCAAAATCACTGCAAATGGTGACTACAGCCATGAAATTAAAAGACGCTTACTCCTTCGAAGGAAAGTTATGACCAATCTAGACAGCATATTAAAAAGCAGAGACATTATTTTGCCAACATAGGTCCTACTAGTCAAAACTATGGTTTTTCCAGTAGTCATGTATGGATGTGAGAGTTGGACTATAAAGAAAGCTGAGCACTAAAGAATTGATGCTTTTGAACTGTGGTATTAGAAAAAACTCTTGAGAGTCCCTTGGACTGCAAGGAGATCCAACCAGTCCATCCTAAAGGAAATCAGTCCTGAATATTGATTGGAAGGACTGATGTTGAAGCTGAAACTCCAATACTTGGCCACCTGATGGGAAGAACTGACTCATTTGAAGTAACAAAATAAAGAAAGAAAGAAAGAAAAGGAAAAAATAAAAAGACTCTGATGCTGGGAAAGATTGAAGGCAGGAGGAAAAGGAGATGACAGAGGATGAGATGGTTGGATGACATCACCAACTCAATGGACATGAGTCTGAGGAATCTCTGAGACTTAGTGATGGACAGGGAAGCCTGGTGTACTGTAGTCCATGGGGTCATGAGGAGTCAGACAAGGCTGAGCTACTGAACTGAACTGAACTGAGCAGATAAGTATATATCAATGTATATTACATAAAAAAATATATTAATAGTATATAATATTAGTAGTATATATAAATTATATACACATTTGTACATATATACTATATATAACATACATATATACATGAGTGTGGGTTTATAAATGTATATATATATATTTAGAGGATGCAGAATGAGTGAGAAAAATTTCTCAATTTCCTACTTCACAGGCAACCTGCTTTTCAAATTGTTTAACAAATCCTATTTTAAAAAAGAAATTACTATTACATTGTATCTCAGAAGGAAAGATGAAATGTAGAACTCCAGATTATTTACTATTTTCACATAAAGAATACTTCGTTAAAGCTTCTCTGGTGGCACTAGTAGCAAAGAACCCGCCTGTCAGTGCATGATATGTCACAAACAGGAGTATGATCACTGGGTCACAGATGTCCTGTGAGAAGAGCATGGCAACCCAGTGCAGTATTCTTGCCTGGAGAATCCTATGGTGAGAGGAGCCTGGCGGGTTATAGTCCCTGAGGTCGCAGAGTCTGCCAGGACTTAGCACACACGCATGCACATGCTTCCTTCTTTTTTCCCATTGTACAGAAACTGATTGAGAGAATGATGACTGTGTGGCCCTACATGCCGCAATTACAGTTTTTGAGTAACATGGTCCTGCTTGTCATCTTTCTGGAAAGTGAAAGTTGCTCAGTTGTGTCCAACTCTTTGAGACCCCATGGACTATGCAGTCCATGGAATTCTCTATGCCAGAATACTGGAGTGGGTACCCTTTCCTTTCTCCAGGAGATCTTCCCAACCCAGGAATTGAACCAGGGTCTCCTGCATTGCAGGTGGATTCTTTACCAACTGAACTATCAGGGAAGCCAATCTTTCTGGAATCATGTATGAAAGGTAGGAGTTGGTGTTTGCTCTTTTGTTTACACGAGCAATCTGCAGGGCCGGGTGGCAGCAGAGGGACTAAGGGTGAGGGGAAGACTTGCTCTGGGGAGCTGAGAGGACACAGCTGTTCTTGGCTTGTGCTGGGAATGGTGCTTTTCCAGTCTGATGGACGTGGTTAGGCCTTCGCGGACTTTCTTCAGGAGTAAATCACAGATTCCATTACTGAGGCACTTGGCACTCTAGAGAAATGCACCCATTTTTGTGTGATTACATTTCTTTCCCAGTGGTTTTTTTCCTCTTAGCTCTCTTTCTGTACTTCTCATTGTTCTACTTCTTTAGAGACTTTTTCCATAGATACCCTGTGAGCAGACCAAAGTAACTAAAGAAGATGAGAAGGAATGAACAGTTTAGAGCAATTTTTAAGCCACCAAGGAAATATAAATTCTCAAAGTATGTGCTGATATTAGAAGATGATAAGTGAGTGAGAGGAAAATCAGACTGTGAAAAATCTCTGAGGAAGAATGGAACTGTTAAAAGAGTCTTTCTGAAAGAATTTTTGATAAAGCTGTAGTAAGATGACTTCAATGATTACTTTTTGGCACTTATTTCTACAGTTTTGCAGTTTCTTAGTACTAATTCTTATATTAAGAGTATCTCTGAATTACACATATGTAGTTCAAAGTAGAAAAATTCCTCGCATTCCGCTTTACTCAACTTTCTGTGATTCAAGATATAAACATTTGCTAAGTGTCCATTAGCTGAGCTTTATATATATATATATATACATATGTATATATATAGTGTGTCTGTGTTCAAGTAAAATACTGCACTTCGAGTAAAATCTAAATAGTCAATATTAGCTGTGCTATATATATATATATATATATATATATATATATATATAGTATGTGTGTGTTCAAATAAAATACTGCACTTCAGGTAAAATCTAAATAATCCCTGGTACATAATGGGCACTCAGTAAATTAGCTCATTATATTTTTACTAAGAGAATGTGTACCATTAGTTCTTAATCAATAGTATAATGAGGATGGAAAGAAGCCCATGGGTTATAATTTAATTAATTAATATGTCATGAATTGTCTGACCCAAAATGCAGTAATGGCTGAAGCCCTGCCAGGTTCCATACGGACTGTGAGACAGGCACTAACAAAGATGTCAACTGCTTCAGAGGCAGGGGCAAAAGCCAGAGACTTACTGACACATCTACTCTAATGTTTTCCTTTATTTTCTTTTAAATGCAGTTCAGTGATTTAAAATCACTAGGAAGAGTGTGTTTGAACTCCTAGAGATGTGGAATAGATGTTATACAGTGCCATGGAACACAGGGACCCATTATTATATTTCATTGTCTCTATTATTACCTGAGGGTAAGTGCAGGCAATAGAACAAGGTGTCAAGCTTACTTTAACCTGTGCTAAAGGAAGAAGCTAGATGAAGGGTTGAAAGGTATTTCTAAGTTATTATCCTTAGAGACACCTCACTCACTGTCCCTTTGCAGCTACAAGCGTTAATGTTATCCAGCCTGTAGTGTCAGCCCCTCATATCAAATTCCACTTAGTCCTGTTGTGTTCTCCACGGGGCCTTTCACCTGAGAGTCTCTGTTTTATCTAATGCATTGTAAATGAGGGCACTCTTCCCACAGTGCAGTCAAGTCAGATGAATTGTGTTTGAAAACATAAACTCATTTCTGAATATTTAGAAAAAGTTACTTCTTTACATTATTTCAGTTAGAATATTCTGGATCAAATGCCAAATTTGCTGACTATAGTACACTCCCTTAAATATTTATGATTAAGTGAATAAATGAATATTGGAATTCATTGATATTTACCTCATTTATTTGAAGTTTTTCAAATATAATGACAGATTTTCAAAATCTCACTGACTTTTGACTTCAATTGATGGTTCCACGTGGGCCACTTTAGTTACTAGACTTGTAGTACATATAAAAGGATGTAGAAAATATGGCCATTTAGATATGTCAAGCCAAACATATTGGGTGAGTTCCCCATTAATCTTTCCTGTGACCCAAAACAGGAAAGCTGAGCAGCAAGCCAGTGTTCTAAAAAGTCTGAGTAATGGCCACCGCAGTATTGACAGCATTCCCTGGTTTACATAAATTGATTCTATCCCATGGTGACTTTGTTGTTGCCTCTCTCTCTCTCTGTCTCTTTAGTTGCTAAGTCACCTCAGACTTGTGATCCCATGGATGGCTATTCTATTTATGGGATTCTCCAGAAAAGAATATTGGAGTAGGTTGCCATTTTCTTCCCCAGGGGATCTTCCTGACCCAGGCCTGAACCAGTATGTCTTGCATTACAGGCAGATTCTTTACCAACTGAGTTATGAGGGAAGTCCTGTCATTGCCTAGCTGACTAGAATGATTCGAGCGAGAGAAAATGACAATTGTATCCACAGGTTTGGGTGTAAAATTCTAAATTCAGAGGTACAACTTGCGATCAGTCTTTACGATGAATTGCCTGACATTTATTTAGGGCAAATGCTTTTGGATTTCTTAAATACCTATCTTCTTTCTAGAAACAACTGGAATGACTAGTCAACTCACCACAATTCACTTCTAGTCAGGAATCCGTTCTCTTGTTAATATTTGTCTTTTTTACTTTCTTACTTACACTGGTTCATTTGCTTTTAATGCAATATGTAGGCCTCTTTATTTGCATTTCCTAACAGATATTTTAACCATCATTCCTATCACCTAACCATAACAAATCCACTTCATCAAGAAGAGCAGGTTGTGGAAATAGAACTTTTTTTCTATCTCAAACTCTTTCTTTGTATTATTCTAATTAATTATTATTATTATTATTATTTGCTAGCACTTTTGGCATGAGATAGCCATGCAAATTATAAAGCCTAAAGAAAATTTTGGTTAAATAACCTTAACTGGAAACAGAATTTTGATAGATGATTTGAAAGTAATTTTGGACAATAAAATACACTGTTTATAATAAGAAGAAGTAAAAAAATGATACTTCATTTAGGAAAGTTAGAAAAAGACCATCTTTAGTGCAATAAAATTCTGGTTTTTAAAAATCTTACATAATTTTAGGAGGCATTTTCTCTAAGCATTTAAACATTTTTCAACATTGTATTATTTAATCCTAGATGTATAGAATTACAGAGTTGGGCAATTCAAAGTAACTTACTCAAAGTAAGTCCCATTACTTAATAGATGTGAATGCTCACAAAATATCATGATTTGGAGATAAATATTCTAACATTCTCAAGGTAATATTTGTGCATTGCATACTATTTTATAGCTTATTTAATTTGGTTTTTCAGAGTCAACAGTAAATTGCTTAGCTTCTTATTCTCTGTGCTTGTTGTTTCTGTCAGTTTCAGGTATATCAATAATTTATATCAAGAATTGATAGGTGCTTTTTACTTTAAAAATTTGCTTTATAAGGGTTCCAGGATATTAAAATTAAAATTAAATTACTTTTTTATTTTACTGAAAAGAATAACTATAGACCAGATGGTCATGAGAGCAGAAAGTTCACTTAATGGTAGATTGTAGAAACTTTTTGCATTACTCTTGTCCTAAAGGCTCAATTACTAACTTAACCATAACAAATCTCTTTTTTCTAAAAGTAAACAGCTTAAAAAAAAAAAAAGGTAGTTTTTTCATTTAAAAATATTCTTTTGCCTTGCATTTGATAGTTTAGTTTCAAATCAGTCCCTAAGGTGAATATCATTTATTTTATAATGCAGGTAAAATTCTTAAAACTAAATAAAATGAACTAAAAAGAAATTAATAGGATAATATTTTATTAAACCCACATTTATATATTGAAAATATTCCAATTCTAAAATTCTTAGAATATTTTAACAGTGATGCCAGTGATACATTTGATAATGAAAGTACTGAAAAATTATCTCCTCATCTTAAGTTTATATAGTTTTAAAAAATAGACTTTAGTTTTCAGAACAGTTTTAGGTTCACAGCAAAACTGCACAGAAAGTACCGAGAATTCTAATATACACACTGGTCTCATAAGCACAGTCTCCCTCACTACCACCATCCCACACCAGAGCTTTAAAGGTTTTTTACATTTACTATTAAAAGAGAAGGAAAACAGACATGGATAAATAGAGCAGTAACTCAAAATCTATACTACTACTTTCTCAAATATGGTTGCTCTATTACATACTATTGTGATCTTTAGCCAGTAATATAAAAAAGAAACTCTAATAAGAGCAGTTAAAGAGAAACATCTAAAAGTTGCCTTTTAGCCAGCCTATTGTAATTAATCAGGATCCTATCCCTTAAGGTGCTGAAGATTGGTGTGGTATTGCTGAGAACTGTATCCATCTTGGGAGAAATTATCTACAGAAAAATAAATTCAGTTGTTTCATCTCTTTTTTTTTGTTTTGTTTTCCAATTTATTTTATTTTATTTATTTATTTTTTATTGTTTTTGCCATACATTGTCATGATATCACCATGGGTTTACATATGCTTCCCCTCCGGAACCCTCCTCCCTCCTCCCTCCCCCCCGGGAAATCTCGCTGTATCAGCCCCGAGCATCAATCCTGGGCTGGCGATTGATTAGACACATGACAATTAACATGCTTCAATGCCCTTCTCCCATATCATCCCACCCTTACCCTCATCCACAAAGTCCACGAGTCTATTCTCTTACCCTCATCCAAAAAGTCCACGAGTCTATTCTATACATCTGCGTTCCTTTTGTTGTCTCCCATGTTGGGTTCTCGTTACTGTCTTTCTAAATTCCATATATATGCGTTAATATACTGTATTGTTGTTTTTGCTTCTGGCTTCCTTCACTCTGGATAATGGGCTCCAGTTTCGTCCATCTGAGTAGAATTGCTTCAAATGAATTTTTTTAATGCTGAGTAATATTCCATTGTGTATATGTACCACAGCTTTCTTATCCATTCGTCAGTTGATGGGCATCTAGGTTGCTTCCATGTCTTGGCTATTGTAAACAATGCAGCGATGAACATTGGGGTACACGTGGCTCTTTCAATTCTGGTTTCCTCGGTGTATATGCCCAGCAGTGGGATTGCTGGGTCATATGGCAGGTCTATTTGCAGCTTTTTATGGAACCTCCACACTGTTTTCCATAGTGGCTGTACTAGTTTGCATTCCCACCAACAGTGTAAGAGAGTTCCCTTTTCTCCACATCCTCTCCAGCATTTATTGCTTGTAGACTTTTGGATGGCAGCCATTCTGACTGGTGTAAAGTGGTACCTCATTGTGGTTTTGATTTGCATTTCTCTGATAATGAGTGATGTTGAGCATCTTTTCATGTGTTTGTTAGCCATTTTTATATCTTCTTTGGAGAAATGTCTGTTAAGTTCTTTGGCCCACTTTTTAATTGGGTTGTTTATTTTTCTAGAATGGAGCTGCAGGAGTTGTTTGTATATTTTTGAGATTAATTGTTTGTCCGTTGCTTCATTGGCTATTATTTTCTCCCATTCTGAAGACTGTCTTTTCACCTTGCTTATAGTTTCCTTTGTTGTGCAAAAGCTTTTAATTTTAATTAGGTCCCATTTGTTTATTCGAGTTTTTATTTCCAATATTCTGGGAGGTGGGTCATGGAGTATCCCGTTTTGGGTTATGGCAGAGAGTGTTTTGCTTATGTTATCCTCTAGGAGTTTTATAGTTTCTGGTCTTATGCTTAGATCTTTGATCCATTTTGAGTTTATCTTTGTGTATGGTGTTAGAAAGTGATCATTCTTTTACAAGTGGCTGTCCAGTTTTCCCAGCACCACTTGTTAAAGAGGTTTTCTTTTCTCCATTGTATATTCTTGCCTCCTTTGTCAAAGATAAGGTGTCCATAGATGCGTGGATTTATCTCTGGGCTTTCTATTCTGTTCCATTGATCTATATTTCTGTCTTTGTGCCAGTACCATACTGTCTTAATGACTGTGGATTTGTAGTATAGCCTAAAGTCAGGTAGGTTGATTCCGCCCATTCCATTCTTCTTTCTCAAGATTGCTTTGGCTATACGAGGTTTTTTGTATTTCCATACAAATTGAGAAATTATTTGTTCTAATTCTTTGAAAAAGACCTCTGGTAGCTTGATAGGAATTGCATTGAATCTGTAGATTGCTTTGGGTAGTATACTCATTTTCACTATATTGATTCTTCCAATCCACGAACACGGCACATTTCTCCATCTGTTTGTGTCCTCCTTGATTTCTTTCATCAGTGTTTTATAGTTTTCTATATACAAGTCTTTTGATTCTTTAGGTAGAAATACTCCTAAGTATTTTATCCTTTTTGTTTCGATGGTGAATGGAATTGTCTCCTTTCTGATTTCTCACTATTAGTGTATAAGAATGCCAGGGATTTCTGTGTGTTGATTTTATATCCTGAAACTTTGCTATATTCACTGATTAGCTCTAGTAATTTTCTCGTAGAGTCTTTAGGGTTTTCAATATAGAGGATCATGTCATCTGCAAACAGAGAGAGTTTTACTTCTTCTTTTCCAATCTGGATCCCTTTGATTTCTTTATCTGCTCTGACTGCTGTGGCCAAGACTTCCAAAACTATGTTGAATAGTAGTGGTGAGAGTGGGCACCCTTGTCTTGTTCCTGATTTCAGGGGGAATGCTTCCAGCTTTTCACCATTGAGGATAATGTTTGCTGTGGGTTTGTCATATATAGCTTTTATTATGTTGAGGTATGTTCCTTCTATTCCTACTTTTTGGAGGGTTTTTATCATAAATGGATGTTGAATTTTGTCAAAGGCTTTCTCTGCATCTATTGAGATAATCATGTGATTTTTATTCTTCAATTTGTTAATGTGGTGTATTACATTGATCGATTTACGAATATTGAAGAATCCTTGCATCCCTGGGATAAAGCCTACTTGATCATGACGTATGATCTTTTTGATGTGTTGTTGGATTCTATTTGCTAGAATTTTGTTGAGGATTTTTGCATCTAAGTTCATCAGTGATATTGGCCTGTAGTTTTCTTTTTTTGTGGCATCTTTGCCGGGTTTTGGAATTAGGGTGATGGAGGCCTCATAGAATGAGTTTGGAAGTTTACCTTCGTCTGCAATTTTCTGGAAGAGTTTGAGTAGAATAGGTGTTAGCTCTTCTCTAAATTTTTGGTAGAATTCAGCTGTGAAGCCATCTGGTCCTGGGCTTTTGTTTTTTGGAAGATTTCTGATTACGGTTTCAATTTCCGTGCTTGTGATGGGTCTATTGATATTATCTATCTCTTCCTGGTTTAGTCTTGGAAAGTTATACTTTTCTAGGAATTTGTCCATTTCATCCAAATTGTCCAGTTTATTTGCATATAGTTGGTGATAATAGTCTCTTATGATCCTTTGTATTTCTGTGTTTTCTGTTGTGATCTCTCCGTTTTCATTTCTAATTCTGTTGATTTGGTTCTTCTCCCTTTGTTTCTTGATGAGTCTGGCTAACGGTTTGTCAATTTTATTTATCTTCTCAAAGAACCAGCTTTTGGCTTGGTTGATTTTTGCTATGGTCACTTTTGTTTCCTTTGCATTTATTTCTGCCCTGATCTTTAAGATTTCTTTCCTTCTACTAGACCTGGGCTTCTGCATCTCTTCCCTTTCTAGTTGCTTTAGGTGTAAAGTAAGGTCATTTATTTGATTTTTTTCTTGTTTCCTGAGGTGAGCTTGTATTGCTATGAACTTTCCCCTTAGCATTGCTTTCACAGTGTCCCATAGGTTTTGGGCTGTTGAGTTTTCATTTTCATTCGTTTCCATGCATAACTGAATTTCAGTTTTGATTTCTTCTGTGATTTGTTGGTTATTCAGCAGTGTGTTGTTGAGCCTCCATATGTTAGAAGTTTTGAAAGGTTTTCTCCTGTAGTTGATATCTAATCTCACTGCATTGTGGTCAGAAAAGATGCTTGGGATGATTTCAATATTTTTGAATTTATCAAGGTTAGATTTATGGCCCAGGATGTGATCTATCCTGGAGAAGGTCCCGTGTGCACTTGAGAAAAAGGTGAAATTCCTTGTTTTGGGGTGGAATGACCTATAGATATCAATTAGGTCTAGTTGGTCTATTGTATCATTTAAAGTTTGAATTTCCTTGTTACTTTTCTGTCTAGTTGATCTGTCCATTGTTGTGAGTGGTGTATTAAAGTCGCCCACTATTATTGTGTTGTTGTTGATTTCCCCTTTCATACTAGTTAGCATTTGCCTTACATATTGTGGAGCTCCTATGTTAGGTGCATAAATATTTATAATTGTTATTTCTTCTTCCTCGATTGATCCTTTGATCATTTATGTAATGTCCATCTTTATCTCTTTTCACTGCCTTTATTTTAAAGTCTACTTTATCTGATATGAGTATTGCCACTCCTGCTTTCTTTTGGTCTTTATTTGCATGGAATATCTTTTTCCAGCCTTTAACTTTCAGTCTATATGTGTCCCTAGGTTTGAGGTGGGTCTCTTGTAGACAACATATATAGGGGTCTTGTTTCTGTATCCAGTCGGCCAATCTTTGTCTTTTGGTTGGGGCATTCAGCCCGTTTACATTTAAGGTAATTATTGATAAGTATGATCCCGCTGCCATTTATTTTATTGTTTTGGGTTCCAGATTATCTATCCCATCCGTGTTTCCTATCTAGGCAAGTTCCTTTTGCATTCGTTGGAGGGCTGGTTTGGTGTTGCTGAATTCTCTCAGTTTCTGCTTGTCTGAGAAAATTTTGAATTCTCCTTCAAATTTGAATGAGATCCTTGCTGGGTACAGTAGTCGGGGTTGTAGATTGTTTTCTTCCATGACTTTAAGTATGTTTTGCCATTCCCTTCTGGCCTGAAGTGTTTCTGTTGAGAGATCAGCTGTTATCCTTATGGGATTCCCCTTGTGAGTTATTTTTTTGCTTCTCCCTTGCTGCTTTTAATATTTAGTCTTTGTATTTGATATTTGCTAATTTGATTAATATGTGTCTTGGGGTGTCCCGCTTGGGGTTCATTCTATTTGGGACTCTCTGTGTTTTTTGGACCTGAGTGGCTATTTGCTTCCCCAATTTAGGGAAGTTTTCTACAATTATCTCTTCAAGAATTTTCTGATGGTCTTTCTTTTTGTCTTCTTCTTCTGGGACTCCTATGATTCGAATATTGGTGCGTTTAATATTGTCCCAGAGGTCTCTGAGATTGTCTTCATTTCTTTTAATTCTTTTTTCATTTTTCCTTTCTGTTTCATTTATTTCTGCCATTCTGTCTTCTACCTCACTTATTCTGTCTTCTATCTCTGTTATTCTACTGTTGGTTCCCTCCAGGGTGTTTTTGATCTCATTTATTGCATTATTTATTGTATTTTGACTCTTTTTCATTTCTTCTAAGTCCTTGTTAAAGCTTACCTGCATCTTCTCAATCCTTGCCTGCAGGTTATTGAGCTGCAACTCCAACTTATTTTCCTGTTTCATCTCTTAATTGGAGCAATGAGAATATATTCTAAAGAGATAGAATTTAAATAAAATGAATATTTTAAAATAAATTCCGAAATTCTTTTGAGTCTAAGAAATGAGATGTTTTCAAATAATTTGGTAGAATTTTATGGTTTGTGGCTTTGTTGTATTTCTGTATGATAATCTAGTTAAAATAGCGACTTCAGTACCATGAATTGATAAGGAAAATGCAATATAGAAAATGTTTCCCCCAAAAGACACACAGTTGCATTGCTTCTTTATTAATGACTACCCTATACAGATATTAAGTTTATTTTTTCCCCCAAGATAGATTAAAATCTGTTATAGTACTTATGACAATTTTGTTCTTTCTAACATATTAACTATTTTTTTTTTTGTAAAATGAAAACATTGACTATTATGTGTTTATCTTTACCAATATAATGCACAAAATTGTAAAGTTAGCATTTTTATTCCTTACAGATCATGAATAAGTACAGCTTGAGCTCTGGCATGGAGGAATCAGATTTACCTTTCAGTGAAAGGTATTTAGCTTCTATCTGATTGTGGCTTTTTTGTATAAAGATTCAAACTGCAGTTATTTGGACCAGGTTTTATATAACAAACCCAAGAGTTCATGATAAATAAGGTATTGTCTGGGATCTTATTTTAATTCATTTAGCCTGGGAAAAGAACTAATCATTAATTTTTGACAAAGATTTACTAGGTGACAAGTACCATGATAGCTACTTTGTGTACATTATCTCATTTAATCTTCACAAGGATCCCATTAAAGTGAACTGAGAGCAGAAAGCTAATCATGCCTCTGAAGTCACAAGGCTATGCATGGCAGAGGCAGAATTCAGTAAAATATACTGCCCTGATGATTAATTTGGTAGTGCTTTATCCTGGAAAAATACGCATCCTCTCTTTTGCATTGAGAGAGGTTATGAACTGTGTGATCTGACATTTTTTTTTCTACTGTATTACTTACCACACATGTACATCTGAACTGATCCTGAGGGTCTTAAATATATTGCCTTTTTAAAATATATCACTGAAAATCTTTTCTGAATTTGGCAATGATTTTAAATAATCCACGACTTTGAAATAATAACCAAGGAATCCTTCAATTTCAAATCCAAACTGGAATAGTTCATGTACATTGAGGTGAATTTTATATCACCATATATAGTTTTTTTGGGAAACTCTGAAAAATTTCCTGCACATAGCCGTATTCCATGCTGTCTGAGTAATTGGAATGCAAGTAACACTTGATTGAATCACACACAAGCCAAAGACTAATGCCTACTTCTGTGCTATTCATGCTTCAGTGAAGGTGGTAAAAATGAACAAAACAATTTGAAAGAGTATTTGTCTTTTGGAAAAAAACAAACCTCAAGCCTTTAAATAAAAATATATATGTCATAAGAAAAATCAAATTTTTCACAGTTTTCCCATCAGCTGAGGGAGACAACTTGATTTTCAACTAAGGGTTTCTTGTCAGTTCTTAAAACATTATTGTTTTCTGATTTTAGTTTTGTGGTTTTGGCCAGATTCCAGTCTGGTAACAAAACTGATAAGGCACACTGAGGGTTAGATATCCTCAAGAATGGAATTCAAAACATTTGTAAGATTTGGAAATTGGATAGAAAAGATTCATGGTAAAAAGAACTGGCTTGACATTATATGTTAGAGAGAGATAGAGATTCATTTCTGTTTTATTAAGTGTGCTTATGGAGGCAAAATGAAGAAACCAAAACAGAAAACAAGGTAAGAATATTTGAAGTCTTTTTTGGTAGAGCAATGCAGCAATGCTGGATATGGGTTTGTATCTTAGAATTCTTATGTCACCTCTGTCACTAGGAAAGTTACTTAATTTTGTTTCCATCATGTGTATAAAGAAACAAAGGGTTTTTTTAAGAATAGGAATCAGAGTTAAATACTACAAAATATGTCTAGCATACAATGCACTAAATGCCTTTTATAAATGTTTTCATTCTTTCCTAGTCTTAATCAGTTCAGTTCAGTCGCTCAGTCATGTCCAACTCTTTGTGATCCCATGAATTGCAGCACGCCAGGGCTCCCTGTCCACCCAAACCCATGTCCATTGAGCCAGTGATGCTATCCAGCCATCTCATCCTCTGTCGTCCCCTTCTCTTCCTGCCCCAAATCCTTCCCAGCATTAGGGTCTTTTCCAGTGAGTCAACCCTTCACATGAGGTGGCCAAAGTATTGGAGTTTCAGCTTCAGCATCAGTCCTTCCAATGAATTTCAGGATTGATTTCCTTTAGAATGGAATGGCTGGATCTCCTTGTAGTCCAAGGGACTTTCAAGAGTCTTCTCCAACACCACAGTTCAAAAGCATCAATTCTTCGGCACTCAGCTTTCTTCACCATCCAACTCTCACATCCATACATGACTAATGGAGAAACCATAGCCTTGACTAGACAAACCTTTGTTGACAAAGTAATCTCTCTGCTTTTTAATATGCTGTCTAGATTGGTCATAACTTTCCTTCCAAGGAGTAAGCATCTTTTAATTTCATGGCTGCAATCACCATCTGCAGTGATTTTGGAGCCCAGAAAAATTAAGTCGTACATGTTTCTTCATCTATTTCCCATGAAGTGATGGGACCAGATGCCATGATCTTAGTTTTCTGAATGCTGAGCTTTAAGCCAACTTTTTCACTCTCCTCTTTCACTTTCATCAAGAGGGTTTTTAGTTCCTCTTCACTTTCTGCCATAAGGGTGATGTCATCTGCATCTCTGAGGTTATTGATATTTCTCCCGGCAATCTTGATTCCAGCTTGTGCTTCTTCCAGCCCAGCATTTCTCATGATGTACTCTGCATATAAGTTAAATAAGCAGGGTGACAATACACAGCCTTGACATACTCCTTTTCCTATTTGGAACCAGTCTGTTGTTCCATGTCCAGTTCTAAGTGTGGCTTCCTGACCTGCATACAGGTTTCTCAAGAGGCAGGTCAGGTGGTCTGGTATGCCCATCTCCTTAAGAATTTTCCAGTTTATTGTGATCCACACAGTCAAAGGCTTTGGCATAGTCAATAAAGCAGAAGTAGATGTTTATTCTGGAACTCTCTTGCTTTTTCCATAATCCAGCAGATATTGGCAATTTGATCTCTGGTTCCTCTGCCTTTTCTAAAACCAGCTTGAACATCTGGAAGTTCACAGTTCATGTATTGCTGAAGCCTAGCTTGGAGAATTTTGAGCATTACTTTACTAGCGTGTGAGATGAGTGCAATTGTGGGGTGGTTTGAGCATTCTTTGGCATTGCTTTTCTTTGGGATGGGAATGAAAACTGACCTTTTCCAATCCTGTGGCCACTGCTGAGCTTTCCAAATTTGCTGGCATTTTGAGTGCAGCACTTTCACAGCATCACATTTTAGGATTTGAAATAGCTCAACTGGAATTCCATCACCTCCACTAGCTTTGTTCATAGTGATGTTTCCTAAGGCCCACTTGACTTCACATTCCAGGATGTCTGGTTCTAGGTGAGTAATCACACTATCATGATTATCTGAGTCATGAAGATCTTTTTTGTACAGTTTTTCTGATTTTCTTGCCAGTGTATTCCAGTCCCATCACTTTATGGCAAATACTTGGGGAAACAATGGAAAGAGAGAGACATTATTTTGGGGGCTCCAAAATCACTGCAGATGGTGACAGCACCCATGAAATTAAAAGATGCTTGCTTCCTGAAGAAAAGCTATGACCAATCTACACAGCATACTAAAAAGCAGAGACATTACTTCGCCAACAAATGTCTTTCTAGCAAAGCTATCGTTTTTCCAGTAGCCATGTATGGATGTTCGAGTTGGACTCTAAAGAAAGCTAAGCACCAAAGAACTGATACTTTTGAACTTTGGGTTTGGAGAAGACTCTTGAGAGTCCCTTGGACTGCAAGGAGATCAAATCAGTCAGTCCTAAAGGAAATTATTCCTGAATATTCATTGGAAGGACTGATGCTGAAGCTGAATCTCCAATATTTGGCCACCTGATGCGAAGAATTGACTCCTTGGAAAACACCCTAATACTAGGAAAGATTGAAGGCAGGAGAGGAAGGGGACGACAGAAGATATGATACTTGGATGGCATCACCGACTCAATGGACATATGTTGTACCATGCTCCAGGAGTTGGTGATGGACAAGGAAGCCTCGCATGCTGCAGTCCATGGGTTCGAAAAGAGTCCAACACGACTGAGTTACTGAACTGAACTGATTCCCAGGTGTTTTTGTTTAGTTCAGAACCCTGAGATTATAGTTGACACTTTTGCTTTTGTAAAGACAATTTAAATGAATCAACTTTTATTTTTAGTCAGGTAATAAAATTAAACATCCCTAAAGCTAATTCCTTTGGGTTTCAAACTGTAATGCTTCTCTTTTGGGGATTAAATCATTCTTAGCTCAGATCTGACTAACGTAACACCAATACTGTATAATTACTTGTTTTGAAGTTACTATAGACTTTTTTCTTTACCAAGTGCCATGGTCAGGGAAGGTGATGCTACCCCACTCCTGTACTCTTGCCTGGAAAATTCCATGGACAGAGGAGCCTGGTAGGCTGCAGTCCGTATGGTTGTGAAGAGTTGAACACAACTGAGCGACTTCACTTTCACTTTTCACGTTCATGCACTGGAGAAGGAAATGGCAACCCACTCCAGTGTTATTGCCTGGAGAAACCCAGGGACGGGGGAGCCTGGTGGGCTGCTGACTATTGGGGTCGCACAGAGTTGGACACGACTGAAGCGACTTAGCAGCAGCAGCAGCAGTGCCATAGTAGTCAGCATCACTTAATAGCTTAAATCCAGTGAGTAAGTGAATCTGATGGCTGGTTTGGCCTTAGAAATATTGAAGCCAGCATGAAGAATGGATTCACATTGCCCACATGATTATTTTTCTGTAAGAAGCCTAACGATGTTATAAAACTGAACATTACAGTTGAAGAGTAAAAGCTCTGGCTCCTTGGATATTTCTCATTGTACTTTTTATGGAAAATAAAATGAAATAACATAGGGGAGAAATCATGTGGTTTAGGGCTGTTGAGATGACAACTTTAGCAAACAAGATATGCTCCCATCTAGAAAGGCTGAATGGCATTAGGCATTGAAACTGTCTCCTCGGTCAAGGGCGTAAACTCTTTCAAGGGTGAAAGAGTTATGACAGTTGCAGTAGTTTCAATCTCTATAGGCCCTTAAAAATCTCATTTTTGCCTTTTTCTCTTATATTTTTGATTCTAATAACTCTACATACATCTAGGTACATTGTTACTGAGTCACTTTCTTTACAATTTGGTACAGGTTTAAAGAGGGAATTAGTAACAAATCATGATGTTGAATTTGACTTTGCCACAAGTTGAATACTATTAATCCACAGTATTAAAAGCAAAATACTGAAAATAAAAGTATGCTGATGGTGAAAGACTGGGATCACTTTCCATGCATATTTCATAAGATATATATATATATATATATATATATATATATATATTTGATGTAGATATTAAGATATTTTAAAAAAACATAACATTAGAGCAACCCAACTAAATGGACAAATGAGTCTTTTTTACATTAAAGGTAAGAGCACAGTGAAAATAAGCTTATTTAAAACTGACAAATCAGTATAGAACAGCAACTGAAATTAATGTAGAAACTATAGAACTGTTTTTGACATATGTCAAAAATCTTGTGTTATTTCTATATTTTAAATATAAATGAAATATATTCTCTTTAAATGATTATTTAAAGAAAATACTATAAAATAACATATTTTGTAATATAAAAAAGCATAAACATCAGCAAATAATAAATATATTTATTTATTTATTTATTCCCATTTTATTGGGAATGAAAGCACATTGATTAAATTCATTTCTCTTGAGTTACTTGTGAATTGACACTGTAAATGTTATCAGGAAACAATGATAAGTTATCTAAGATACACCTGAAGCAATATTAACAGTAAATTCTTACCACAGCTTGAGTCATGCTATAGTGTTATATAATTTATTGACTTTTATATACACTTAGTAAAACTTGATATGAGTATAAATATCTTCATTATGCAAATGAGGGAAGTTATTAAGGGTATAACAGTATGGGTTGTATGATATGAGATCCTTCAGTGGCAAGGATCTCATGGCATCAATATAGTGTGTACTTGCAGGGATTCTAAAGTCACAATTGTATTGGTTATAAAAGTAGAAAAATCATGTTTAAATAATTTGTATCTGATCTAAGTAGGATTTCAGATAAGTAGAAAGATAACTATGGTGTAGTAAAAACAGTGGGATATTGATTCACAGCCCTTGAGTATTTCCCACTGGAAAAGTAAGCCTCAGTTTTCAAAAACTTTAAAGACAATAAACGTTAATATCATCTTCCAGTTGATATATGACAGTCATATAAGTTGATGTGTACATTTTATAAACTATAGAGTAGATAAAGATATTGATTTTTGATTCTTGTTGTATCTATTAATTATCCTGGAGAAGGAGAAGTTAAGAAGCAGTATTAAAAGTCAATCAAGTCCTGTTGTCTAAAATTAAGTCTGTAGTAATTTTATTTCTCAAATTATTTTTTTAGGATGACTGAAATATAGAGCATTTGTTCCTGATAATCTGATTATATTCAGTTCAGTCGCTCAATAGTGTCTAACTCTTTGCGACCCCATGGACTGCAGCACACTAGGCCTCCCTGTCCATCACCAACTCCTGGAGTTAATTCAAACTCATGTCCACTGAGTCAGTGCCATCCAAACATCTCATCCTCTGTCATCCCCTGCTCCTCCCACCTTCAATCTTTCCCAGAATCAGGGTCTTTTCCAATGAGTCAGTTTTTCGTTTCAGGTGGCAAAAATATTTGAGTTTCAGCTTCAGCATCAGTCCTTTAGGAAGGACTGGTTGGATCTCCTAGCTGTCCAAGGGACTTTCAAGAGTCTTCACCAACACCACAGTTCAAAAGCATCAATTCTTTGGTGCTCAGCTTTCTTTAGAGTCCAGTTCTCACATCCATACATGACTACTGGAAAAACCATAGTCTTGACTAGCAGACATTTGTCAGAATAGCAATGTCTCTGCTTTGTAATGTGTTATCTAGGTTGGTCATAACTTTTCTTCCAAGGAACAAGCATCTTTTAATTTCATGGCTGCAGTCACCATCTGAAGTGATTTTGGAGCTCCCAAAAATAAAGTTTCCCACTTTCTCCATCTATTTGATATGAAGTGATAGGACCAGGTGCCATGATCTTAGTTTTCTGAATGTTGAGCTTTAAGCCAACTTTTTCACTCTACTCTTTCACTTTTATCAAGAGGCTCTTTAGCTCAACTTTGCTTTCTGTCATTAGGGTGGTATCTTCTACATATCTGAGGTTATTGCTATTTCTCCTGGCAATCTTGTGATTCATCTAGCTCAGCATTTCTCATGATGTACTCTGCATATAAGTTAAGTAAGCAGGGTGACAATATACAGTCTTGATGTAGTCTTTCCCTATTTGGAACCAGTCTGTTATTCAATGTTCACTTCTAACTGTTGCTTCCTGAACTGCATATAGATTTCTCAAGAGGCAGAGCAGGTGGTCTGGTATTCCCATCTCTTTAGGAATTTTCCACAGTTTGTTGTGATTCACACAGTCAAAGGATTTGGTATAGTCATTAAAGCAGAAATAGAGTTTTTCTGGAAATCTCTTGCTTTTTTCATGATCCGGCAGATGTTGGCAATTTGATCTCTGGTTACTCTGCCTTTCCTAAATTCAGGTTGAACATCTGGAAGCTCAAGGTTTACGTACTGTTGAAGCCTGGCTTGGGGAATTTTGAGCATTAGTTTACTAGCATGTGAGATTAGTGCAACTGTGCAGTAGTTTAAGCATTCTTTGGTATTGCCTTTCTTTGGGATTGAAGTGAAAATTTACCTCTTTCAGTCTTGTGGCCACTGCTGAGTTTTCCAAATTTGCTGGCATGTTGAGTGCAGCACTTTCACAGCATCACATTTTAGGATTTGAAATAGCTCAGCTGGAATTCCATCACCTCCACTAGCTTTGTTCATAGTGATGCTTTAACAAAAAAATACAGTGGTTACTATCACATTCTTTAGCACGTAAGCTAAAATTTGTAGACAATAGGAAGAGAATACATTTCCAGGAGGTCCTACAAGTATTGGCAATCCATATAGTCAACAAAACGTGATAATATTTGTAGTTGGAGTTTCATAAACTTTAGCTTTTTAAATTTCTGACAGTATAGATTTCAGTTTGCAAAATCTATGCTGTATTAGCTTCCTCTGTTGCATTTTTCATGAAGATTTTCATGTAGCTAAAACATAGATTATATTTTGAAATTCAATTTATGTACATCACAATATTTAAGTAATTTAAATAAAGAACATATGTGATTTTAAATTCCACTGCACCAAAGGGATATAAAATTTATTTAATTTAATACTTGACTTCAACCAAGTTATGAATTAACAAATTTATTGGGGTAGGAATAAAGTGAAACATTTTTGGAAGCATTTAAATGAGAAAGACAAAAGTTATGGTTTTTACAGTAGTTATGAAAGGATGTGAGAGTTGGACTGTAAAGAAGGCTGACTGCCGAATAATGGATGCTTTTGAACTGTGGTACTGGAGAAGACTCGTGTGAGTCCCTTGGACTGAAATAAGATTGAACTAGTCAGTCCTAAAGGAAATCAACTCTGAATTATTCATTGGAAGGACTGATGCTGAAGCTGAAGCACTAATACTTTGGCCAACTATTGGGAAGAGCTGACTCATTGGAGAAGGCCCTGATGCTGGGAAAGATTGAAGGCAAAAGGAGAAGAAGGCAGCAGAGGATTAGATGGTTAGCATCACCAATTCAATGGACATGACTTTAAGCAAACACTGGGAGATACTGAAAGACAGGGAAGCCCAGCATACTGCAGTCCATGGGGTTGCAAAGAGTTGAACATGATTGAGTGACTGAAGAACAACAATCATATAAAACATCAAGATTCAGGAAAAAATACAATGAAATTCTCAAAATAATAGCACATATTTAGTTCTACACTCTCTCTAATGTTAAATAATTTCAGTGAAGTTCCAAGAATTAGACTCTATTAGTTCTATAAGTTCCTAGCCACATGATATAGGTTAAGTGACATAACCTGCCTGAGAGTCTGTTTCTTTTCATCTGTAAAATTGTACCCATTTCAAATTATTCATAAGAGATAATGAGCATCTAAAATGTGATTGATTTAAGCTGCTTGAAATATATTCTCAATAAAATTCTTCTGCATTCCAGAACTTCATTGTGATTTTACACACCCTGTGCCTTTATAGCTATTATTGGTTAATTCCATCACTGCTATATTTTCCTCTTCATGTTGTACAACATTCTTCATTCACTCTCCAGTGAACTTATAAATTCCTAACTTTTAAAAGTACCTACCCTGTGGTAAGAATATAGTAATCGTTAAATAAAGAAACAAATATTATCATTATTTTTCACTTCAGTGCAGTGATATGCCTTATAATAGCCTTTGAATATAAATCTTTATAGTCCAAAAAACATTTACTCATGAATTAAATTTTATAAGATATCCTAAATTTTTCCTAGTAAAAGTGTTTTCTGGGGACCGGAAGCATTAGAGTCATCTGAAAACTTAGAAATGTAGGAGATTGGGTCTCACCCCAGAAGTAATGCATCAGAATCTGTATTTTCATGTTTCCATAGATGATTCATGTAACAGTTGGCCCTTGAACAATATGAGTTTGAACTGCAAGTATATAGTACATATTAAAATTTGAGGACTGCTTTAAAACATTTTCTTCTGATTGTAGCCTACAATAGTAATCATTTAATCCGTTAATTCAGCAGATATTTAGCAAGTGCATTTTTTTTTTAATTCTTCCATTCTAATGGTTTGAGGCTATGGTCAATTGCAAAGAGGTAAAGGTCAGTTTGGAATGACCATACTAAGATCTTGGCCAATAAATTAGCATCTTAACTCGGTCTAGGGGAGTGGTCACAAAAGAATTAAGAAATGTAAGGAATGACAGTTCAATGTATTTGGTTTATGGAAACTGTAACCCGTTGTACTTATGGATACACTAAAAACTCCAAGAACAAGTCGGGTAAAGAAAGAGACACTCAAAATGAGCTCTACTTTTTGCCCAGGAATAGCTCTATGAACATCTAAAAAGAGAGGTTAAAAAAAAAAAAAAAGTTAAAATATAGGGAAATGTAAAGGGAAATATTCATGTTCTAGAGGGTCCACTGTTTGATCAAAGAGATCCTTTCTTTGTATATTTAAAATAATTTTATTTATAACTGTGACTAAGTAATTATATTTCAGAAGCTGGTTTTTTGTCATAGTATAACTTTTTATGGAAAGAAATGACAAAATGTTCACGAAACTCTATATTTCTTTAAGGTAGAATACAATGTGTTTATCCTTATATATTTATGTCCTCATATAATATATGTGTAAGATATATGTTCAAAAACAATTGTTCATTAAAATTATATTGGATAGAACTTGACTGAGGCCTTTGAATTCATTTAGGAAAGATATAAGCTTCTTCACATGAATCACTGCTATCTCATCACTGAGGGAAGTACAGTTGAGGTAACATATCTTGAGCTTGTAAAATAAATAGCAAACTCAGAAAAAGCCAAAAAAAATACAATCTTACATAAACAGGCAATTATATTTCTGTACTTGTATATAATTAAAGTGGGAAAGAAAAGAAAAATTATGTTTGAATCTCTAATTATATATCTTCCACATATACTATTTCTTTTTTTGTTATAGTATTCTGCCTCTGAGTGTGGAATTGGATTTAGAAAATTATGCATACATTATTAATGATCTTTACTCTTTCTGCTTTTAGCATATGTAGTCTGAAAGTGTCTTAAAATTTCATTAGTGAAAAACATTTGGATAAAGTCAGTGAATGCACAAGAAAAGTAGAAAAGAAGACAGAATATAAACTTTTACATGAAGTAAATTTTTTCATCTCTTTTAGTTATTTTTTTGTAATCTTAAGAGTTACTATTCTAAGCCTTTTCCATGCCACAAATTAAATATGACTCTATTAATAATATTAGAAATACTAGAAATACTACCTCAAGTGTCAGAGACTTGAGTGACAATCATTGATTTCCTTACAATGCCTCTTTTGGTTGAAGTAAAGCTAGAATTGTATTTTTGAAGTGCTCAATAATATTTCAAACATATATGTGATAAAACAACAGATTTCACTGTGTTTAAAACTCCTAGTTTTCAGCTCATGCATTTTAACCCTGATGTTGTTTATGCTACAAGTTACTAAAGATTTTCTTTTCTATTAGATGAAGTGACAATTATACTATTTGCACAACTCTTAAGAACTCCTAAGAAAAACACTCCTAAGAACACTAAGAAAAAGTGAAAACTCTCCCTCTGCAGTGGAGAACAAGTTGGCCATTTTGTCAAAAGTTTAAACATCATTAGTTGAGATATTCTACTTATCAGAGTTTTCTTAGGACATCTGCCAAAAATTTAAGTATTTTACATCAATATTACAAGGAAAAAATCTAGAAGAAATCAGAGGGAAAAAATTGTCACTATTGAATTATCCATGCATGTATTGCTGGTATATAGTAGATGCTTGATAAAATTTGGTGAATGAATAGACAACCTATGGATTAATCTCAGTTTAGGATCATCTAAACTTGTTTGCATACTGACTCCTAGAAGGTGGGTAAAACTTAACTTCAGTCTAAAATGTGTTAACGTAGTGCATTAAACAACGCTGTGACCTCATCCACAAACTAGAGATAAATGTCACATCAAGCCATTTAAGCAGAAATTCTTGCTCTTTAGGCAGTAACCCTGGGAGGGGAAAAAATGAGGAAATAGATCAAATCCCCTGTCTTTCACATTGCAGAGTAGCTGCAGTTCCTAATAGTGAGGCTCAGCAGCTTTTGGGCTGATCAGGCTATTTTGGTGCTTTATCAAGAGAAAATTTTGACAGTCTTGGCTTGCAATTTAACCTCCTTCAGAACTGTTACAATCTGGTGGGGGAATATCCACAGAATACTAAACATCTATCTTATTTTAAAACCAGCCATTCTCTCATAAATAATAGCTGTATTTCATGCATGATCCTTTTTGTTCTGTTGCTGCAGAGGCAGCCAACTAGGCAACAGAGGAAGCAAAAGTAAACTAACATATTCCCAGTTCTCTTGGCATCACTGATGAAACTCTGTTATGCTTATGATGATCCAAAAGACATCACAAGAAAAACCGTGCTGGTTTGTGTTTTGTAAGAAAATGTGTGTAACAGGAAGATGGGACATGGATGTTCAATGTTTGCCTATTGGAAAGAACAAAGCTTGGATGGTAAATGTGTCATAGCTCCCAGGCACGATGCAGTTCATGGAGACTAAAACATGAGTATTTAAAATATTTTAACACCCAGAAGTTGCATTTACCATTTATGTTCTAGTAATGGTTGAATTACTTACTATATTAAAATCTATTTCTTAAGGAAGATTAGAAAGTATAAACCTTTCTCTCTGTAGATTAGAATGAAATTGGGTTTTCAACATATTTGTAAAATTGGTACTAAGAAGATTTATGCTTGTATCCTTTAATCTTTGCTCTCATAAAGCATAGTAAATTCTTTTTAAGGCCTAAAACTCGGAAGCCTAGTGGAAGGTTTTAGCACAGGCACCAGTAAAGCCTCTTCCTTGAGCTACGGGCTGTCCTGGTGTTGGATACTAGAATCTTAAAAATGGTTGTACTGGCTAAAACCATACAGGAAGATCTTAAAAACTGATGGGAGAAATAACAGTTACTCTGTCAACTTTAATTAAAAAAAAACATTGAAAATCCTCTTCCTAATAATTATATATATATGGAAAAGAGCTAATAGTAAAACTAATATTTATTTAGTACACTATTATTTAAAACCTAAGAAACATTAAGAATTAAAGTGTTTTATTTCTTTGTAAAGACACTTATCAAGAGTAGTTTAAAATAGTGCTTGCTCTTTTTCTCTCATCATGTAATTTTCAGTATAGAACAAGCATCCTTTCTATATCTTTGTAAATTGCCATACTACTTTCTAAGTTTGAATCAGCTAGCAACATTTTATCCTTTCAGTGTTCTGAGACATTTCTGATAGTTCGATTATTGTGATGTTTTTGCTAGAGTCGCTTTTTCTGGGAAATCATCTCTCTTTTCGTCACAGTCAATTTATTAGGTTATGTCAGTAACTTTGCCTCCACTAAATTCTGTTGGCTACATATCTAGAGTCTGTTTTACAGAAGCAGGATCAACCTTCCCACACTGTTATTTCTTCTATAATTCACACTTATTCTATCCTAGTTTTTCCTGCAAGGTTAGCTCTCTATTTTTTGTTTTTTTGCTGTGCTTTCATCTTTGTTGGCTAATTAGCTCTTTTTATTATCCTCTTTTGTAAAATATCCTATAGATTTATCACCTAATACAATATACATATTATGCAAATATTTGTAAATACAATGTTGGTGCCATGTGGCAGATTCAAGGTTTGTTTTTTAGAGTTTTCTGGATTTTTTTAAAGAATATGTTTTGATCTGCATTTGGTTGAATCCAAGGATGTAGAACCCGAAAACAGGGAGAGCCAAAGGCATATGCTCTATAGTCTATGCATTTTGAATGAAATGCCAAGATTGCCCACTGATAAATACATATTAATGTGTGAACTGGACAGATAGCAGCAAAGTTTGTACGGTGTAACTGTAAAAAAGGTATATGAGCAACTATTAATACACTGTGGTAAGTAAAATTTGAACCCTGTTGTTGATGTTATCTTACTAAGCCATTGTAACTACAATTTAGGCTCCCCTTGTAGTGCAAGTGTAAAGAACCCACTTGCCAAAGCAAGGGACATAGAGACACGGGTTCAGTCCCTGGGTCAGGAAGATCCCCTGCAGGAAGGCATGGCAGTCCATTCCAGTATTCTTGCCTGGAGAATCCCATGGTCAGAGGAGCCTGATGGGCTACAGTCCATAAGGTTGCAGAGTCAGATATGACTGAAGCGACCTAGTATACATGTACACACGCAACTACAATTCATGCATATAGAAAAAGTGCTAATGAGACTGCCTGTATAGATAATTGGCTAATAAGTTACATAATTTAAGATTATTTGTGCCTAACTGATAAGTTATTTTATGTTCTTTATCAAATAGAAAGACATTAAATAGTCTACAGTGGAGGTATGTTTTGTTTTCAGCCATAGTTATGGTATACAGAATTTGCCTAAATGGAATTTGCCCTTCATGATGAAAATGATTTGGCTTGGCTAGTAGGCTGCTTTTGGGTCAAGTTGCTTTTTTTTTTCTTTAACCTTTCATATTGTGGAGCTTCATGTGAAAAAATCACCTATAGAGATGGTGAGGTTCTGGGGCCTTCATTCTTGTTCATTAGGTTAACAAATACTAATTTATATCTGGAGCTTTAGCTACTGAAACTAGTCATCGGCATCTGGCAGAAAGTTTGGACAAGTTCATTCAGTCAAGGGATGAACGCATTTCTTGGAATGTTGTGAAACAAAACATAATAAGAGTTAAAGTTTTTTTTTCAATTAATAAGCTTATTCAAAAATGTGTTTCTCCCAATTTGACACATATGTCTCTTTAGATCATGAAAAGTGAAAAAGTGAAACTGAAAATCCTCACTCGTGTCTGACTCTTTGTGACCCCATGAACTATACAGTCTGTGGAAATCTGGAGCCTTTCCCTCCTCCAGGGGGTCTTCCCAACCCAGGGATCAAACCCAAGTCTCCTGCATTGCAGGTGGATTCTTTACCAACTGAGCTATCAGGGAAGCCCCATTTGAATCATTACGTATCAGTTCACTGGAGTGAAATGAATATTGACAAATTTTGTTTCTAATACTTATTTGTCAACAATGCATATCGGTGACCAAAATTAATTTATTTTTTTAATTCATCCTTTATAAATACTCAAACTTTGTTGTTCTTATAGCAATATTCTGCACATATTTGAAAATGGTCAGCACATAGTAGGTACATATTAAGTATTCCCTTATCTTTCCTGTTCCTCTCATTAGTCATTTTTGCTGTTGTTGTTGATAATCTTACTTTAAGAACATTCAGTGTTGCTCCTTGTAGAGATTAGATTTTCAGGGCAATATTTGCAAATCACCACCCAAATTAGTTTTGTACGGGGAATAGTTGCATTAGGAAGCCATTTAATATTGTTAGGAGTAAGTCTTCACTCCTAGGATGAATTTTTTCCCCTTAAAGGATAACACAGAAAGTGAAGCTTCCTTACATTTGATCCCCAACAGGAGGATATGTTTTAATAAAATGTGTAGCTTCTCATTAGTAAATGCACTCTCACTTGTAAGATTAAATGACAAAATGCACCAGGAACTAGTTGGGTATAAACTTTTAATACAAGTCCTACATTTAGATGAGATTTTGCATGGGTTGGAAAATTAAAACAGACTAAAAATCTCTTTTAAACTAAATTGTCACTCTGTTTCAAAATGAGTGTTCCCACATCATGCTAATAAACTGTACTATGTCATGTTTATGTTTGAAATCTCATAGGGCTTCATTCCAAAAATGCTCTCTCTGATGGTACATGGATGCAGCTCTCAAAGTACTGTATTAACACCATGTTCCATTTAAGGAGTCCTTTGTGCTCTGTGCTGACCATCTCCTTGTTAAATGTTTTTTTTTTTTTCTTATTTCTGGATGATCAACACTTTTGACATTAAAAAAAAATTGGGTTCATGAGGTCTCATAAGAATAATTAGTAATGGAAAGCTATAGTGCTGATTATTTTCCTGTAATTCTCTGAGTATACATTATTTTAAATTGTTGGAATTTCCTTTTCCCAATTGTAAGCTAATTTTTAAAATTAATATGTAGATCCTCTTTTCTTAATAATGCTAGTGACACACATTTTTTTGTTGCTCTATCTAATTACTTATTTAAGTCTGATATAAGAATACCTCCCACAAGACATCACTAAATATACCTAACACAGTTATGTTTCTGGACTGACTTTTGTTATTATAACATGATTAAAATACCACATAAATTATGCAGAACTCTATAATATTGAATTCAACAGAGGTAATAAATGCATATTAATAATATCTAAGTTATTAGTGTATATATTTGGTTGAATAAGATGCAGAATATGTTTTCAATTCACAGAGATAAACTGCATGTTGTATATGATAGCTTACAGTGAACGAAGTCAGATTCCTGATCTCTCAAGAAGATTTAGCTTCAGGACCAGGGACCCGGCTTAATCATTCAGTTCAGTTCAGTCACTCAGTTGTGTCTGACTCTTGCAATCCCCATGAACCACAGCATGCCAGGCCTCCCTGTCCATCACCAAGTCCCGGAGTCTACCCAAACCTATGTTCATCAAGTCGGTGATGCCATTCAGCCACCTCATCCTCTGTCGTCCTCTTCTTCTCCTCCCCCCAATCCTTCCCAGCAATAGGGTCTTTTCCAATGAGTCAACTCTTCTCATGAGGTAGCCAAAGTACTGGAGGTTCAGTTTCAACATCAGTCCTTCCAATGAACACCCAGGACTGATCTCCCCTATGATGGACTGATTGGCTCTCCTTGCAGTCCAAGGGACTCTCCAGAGTCTTCTCCAACACCACAGTTCAAAAGCATCAATTCTTTGGTGATCAGCTTTCTTCACCATCCAACTCTCACATCCATATATGACCACTGGGAAATCCATAGCCTTGACTAGATGGACCTTTGTTGACAAAGTAATGTCTCTGCTTTTCAATATGCTATCTAGGTTGGTCATAACGTTCCTTCCAAGGAGTAAGCATCTTTTAATTTCATGGCTGCAGTCACCATCTGCTGTGATTTTGGAGCGCAAAAAAATAAAGTCTGACACTGTTTCTACTGTTTCTCCATCTATTTCCCATGAAGTCATGGAACAAGATGCCATGATCTTTTCTGAATGTCGAGCTTTAAGCCAGCTTTTCCACTTTACTCTTTCACTCTTATCAAGAGGCTCTTTAGTTCCTCTTCACTTTTAGCCATAAGGGTGGTGTCATCTGCATATCTGATCATTCAAGAGCTAGTTTAATAAAAGAGACAGAGAAAGCTTCTGACATAGACATCAGAAGCGAGGTGGAGAATGCCCCTCTAGCTAGACTTACCAAAACCTTGCATACCTTTTTCAGACCCACTTCCACAATATATATCTAAATTAACAAGATTAGAATGAATAATAGAAAGATCTTACCAGACCCACTCCCATAATATACATTTTAAGATGACAGGATTATTCAGAAGGTGCTTGCTAGGGAGAAACATATCCTCGAGCAAGATAGATTGCTATATTGACTAAGACAAAGCAATGTAGAAAATAACTTTTGTCCTTTTCTCCTTGAGAGCCCCAGACCCGTTTCTCTTCCTTGGGAACCCTGGACTTCTTATCAACCTACCTAGGAATTGACTCTCTCACTTATAGTTATTTTCTTTAACCTTATCCAACTAAAACCAGGAAAAAAGTTTTCAAGGTTGACCAGAATTCAAAATCCTTTCCATTAATTTTATTTTAGCTTCATAATCTAATTTGAATTAGTATTTGGAAATAGTAATTAGTACATTGGAAAGTTCCAGAGAGATTCTAAGTTTTTTGGACTTGAGTTTTCATTTAACAAAACAAGTGGAAATGAATGTTTGGAAAAGTAAAGTTTCAGGGGAATTTCCTAGTGGTTAAGTGTTTAAGACTCTCAGCTTTCAATGCAAAGGGCTATGGTTCCATCCCTGGTCTGGGAACTAGAATCCTCATGTAGCATGATGTGGCCAAAAATATAAAGTTTTAGAATTTTGCTGATAATTTTCATTTGACTATAACACTATAAAAGTATTTGGCCTGTTTATTTAAGACTTGTATATGGGTAGAATTTTTGAGAACAGGTATTTTGTGATTTTTTGTATTTAATTTTTTATTCAATTTTTAAAGGTTACACTCCATTTACAGTTGTTACAAAATACTGGCTATATTTCCCCTGTTGCACAATACATTATTACAGCTCACTTTAGACCTGGCAGTTTTTATCTACCACTCTTTCACCTCTAGATTGCCCTTTTTGCCCTGGTAGTCATAGTTTCTATCTATATCTGTAAGTCTGCTTCTTTTCTGTCATTGCTATACTTTTTAGATTCCACATATAAATGGTATCTGTAACAAATATAATTTGTTATATTTTTTAGATTTCATATATAAATGATATCATACAGTATTTGTCTTTCTCTGACTTATTTCATTTAACATAATGTCCTGCAAGCTCATCCATGTTGGCGCAAATGGTAAACTGGTTTAATGGCTAATATTCCATTTTATATATATATATATATATATATATATATATATATATGTACATACTACATCTTATATATTTTATAAATATATTTATATGGGTAAATTATTGTCTATAAATATGTAAGTATTTAAATATGTATTTTATATATGTGTGCTTAGTTGCTCAGGCATGTCTGACTCTTTTCAAGGACTCTAGCCCCCTAGATTCCTCTGTCCATGGGATTCTGCAGGCAAGAATGCTAGAGTGGGTTGCCATGCCTTCCTCAAGGGGATCTTCCCAACCCAGGGACTGAGCCCAAGTCTCTGCACTGCAGCTGAATTCTTTACTGTCTGAGCCACCAGGGAAGCCCAATGTGTGTGTGTGTGTGTGTACACACACACACACACACACACATATATATATATATATTACATCTTTTTTATCCATTCATCTGTTGATGGACACTTAGGTTGCTTCCATACTTTGGCTATTGTAAATAAGACTTCTGTGAACACTGGGGTGCATGTTTCAGTTTGAGTTAGTGTTTTTATTTTTTCATATATATATACTCACTTGTGGAATTTCTGGGTTATAAAGTAGCAAGGATGATAAAATACCATTGATAAATATGAATTTTTAATTAGGTATGTTTTTCTCCAAATGATTTCTGAGAAAAAAATACGGAAATCTGGAATAAGTGATGGTAGAACATAAGGAAACAAAATAAGTGGTGAAGATTTAAACAATTAAACCATGACTCAGGGGAATATTAGGGAGAGTGTGTGAATGTAAAAGACCTAAGTTATGTCTTGTCAGAGACCGAACAGCATCCCTAATTAAATGAAAGTTAAGAAAATCTACAGAAGAAAAATGGTTGAAGTCCAGTCAGTCACCAGGAAACCCTCAAAAGTAGCATAGAAACATTTTATTTCAGATGTTAATAGCATATTTAATAATGAATATGGGATAGGATTTTACTGTTTTTTAAACAGAAGACTTTTGTACTGATTTATAAACTCTGTACTATAATACAGAGCAGAGAATACAGATTAGATTTGTAGGGTTTCAACATACCACAAAATAACCATATAAAACAAGCTCTGGGACAGTGTTGAAGATGACATTTGGTTAAAAGCATAACAAATGAAAACAGACAAATCCAACGTTGCTTAAAGTATTATCACCATAAATAACCATTTATTACATGTGATTCATGGCTTTTCTTATCAAGTTGATCTCCCTATTCCCAACACAATAAATTGAAAATGTTTAAACTGTTATATAGAGTTTGCCACTTTATGGCCTGCAAGATTTAGACAGGTAGAAAGAGAAGAACATTGTAGGAAGAACAAGGACATAGTTGCAAAGTATGAAACTTTTTTGAGAGCAGTGGGTTGGTTCAAATCCTCCAACAGAAGGAGATAAAGTAGAAAAAGATCTACAATAGATTCGTTGAAGGGTAAAGGGAAACGAGGGCTTTCCATGTGGTCTTAGAGGTAAAGAACCCATCTGCCAATGCAGAAGACATAAGAGACCAGGTTCGATCCCTGGGTCAGGAAGATTCCATGGAGGAGGAAATGGCAACCCACTCCAGTACTCTTGCCTGAAGAATCCGTGGATAGAGGAGCCTGTCAGGATGCAGTCCATAGAGTCGCAAAGAGTCAGACATGACTGAAGTGACTTAGCATATATGCAAAGGGGACGGAACTGGAGAAGGCAGGGAGAGCCTGAGACCAGTACAGTTCTCAAGCTTGTGGAAAAAGAGATAAGTAAGGGAGAATTAGATAAAAGAGGCCCAGGGAACAGTGGAGGTCTGAGGAAAAATTTGGCCATGTTGACGGTTCCAATAGGAGCCAAGATGCCAACTCTAGTTTCTTTGGCATTCTTAGACTTTGGTGAAAAGCAATATGGGGAATGTGGCTTCAGGATTTATGGGTAGTCACTGAAGGCTCTGCCCAATTATGGCTCCTGAAAAGTGTTTAAAGGAGATTCACACTGATAGCATTGTCCATTGATATTGCAACCACCTGCAGGTAATTCAAGTAGCTTCATTGGCTGGAACATACACTGTAAGGCAGGGAAGGAGTGGAGACTTCATTATGAGGGGCCTGATATGTCAATTTGGAATGTGTACTTTATCTACTAGAAAGGCACTGTAAAGTTTTTAAGTATCATTTAGAAAAAATTAACATTTGGAGCCATATCTAATTTAATGCACATATGATCAATTTTTTAAAGGGGGCAAGTTGGCTAGACTAACTTATTATTTACTGTACTAATTCACTTGAAAAACAAATACACCCTAAACATAGGCTGATTCATGTTGAGGTTTGACAGAAAACAGCCAAATTCTGTAAAGCAATTCAGTTCAGTGGCTCAGTCATGTCCTACTCTTTGCAGCCCCATGAACTGCAGCACACCAGGCCTACCTGTCCATTGCCAACTCCTGGAGTTTACTCAAACTCATGTCCATAGAGTCGGTGACGCCATCCAACCATGTCATCCTCTGCCATTCCTTCTCCTCCTGCCTTCAATCTTTCCCAGCATTAGGGTCTTCTCAAATGAGTCAGTTCTTCGCATCAGGTGGCCAAAGTATTGGAGTTTCAGCTTCACCATCAGTCCTTCCAATGAATTTCAGGATTGATTTCCTTTAGGATGGAATGGCTGGATCTCCTTATAGTCCAAGGGACTTTCAAGAGTCTTATCCAACACCACAGTTCAAAAGCATCGATTCTTTGGTGCTCAGCTTTCTTTATAGTCCAACTCTCACATCCATATGTGACTATTGGAAAAAGCATAGCTTTGACTAGATGGACCTTTGTCACAAAGCAATATCTCTGCTTTTTAATATGCTATCTAGGTTGGTCATAACTTTTCTTCCAAGGAACAAGCATCTTTTAAATTTCATGGCTTCTGTTACCATCTGCAGTGATTTTAGAGGCCCCCAAAATAAGATCTCTCACTGTTTCCCCATCTATTTGCCATTAAGTGATGGGACTCGATGCCATGATCTTACTTTTCTAAATGTTGAGTTTTAAGCCAGCTTTTTCCCTCTCCTCTTTCAGTTTCATCAAGGGGCTCTTTGATTCTTCTTCACTTTCTCCCATAAGGGTGGTGTCATCTGCATATCTGAGGTTGCTGATATTTCTCCCAGCAATCTTGATTCCACCTCGTGCTTCATCCAGGCCAGTGTTTCTCATGATGTACTCTGCATATAAATTAAATAAACAGGGTGACAATATACAGCCTTGAAGTATTTCTTTCCCTATTTGGAACAAGTCTGTTTTTACATGTCCAGTTCTAGCTGTTGCTTCCTGACCTGCATACAGATTTCTCAAGAGGCAAGTCAGGTGGTCTGGTATTCCGATCTCATCCAGAGTTTGTTGAGGTTCACACAGTCAAATGCTTTGACATATTCAATAACAGAAGTAGCTATTTTTCTGGAACTCTCTTGCTTTTTTGATGATCCAACCGATGTTGGCAGTGTGATCTCTGCTTTCTCTGCCTTTTCTAAATCCAGCTTGTATATCTGGAAGTTCACAGTTCATGTACTTTTTTGTTGAAGCCTGGCTTGGAGAATTTTGAGTATTACTTTGCTAGCATGTGAGATGAGTGCAATTGTGTGGTAGTTTAAGCCTTCTTTGGCATTGCCTTTCTTCGGGACTGGAATCAAAACTGACCTTTGCCGGTTCTGTGGCCACTGCTGAGTTTTCCAAATTTGCTGGCATATTGAGTGCAGCACTTTCACAGCATCATCTTTTAGGATTTGAAATACCTCAGCTGGAATTCCATCACCTCCACTAGTTTTGTTCATACTGATGCTTCCTAAGGCCCACTTGACTTCAGATTTCAGGATGTCTGGCTCTTCCTGATGTTCTTTTTTGTACAGTTCTTCTCTATATCCTTGCCACCTCTTCTTAATACCTTCTGCTTCTGTTAGGTCCATACAAATTCTGTCCTTTATTGTGTCCATCTTTGCATGAAATGTTCCCTTGTATCTCTAATTTTCGTGAAGAGTACTCTAGATTTTCGCATTCTGTTGTTTTCCTTTATTTATTTGCATTGATCGCTGAGGGAGGCTTTTTTTTTTTAATCTCCCCTTGCTATTCTTTGGAACACTGCTTTCAAATGGATATATCTTTCCTTTTTTCCTTTGCCTTTTGCTTCTCTTCTTTTCACAGTTGTTTGTAAGGCCTCCTCAGACAATCATTTTGCCTTTATGCATTTCTTTTCCTTGCGAATGGTCTTGATCCCTGCCTCCTGTACAATGTCACAAACCTCCATTCATAGTTCATTAGGCACTCTGTCTATCAGATCTAATCCCTTGAATCTATTTGTCACTTCCAGTGTATAATAATAAGGAATTTGATTTAGGTCATACCCGAATGGTCTAGTGGTTTTCCCTACTTTCTTCAATCTAAGTCTGAATTTGGCAATAAGGAGTTCATGACCTGAGCTACAGTCAACTCTCGGTCTTGTTTTTGCTGACTGTATAGAGCTTCTCTATCTTCGGCTGTAAAGAATATAATCAATCTGATTTTGGTATTGACCATCTTGTGATGTCCATGTGTAGAGTATTCTCTTCTGTTGTTGGAACAGCTTGTTTGCTATGACCAGTGTGTTCTTTTGGCAAAACTCTGTTAGCCTTTGCCCCTGCTTCATTCTGTACTCCAAGGTCAAATTTACCTGTTACTCCAGGTATTTCTCGACTCCCTACTTTTGCATTCCAGTCCTCTACAATGAAAAGGACATCTTTTGGGGGTGTTAATTCTAAATGGTCTTGTAGGTCTTCATAGAACCGTTCAACTTCAGCTTCTTCAGCATTACTGTTTGGGGCATAGACTTGGAAACTGTGGTAGTCCATGGTTTTCCTTGGAAACAAACAGAGATCATTCTGTCGTTTTTGAGACTGCATCTAAGTACTGCATTTCAGACTCTTTTTTTGACTATGATGGCTAGTCCATTTCTTCTAAGGGATTCTTGCCCACAGTCATAGATATAATTGTCATCTGAGTTAATTCACCCATTCAAGTCCATTTTAGTTCACTGATTCCTAAAATGTTGATGTTCTTTCTTGCCTTCTCCTGTTTGACCATTTCCAAATTTAGTTTGATTCATGGACCTAACATTCCAATATCCTATGCAGTCTTGCTCTTTACAGAACCCAACTTTACTTCCATTACCAATCACATCCACAACTGGGTGTTTTTTGCTTTTTTTGTTTGTTTGTTTGTTTTTGCTTTGGCTCCGTCTCCACGTTTTCTGGATTTATTTCTCCACTGATCTCCAGTAACATATTGGACACCTACTGACCAGGGGAGTTCATCTTTCAGTTTCCTATCTTCTTGCATTTTCATACTGTTCATGGGTTTTCATACTGCTCATGTAAACCAATTATTCTTCAATAAAAATTAAATTAATTAAAAAAGTAATAGATATGATTGAACTATAATGACAGGGAAATATATTGACAAAAGGATCAAAGGCTGGGGAAGAGAGAACAAGTAGGATACAAGTAAGAATGGGAAAGAAGAGAAATGATTCTAAATTTAAGTTAAACCTAGATTTCTCAAAGAATGTCAATATCATCCATTCATTTAGCCATTCAAAAATATTTAATGAGCATCTACTATGTGCCAAACATTATTTTAGAGAATACATCAGAGGAGAAAAAAGAGAAAAATTCCTTTTAAAATGGCGTTTACATTTGATTGGATAAGACTGAAAAAAAGTAAGATTTTTATCAAGCAGTGCTAAGTGTTATAAGAAAAATTAGGTGGAAAGTACAGAAGAAGTGAGAGGAACCAGGGAGGTGAGGAGATTAGCTGTTCTTTTAAAAAATGTGATCAGGGACAACTCATCAAAAAGATATTTGGAAGCCATCTGTGTGTCTTCTTTGGAGAAATGTCTGTTTAGGTTTTTTCCCCACTTTTTGATTGGGTTATTTGTTTTTCTATTATTGAGTTGTATGTGTTGCTTGTATATTTTGGTAAGTAATCCTTTGTCAGATGTTTCAGTTGTTATTATCTTCCCCCTTTATGAGAGTTGTCTTTTCACCTTGCTTATAGTTTCCTTTGCTGTACAAAAGCTTTTAAGTTTAATCAGGTCCCACTTGTTTACTTTTGTTTTTATTTCCACTACTTTAGGAGATGGGTCATAGAGAATCTTGCTTTAATTTATGTCATCGAGTGTTCTGCCTATGTTTTCCTCTAAGAGTTTTATGGTGAAAAGATGCTCAGCATCACTCATTATTAGAGAAATGCAAATCAAAACTACCATGAGATATTACCTCACACCAGTTAGAATAGCTCTCATCAAAAAGTCTACAAATAATAAATGCTGTGAATGGTGTGCAGAAAAGGGAATGCTCTTGCACTGTTGGTGGGAATGTAAATTGATGCAGCCACTATGGAAGACAGTGTGGAGATTCCTTAAAAACACTAGGAATAAAGGCACCATATGACCCAGCAATCCCACTCCTAGGCATATACCCTGAGCAAACCAAAACTGAAAAAGACTCATGTATCCCATTGTTCATTGCAGCTGTTTTTACAATAGCTAGAACATGGAAGCAACTTAGATGTCCATCGACAGATGAATGAATAAAGAAATTGTGGCATATATACACAATGGAATATTATTCAGCCATAAAAAGGAACACATTTGATCAGCTCTAAATGAGATGGATAAATCTTGAGCCTGTTTTACAGAGTGAAGTAAGTCAGAAAGAGAAAAATAAATATTGTATACTAACATATATATATGGAATCCAGAAAAATGGTAGTGAAGAATTTATTTTCAAGGCAGCAATGGAGAAACAGACATAGAGAACAGACTTATGGACATGGGGAGAGGGGAGGAGAGGGTGAGATGTATGGAGAGAGTAACATGAACACTTACATTACCATGTGTAAAATAGATAGTCAAGGGAAATTTGCTTTATGTCTCAGGAAACTCAAACAAGGGTTCTGAATCAACCTAGAGGGGTGAGATGGGGAGGGAGATGGGAGGGAGGGGATATATGTATACCTATGGCTGATTCACGTTGAGGTTTGATAGAAAACAACAAAATTCTGTAAAGAAATTATCCTTCAATTAAAAAATAACAAAAACAAACAAAAAAAGTCATTTGGAAAAAATAACCATGCAGAAATACCAGAGGAAGCAGACAAATGGAACCTGAGGTAGAGTGAAGGACAGAGGAAAAGCAACAAGGGAAAAGCAAAGCCTGAAGTAAGAGTATTCCAGCATTTTCACTAAACAGCATCGACCCAAGGAGACTGGAGAAAAGAATGACAGGAAAATGGCCAGAAGCACTGCCAAGGATTAATCACTGATGATGGGTAGGGGTGTGGGCAGTTATCTTTTTGGACATTGCATAAAATTAAAGGTCACTGATATTTTGAACAGAGAAGTGACACTATTTCACACTGATCTTCATTCTGCCCACTCTTTTGTGAATAGGCTATAGGGGAGCAAATTCAGAAACAGGAAAACTTCATGTGAGCATTTTCCAGTAACAGGTGAGAGAAGTTAGCAACAAGTATGGTAGGAAGAATTCACACTCTGGATAATAATCAAGCATAATTAAACCCTGTTACCTGTCGTGATTATGCGAATTTACTTCTCGAAGTTGGAAGCAATGGAACCTAACATATGTCCTCTGTCATTTTGAGTAGGACAATTCAACTCTTATGTAGCGCCTCTATTGAGTGTAACTGGTAGACTGTTTTGAATAAGATGTGTTATCATTCTTGTTCCTGTAATCTCCAGAAAAACAGTTTTATTTCACAAAGTTGTAGGATCATTTTTATTAATAGTTTTATACAAACTAAAGCAAACTTTGCAGATGCTGATTCATCTGTCAAAAACAGTTTCTCTTCCTCAAAGTTTAGCTTTTGGTTTAAATATCCCTTCAGCTGAGCAGTCTTTTGTGACTGAAAGCTCATGTCACATGTCTGTATTTCCACTCTGCTCCCATAGGCCTTTCTCTCCCTCTTTCTTTTTTAAAAATTAATTTATTTATTTTAATTGGAGGCTAATTACTCTACAATATTGTGGTGACTTTTGCCATACTTCACTTTTATCTGCTATGGCACCTACGCTTTGTAGTGCTTGCTGATTTAAACATGTGTCTTCCTCTTAGCCAACAGCCCTTTCCTGGAATGGAATTTCTCCTGCCACTTCATTATACAGCTATTTGATAAACCAAATAATGATGAATGTTTCTAGTCATTCTCATATTGAAAAGGCATAGCTTCTTACAAACTTATGAAACACCATCATTTCCACAAACTCAGATGCCTGTTATCCTAAATCTCTTCATATGAACTCTCCTCAATGGGAGGTTTGCATTTATCTCTGTTTATTAAAGATCTGTAGCTGAATTATTCAGGTAAGGCACTTAGATCAATATATGGCACATAGAAAGTTCTCCCTCCCCCCATTGCTATGTTATAATGACTATATTCATTATACTTGCCCTTCTTTTTTATAATGGTTGGAAGAATAGATGCTGTAGTGGAGTACTTTAGACAATCAACATTTATTTCTTTGAATGTTTCTTTTTTCTTTAAATTTAAAAATTCTTTAAATGTTTATTTTAACTTAGATTCAACCTTCTTATTGTTGAAATCATTCTTATTACTGTTTTGCTAATATTTTTGTCAATTCTTTCCAAATTATAGAATTACGTGATGATACTAGACAGTACTCCGCTAGGTAGAGTAGGATTTTGCAACAGTTTTCACATATTATGATACATAGTTATTTCTATTACTACTTGTAGTGGTAATAGTACTGTTATTCACTTACTACTTTCATAATAGATAAACAGCACATTTGAACAATTATAAGTAGAGTATTCAAATAGAGAGAAGATAAATGGATATTGTTGAAAAGATTTTTAAATATAAAGCAGAGAATATATCAGACTATGTATAAAAATAAAGAAGAATAGTACAGAAATAAATATATAGAGATGATGAGTGAGTGGACTACAGTAAAAGGGTGTGACGGAGTTTTAAGTAGATGTGAAAATAGATGGAACAAGGTTACGAAACTGTGAAAAACACCTGCCATAATGAAGAAGGCATTACTGAAGCCTCTGTCCCTCTGGAAGAAGGCATCATTACTACAGAGAAGCTAGAGCTAGAGATGGCAAAGCCAGTATAAGAAAGCTTCCTAGGTCCTCCACCCTCCTCCCTTAGAGATCCAGGTTTTAAAAATCCAATTTTTCCTTTAAAACAATTAGTTGAATTAACTCAAATGTTATACTATATAAGAAAAGTAGGAATTTAAAAGTAGGAAAAATATTAAAAGGAATGCCCTAGAATCCTCTTGTACCGTACCCATTGAGCATGAATAAAAAGTACATCTGTCAAAGTATTTTTCACTTCATGTTTATGTATAATCAAAATATTCCCAGTTCCTTTCCTCTTCTTTCTTTCCCTCTTTCATAACTGACTTCAATAACCTTCCTCTTTATGCACTCACAAGAAAACAACAACCATGTTCCCCAAAGAAAAACAAATGTACTAAATTGGGAACTTTTCAGCAAAATGAACTCCTTCAAAAAAGAGAGCTAAAAGTAGTAAATGATCCATGTGGGTGGATTATACTCCTTGGTGTCCTGAAATACTTTCATCATTTGGAGATCTGCTTCTAAGCATTTTATTTGAAACAAAAAGTTGTATTGTTTTCCTTGTCTATATCACACTGATACACTAAGGTAATGCAGATGGGCATGCACCTGACAACTGATTCATTCCCCATTGGGAGAATGAATGGCGCCTAAAAATGTCTACACTAAGGACAAGCAAATCCGGGCTCCGGGTCAGGTTTCTAGTGTCTGATCAGGTATCAGGGGATTCTGTTTTCAAGTGTAAGAATAAACTATGTTGAGAAGCATAGTCCTCATAAAAGCATTTCCTTTTCTTTGTTTTGAGTCCAAAGCAATCGTTTATATATTAATACTAATGAGGCTGCACTCTTGCTCACTTCCTTTTTATTCAGATGTTATAAATCACACATTAAAGAAACATTAGACTACAGTACAACCTTCAAATTCTTTCTCATTTTTGCCTGACTTTTATATTTTTACAGTTGAGTAGAACCTGTCTTTGAGGTTCCTTCTCCTGGATAAACTTATAAATGATACTACCTGCAGATACTTCAGGAAATAAATATCTTCTAGGGTGGGTTTCAAAATAAAACTACCTCATATCAAATTTTACTCTATAACATTTGCTACAACATTTGCTCTTGTAGGGAGATAGGTATACACACACACACACACACACACACACACACACACACAGACGTATACATAGAGAGAGAGAGAATTTCATTTCCATAAAGTAAAATAAAGAATATGAAGCAAGTCTTACATCAGGAGTTTGCTATATTGCAACACTAGAATCCAGAAGTTAAAGTCTAAAATTTCCCACCAGAAATCAAGAGCACATAAAGCAACTCAATAAATATTAGAAGTCCTTCATTTCTGTGGAAATGAAAAAAATAGTTTTATATTTAAAACCAGAGTGTTTCATGTATTATGCAATATGTATGTCTGCATACTTCGTTGCTCAGTCATGTCCAACTCTGAGATCCCGCAGACTGTAGACCTCCAGGCTACTCTGTCCATGGGATTTCCCAGGCAAGAATATGGAGTGGATTGCTATTTCCTTCTCCAGGAGATCTTCCTGTCCCAGGGATAGAACCCATATCTCCTGCTTGGCAGGCAGATTTTTTTACCACTGAGCCATCTGGGAAGATTTAATAGCATATTAATCCACTAGGCATCAAAAAAGTTTCCAGTTGTGTCCAATAATTTTCATGTTTTTTTATTGTTGCCTATAATATGTAGTCCCATACTTTTCTGCAACATGTCTTGTCTTTCTTCCTAATTTATAAACCCCTTGTTTACAAATAAGGTCATAAGGAATATTTTCATCAACTATATCATAATCACTAGTGGAATAAAATGGTACATTTAGTTCTTTGAAATTTCCTGCAGTTAAGTTAATTGAATATATACATTTCTGTACTAGCAAATTTTAAGACATTGATGGCATGAACCCAAAGTAGTTTTTATTCATGTATGTCTTGATATTTACTATCAGATCATATGACTCAATATTCACCTGGTAAAAAATATATATATATATATATCTTTGACAAATATTTGCCAAAATTTAATTTGTCAACTTTAAACAATCTAACATATGATCATTTGAGTATGCTCTGTGACCATCACTTTCCATTGGAGTTTGGAACACTATGCCTCTTGGTATATATAGTTTCATCATAATATTATTGAAGATTTACTATAGTTAAGGAGGCCAGTAGGAACACCTCCTTGGATAATCATCTAGGCCCGTCTATCTCAGCTTTATTCTGAGGCAGCCTTTCTCAAATTGTGAGTCCAGGTGACTTAAATAAGATGAAATTGGTTATTTTAGAAAAATTGAAATCCTTAGGCCCCACCTCAGATCATTTGGGCACAGATATCCACAAATTTGCAATTTTAACAGGCCTCTTGTGTGATTATTGAATGTCTGAAGCCTAAAAATCATTGCTGTATGACCTGAATTTCAGAGACTCATATGAGCATCTGTAAATGTGCTTGTGTACACAAAATCACTTTCTTCAAAAAACTTACTATTCATTTTTGCATGTGGTCAAACATTATTTTAATTTTTTTGTTGGATGAAAAAAATTAAACCAAAGAGAATCATCTTGTATACAATCAGCACTTAACAGATATTTCTAATGCAATACAAATCCTGAGATTAATTTTAAATTTTAATATACGTTGTTTAATATTACATACCAGAACATATTCTCTTTTGTGTTTTGTTATACAATTTCAGAATATTTACCATAGCACCACCGCTAGTTATCTGAAATAAGTTATGTAAGAAATTTCCTCCCTGCCCCTTGGATTACAGCGTGTAGAACCTTGTCCTCCACTGTCAATAAGACAGGCTTGATATCTTAATGTGAACACATGGAAGCATACAACAGGTCACTCCAAATGATAGATGAGAGGTATCTCTCAACAGTCTGAAATGAGTCTTAAGTGAAATATGTAGCTTTTACTAGGAAACAAATTTCATTATTAATATTGTGACTGGCAAATTTACTAAGATTTATGGGGTCACAGGATATTGAAACATATGTTTTTTAAGCATTTCATACTATTGGATAATTTGTCTTAATTTTTTCTTGATATATACTTAGTAAATTTAGGCTTTATTTTTTAGGAAAATTTCTTAAAAGGTTGCTAAAGGTCGTTTAATTATTAGGTTGGTACAAAAGCAATATGATTTTGGAATGTGAATTTTAAATTACTGTAACTAGGCTCAAGCACATCTTTGTTAATCAAAATAGGAATCATTACAATCAACATATTTTTGCCAATGAGAAATAAGTTTATTTATTCCTAGCATAAAAATCCATGCTTCAGGATTCAAAGGACTCTTGTAAAGCATCTGCTGGTTGTGGAAGCGTTTTCCCTGAAAGAAGTTGTTGAGATGCTTGAAGAAGTGGTAGTCTGTTGGTGGGAGGTCTGGTGAAAATCTCAGATGAGGCAAAACTTTGTAAACCAATTTGTTTAACTTTAGAAGTGCTGATTGTGAAACCTATGGTTGGGCATTGTTGGTGGAGAAGAATTGGTCCCCTTCTGTTGACCAATTCTGGCTGCAGGTATTGCAGTTTTCGATATGTCTTATCAATTTGCAGAGTGTACTTCTCAGATGTAATGGATTCCCCACGATTCAGAAGCTGTAGTGGATCAGATCAGCAGCAGACCACCAAACAGTGACCATGAACTTTTTTTTTTTTTTGGTGCAAGATTGGCTTTGGGGAGTGTTTTGAAACTTCTCAGTCTGGCCACTGAGCTGGTCATCGTCGGTTGTCGGATGAAATCCACGTTCCATCACATGTCATAAGCCAATTGAGAAATGGTTTTTTGTTATTGCATACAAGAAGAGATGATGTCATTTCAAAACAATTTTTGATTTGCAGTCAGGTCATGTTGTTCAGTTGTTCAGTCATTTCCAATTCTTTGTGATGTCATGGACTGCAGCATGCCAGGCTTCCATGTCCTTTACTATCTCCCAGAGTTTGATCAAACTCATGTCCATACAGACAATGATGCCATCCAACCATCTCATCCTCTGTTGCCCCCTTCTCCTCCTGCCTTCAGGTTTTTCCAGCATCAGAGACTTTTCCAGTGAGTTAGCCCTTTGCATGAGGTGGCCAAACTATTGGAGCTTCAGCATCAGTCCTTCCAACGAGCATTCAGGGCTGATTTCCTTTAGGATTGACTGATTTGATCTCCTCGAAGTCCAAGGAACTCTCAAGAGTCTTCTCAAACACCACAGTTCAAAAGCATCAGTTCCTCTGTGCTCTGCCTTCTTTATGGTCCAGCTTTCACATTTATACATGACTACTGGAAAAACCATAGCTTTCACAAGATGAAGTTTTGTCAGCAATTGATGTCTCTGCTTTTTAATACACTGTCTAGTGTCATAGCTTTTCTTTCAAGGAGCAAGTATCTTTTAATTTCATGGCTGCAATCACTGCTTGGAGTGATTTGAGAGACCCAGAAAACAATTTCCCCATATATTTGCCATGAAGTGATGCCATGGCTGAATGCCATGATATTTGTTTTTTGAATGTTAAGGGTTTTTTTTTATTATTTTTTATTTTTTTATTTTTTTTATTAGTTTTGCCATACAATGCCATGATATCACCATGGGTTTACATATGCTCCCCCTCCAGAACCCCCCTCCCTCCTCCCTCCCCCCGGGAAATCTCGATGCACCAGCCCCGAGCATCAATCCTGGGCTGGTGATTGATTAGACATATGATAATTAACATGTTTCAATGCCATTCTCCCATATCATCCCACCGTTACCCTCATCCACAGAGTCCACAAGTCTATTCTATGTTGAGTTTTAAGCCAGCTTTTTCACTCTCCTCTTTCACTTTCATCAAGAGTCTTTTTACTCTCTCTTTGCTTTCTGTCATAAGGGTGGTATCATCTGCATATCTGAGGTTATTGATATTTCTCCTGGGAATACTGATTCCAGCTTGTGCTTCATCTAGCCCAGCATTTCACATGATGTACTCTGCATAAAAGTTAAATAAGCAGGGTGACAATATACAGCCTTGACATACTCCCTTCCCCTTCCGAATTTGGAACCAGTCTGTTGTTCTAGGTCCATTTCCAACTGTTGCATCTTAATCTGCATATGGGTTTCTCAGGAGGCAGGTAAACTGGCCTGGTATTTCCATCTCTGCTGTTTCATAAAGTAAGAAAACACGACACTTCAAAACGATTTTTTGTTTGACTTGCAGTCAGTTCATGAGGCAGCAACTTTTTGAGCTTTTTCACCTTTCCAATTTTCTTCAAATACTGAATGACTGTAGAATGGTCCATGCTGAGTTCTTCGGCAACTTCTTGTGTAGTTGTAAGAGGATCAGCTTTGATGATCTTCTCAACTGACCATTGACAGCTACTGTTCTCCTCAACTTCAAGGCTCTTCTCCCCCTTGCAAATCTTCTTAAACCACTATAGCACTGTATGTTTGTTAGCAGTTTCTGGGCCAAATGCATTATTGATGTTGTGAGTTGTCTCTACTGGTTTATAACTCATTTTGAACGTGAATTAAAAAAATCCCTCAAATTGGCTTTTGTCTAACATCATTTCTGTAGTCTAGAATAAATATTAATATAAAATAAACACCAACCAATAAATCATTAGCAAAAAAAAAGCAGGAAATGCCTATAAAATGGTGTAAAACATGACCACATTTACTTAAGAATGTATTCCAATATCAAATGGCAGAGTTCAACAATGCAAAACTGCAATAACTGCACCAGCCTAGTACAAAACAAAAATATATGCTCAGACTTAGAGAATTAACTTTTGATCATCAGTAGGGAAGGGTGGAGGGGAGAGATAGACAGGGAGGTTGGGAATGACATGTAAAAAAGCAAAAAAGTTTATCAATTAAAAAAAAAGAATGGCTAAACAACAAAGTCCCACTGTATCATATAGGGCCTGGAGAAGGAAATGGCAACCTGCTCCAGTATTCTTGCCTGGAGAATCCTATGGACAGAGGATCCTGATGGGCTGCAGTCCATAGGGTTGCACAGAGTTGGACATGGCTGAAGTGACTTAGCACACACATGGTATAGGGAACTATATTCAATATCCAATAATAAAGCAAAATGAGAAAAAATATAAAATATATATATACATACATATATGTAATGTATAACTAAATCACTTTGCTGTAGACCAGAAACTAACACAATGTTGTAAATCAGTACTACTTCAATAAAAAATAAATTTTAAAGTAAGATTCTTAGATAAAAGATTATGATAATTTCATATTCGATAGATACTGCCTAATTTTTCTTTATTCCTACCAGGTTTTGCCAGCCTAGAAATGATCAGCTTTAAATTAAAAAAAAAAAAGAAAGAAATTTCCAGTCTAAGAGTCAAATATACATTATACAGTGACGTCTATTATCTATTGGATTTTTTTTTTAATATTAAAGGGTCTAGCCTTTTATATTAGTTTATTTTGCTATTTGGAAGGTAATCATTCATTGTTTAAAAATATCATTGCCAGTGATTAGTCAGGGAACAGAGAAATAGGATTACTAATATCCTACATCTGATCATTCTATCCTCATTAAATAATGTAGTTCTTTCTGTTTTCTCTATTATGTCCAGGATTAGAGAACTGGACAGGAATATTTGCTTTTCCTTAAACAGAAGAGAAAAGTGCCTTTTGTTGGGGAAGTAAGCAGGGATGCATATGTAAATCTGACTGTTCAGATTACTGCCTCAATTTGCTAGGACATTGTGTCAAAATACATGCCAGACTATCCAGAGTTTAAGAGCTTGAGAGATGTACAGACAGCTGCTCCAGACCTATTGAATTAGAATTTCTGGAAAGTCAAGGCAGGAATCTACATTTTAACACTGCCCATATGCAGACTATAATTTGAATACCAGTTCTTTGAGGGAAAAAAAATAAAGAGAGTCAATTTATATCTAATCATTAGATTTCACATTCAAGAACTAAACTGAACAAATAATCTGAAATACCTACTATAGACCACAGTTTTGGTTGTTGTTGTTGTTGTTTTTTATAAAAAGGAGAACCGTTAAGACATATAATTTAAAGAGGAAATATATATTAAGACTGAATACACTACTTCTCAATGTCCTTTGCACAATTTAATCAGTTGCAATTGCCCTGCTTAGATAAAATAGGAAAGGCTCAACATAAAACAGTTGTTTTGCTTGTTCTATGTAATCACTATAAACAAGCACAGCAGGTAGATCCCTGAAACAGTTGTGAGCCTGAAAAAGTTTAAAAATAGTAAAGACAATTTTCATACAAAGGTGAGGTGTTACTTCTTACTCTTTACAGTGAATGACTGTCCATGTCTCTTTATATGCTATGTTACTGATTTCAGAAACCTCATAATACCTGTTGACAGATTTAAAAAATGAAATTTTTCTTTTCTTACATCTGTGAAGATAAAATTAGCTGCTTTGTTCACAGCAGTTATGCTTGGAAATATTTAACATTAGGTAGAGATTATGTCATCTGATTGGTACCTCTAAACTTTGCTTTGTAGATGCACACAATCAAAACTACTTCATAATGTAGTCCATAATAAGAGAAAGTAATAATACGTGGCCATTAAAGGCCTCTGCATGGAAAACAACTGTGTTTTATTTAAAATACATGTTTTGTATTTATAAGGTAGTCTATATTCTTTAATCTTCAAATAGTAGGTGCCAGGGCTGGTAAAAATCTGGGACCCTTGTTACCGGAAATATTCTTGAAGCACTCTGGATTACAGAAGTTCAAGAGAAGGAAGGAAGCTTAATGATCTATGACAAAAAGAATTATTAGTCTTTTACTTGGTGTAACACGAATGATATATCATATTCACATGCTTAATATGTTCTGCATATACCCTGCTCTCGATGATCCAGGGATTTTTCAGAGCAGCAGAGCAATTAGCAACACAGATTTCTTATCAATTAATCTGCTTAAATCTGCTCCCATTAGTACCCTTTATTCTTAGCCTCCATAAGGGTAAAAAGGCAACAATTTAATTAGGAGAAATTTCCTCACAGTAAACACATGTAATGGTTTCTTTACCATAAAGAACTTTTGTAGTCTGAAAAAAGCAAATGAAGAATGAAAAGGGGTGGTCTATTACAGGGTGTGAAAAGCCCTATGAGATCAAGCTGTTCATTCTTTGCAAAGACAGGGAAGTAATGGGGCCTTAAGCATGCTTGAAACTGGCCTGATCCTCCTCAAGCAGAGTATAATCCTATTATCCTGTGATTTTGATTGAAGTCATTTGTTTTTGGTTAGTAGATAATGACAAAATATTTGAATATACTTTTTGAAACAATTGCAAGCTGGATAGTATTTTTAATTTATATTCTGTTAGGTTATTTTTTCCACAATTGAACAGCAATGCAGAATACAATGTTCCCTATGTTCAACTCACTTTATTTTATTTGCGATTTTTGAAAAATTTCAGGGTTGAAGAAAGAACCTAGTATATTATATGATGCTCTGTTCATATTCTTTTCAAGAGAAAGGATATTTACAGTTATTCAAGAGATTCATTAGAAATGATTACTAATAAAAGGTTTTATGAAAATATTAAATATATTTTATTATAGGCCTTAAATAAGTGGGCATTAAATGTGAATCAAGTGGTTTTATTTAGTTTTTACTTTTACAGAAACATTATTGTAAAAACATTTCCAACTTTAAAATGTTAAGAAACTTTAAAAATTTGAGAGGAAGCTTTATGTTGCTATAAGATAAACTGGGTACTGTATGGTTTCATTTTCACTTAGGGGAGAAGGCCTTCAGGCTCTGAAAATCAGCTGCCCATTTTGTCAACTTCTGACCACAGAGCTAAATTAAAAAGAATATTCTTTAAAATATCTAGTCCGGTTTTAGTTGGGAGAAATAAATATTCCTGGCAATAATGAACAACACCTTGGAAGTAAAAGGAGTCCCCAGAAAGGATGCAAAGGATACTCTGCTCCCAAGTTCCAGAGTCACTCCCAAAGATAAACAAGGAAACAGTTCCCTAGAGCTGGCAGCAACATTAGGACCCAAGCTGCAAATGGAGTGAGCCCACATTTCTGTCCAGCAATATTTGGGGTTGCTCACCCAACATGAATTCTTAGGACGCAATAACAAGACAAATAAGAGGGCACTAGCTGTCCCTGGGTTAGAAAGGATCTGCAAGCAATGGGCAAAAGTGAAAGAAAGTGAAGTCGCTCAGTCGTGTCCGACTCTTGGCGACTCCATGGACTGTAGCCTAGCTGGCTCCTCCGTCCATTCATGGGATGCCATTTCCTTCTTCAGACAAGCAATGGGTACCTGAAAGCAAATTCACAAGTCCCAATTCAACAATCGAATTCTTACAACTGTTTTTGCCTGCCAATCTGAATTTGGAAAGGAAGGGACAACATGAAATTATACCTCTGTCTCTCAATCCAGCACTACAGTAGAAATCTGGGAGAGCTGACTTTGGTAAGAATTTTTCTTTTTGCTAGTGTCTGCCACTTTTCCCAGGATCCTGTGTCTGCAGGCTCTGAATGAGCTGGATGAAGGAGAAGTTCTCATCGTGGCCACCTGCAGAAGAGGAAAAGTCATTTTCCTTCTACCCTTTATGATAAATGCTTGGCTGAGACCCCTTTCTCTCTAGGATACCTAGTAAGGGCAAAAGCTTACATAGTTAAAAATTCTGTTAGTGTGAAAACTCCTAACGCAAAACCTGAAGTCAGGATCCAGAGAGACCTCCAGAGGCAGCAAGATAGAAGTGAGGTCAAGAAGCTCCACAGACCTCTGTGTCAGGAACAAGGAAGTTGTAGTAGATAAAAGAGTGTCTTGGTTATCAAGAGGTGTTTTCCTTTAGGGAATGACAGGAATCTACCAGAATGATTACCTCACTAGTGTTGATCTCACTGGGTGATTCCCGATTGACTGGTTTAAGATTCTGTTTCCTGAAGAGGTGACACTGTGAGTCTTGGTTTGGTGCTGTGGGGCTTAGCATAAGCAACTCCATTTTGGGTCTGCTGTCTTGTTTTTCGGAGAAGGCAATGGCACCCCACTCCAGTACTCTTGCCTAAGAAAATCCCATAGATGGAGGAGCCTGGTAGGCTGCAGTCCATGGGGTCGTTAAGAGTCGGACACGACTGAGCGGCTTCACTTTCACTGTCATGCATTGGAGAAAGAAATGGCAACCCACTCCAGTGTTCTTGCCTGGAGAATCCCAGTGATGAGGGAGCCTGGTGGGCTGCTGTCTATGGGGTCGCACAGAGTCGGACATGACTGAAGCGACTTAGCAGCAGCAGCAGCAATCTTATTTTTAACAGTATGCAATCAAACTTTGTTTAGAGACTTTTTTGATTAAATTGGATAAAAGTTTTAAACTCAAAGATTTACTATTATGGGTACACTTATTTGGTGATGTCAGGAAAGTAAAGACATGAACATATTCTGATAGAATTAGTCCTTCATATTTTCTTATGTTGGGATAATTTAAAATAGCTGCATTTTGTGTTTTACATGTACAGTTATTGAATTAAATGTAGTACTTCAGTAAATATTTGAAAGAAGATTATTTTTCCTTTAGTTCTCCTACTTATGATTTTTTGCTAGATGATTCTGAACTGTAAGCAGCATGCTGTTCAGAAATGAGTTTGAGGTTTGGGATCAAACACACCTGCTCTAATGCTGACTTTGCCACTTAAACTTGTAGAAACAGGGACAGGCTATTTAATTTTTCTGAATTTCAGTTCCCCCTGTGTAAGATGGAGATAATACTATCCAAGGATTAAAGGTATTTTGGTTAAATGTAAGAAATATGTAATTGCTAATTTTTTAAACACAATAAATATTAGTTCTCTTTTTTCCTATACTTCGGTAGAGACCTCATTTCGGGCACCTTTGTATATCAGGCTTTTAGCATAATACACTTACCTGTGGCATACAAAACTAAATTCTGTTGATAACTGTTTTTTGGAAAAATAAGCTTTTAAAGAATAAACCTTATATAAAAATCATATTTTATCATATCTTTTACGTGACAACTGAGGGATTTTTTAAAAGAAAATTTAAATGAACTAATATTTATTAAAGACAAAGATTTTATTAATTTTATTTTTGTGACAGTGTTCTATATAATTAGAAAATAATTAGCATTGTTTGGTATTTTGCTTGTTTATTCTGCTTTCTTTGATTATTTTGTTGTAAAATAAATGTGTGATGCTTATAAAAGTATTTGCCTAGGAGCTATTAAAACTGATGCTCTGTTACCACAACTGGTTCTAACCAAAAGAAACTAGTAAAGAACTATGAACTTTCAGTGATCTAAAGATGCCAGAGCTTTATGGGAACTAGCTGAAGACTTTTCTGATTATTGCATTTAAATTGTGCAATGACTTAACACATGAAATTCAATCCAGGGAGCTGGTTCTCTACCCTTAGTTAGCATAACTTGCTTGAAACTATACAGCCCCAGCCAACTCTCTCCCTGTCCCTTGCACCCCTAAGTGGGTCCAGCACTTAAAACCCTTGGTTTCTTTCCCTGAATCAGTGGAACTACACAGCACACATTTCCACTGCCAGGCAATTCCTTGCCAGAAAAGTTAACATACTCGGAGACTTGCTTTAATGCTGTTTTATTTTCTTTAGCTCTGGTGATCTTCTCTTTGTTATTTTAAAAAATGGTTAAATATCACATGACTACAGGAGGGCATACTTGGAAAATGAGATGATCTTTTACATTAGTAAAGGCTATGCTTCCCAACTGGCTAGCTGTGAGCCCCATGTAGCATCTGAGCATTTGAAATTTGTCAGTCAGGTTGAGATGAACTGGAAGTGTAAAATACTCAGTATTTCTGAAAACAGTAAACACACACACATGCTTTATAAAAATCGTCTTAGTATTTTATACTGATTGCATGTTGAAGTGATGATATTTTGGATACATTGGTTAAATAAATACATTGTTAAAATCAGTTTTGCTTCATTTCACTTTTAAAACATGACTCATAAAATATCTGAAATTACATATGTGGCTTCCAGGGCTTCCCTGGTGGCTGACAGTAAAGAATCTGCCTGCAATGTGGAAGACCTGGCTTCTACCCATGGTCAGGAAGATCCCCTGGAGAAGGGAGTGGCAACCTACTCCAGTATTCTTGCCTGGAGAATCCCATGGACAGAGGAGCCTGGCGGACTGCAGTCTATGGGGATCACAAAGAGTTGGACATGACTGACTGACACACGCAGACATGTCACTTCTATCGGACAGTCCTGGTATAGATGTCAACTTGCCAATTGTGTTTCTCTGCTCATTAACTAAGATATCACCCCTCTGCTATTAAGCTGAAGGGCAGGATAAAGTAGGATTGATAGAAATATGACGAAAAAATTTTATCTGGAATTCTTGGCTAAAAGAAAGGAAAAAGAAGAAGAAAAGCAGCTGATAATCCTGGCAGGCGTGACAATCCTAGGTTGTTTCCAAGCCTTAGCCATTTATCACTCTCAGGAACAGAGTTCATCAGCACTAATGGAAGACAATACTACTGAGAATGTAGATCCAAGCCTTTAATTTGGGCATGGAATGTCTGCTCTGAATATAATAGTAAACAGTATAGGAAAGGAAAAGCTTTTCTCCACCATCTTAGGGTCTCTAGCTGTATCTGAAAATTAAACAGATAAAGATAGAGTAACAAAAGAAAAGCATGCAAATTTGATATAACTCTCATGTGACAAAGGAGGCTTTGTAAGAAAAGGAAGACCCAAAGAAACAGACCTGAGTATTTTTATGCTAGATTTGATGACAAGTGGGCAGTTGTGGAGAAATGTGATGGGTCAGGAGTATGAGGTAAGTGTAGTAAACCGGGGAAAATATAGCTGGACCTGCTTGTCTGACTCTTCTCAGTGTCCCTTTGTGCTCAGAGATAAGGATACTCCTTTCCTCTGGGTATAGACAGGGCATGTCTCACAGGAGGGTCCTATGACCTATTTCAAGGAAAAAGGGTAGAGGAAGGTCCAAGTGAATTTCCTGTTTCTGTTCTTTTCTCAAACTCCTTAGCTTAAATATTCAATATCTAAGGTGCCTTCTTTTGGGGGTACCATGTCCCAAGCTTCACCAAAGAATATCCAACATTCAAGCTTCACCAAAGAACATCCTTACAATCTGATTAGGAAAATGATGTATGACCTCAAACAAATTGCAGCAAAATTGGGCATACTGAAATTGGTCATGTATGGGAAATAATTACTAGGTGCGTGCTGATGTGAAAGACTAAGAAGTGGCTTATTTTATTTTGTGTTAATCGTATATGTTATTCCTTCAGCAAGAAAATACTGAACCACTAGAATTTGAAAAAGGTACAACAAATAAAGATTGTTCTGTATAAAAGGCTTCACTTAAGACTTTTAAGTATTTATTCCCTTCATTTAAGTCATACTTAAAAAAAAATAAGAAAAAGATAAAAAGACATCATTTGTATATGTGGTTTAAGTTGAAGTATATGCTCTTGGGGTTAAAACTGGCTGACCTGAAATTTATAATGATGATTTTTAATGACTGCCAAGCATTTCATTGAATTGAGAGGCTAAACATGTATAAAATTTTTCATTCTATTTGCAAAATGCTTCAAGGAACAACCTTTAATCCTCACATTAATTGAGAACACATCTTATATCAGTTTTTGAAGTTCGCAACTAAAAAAAAAGAAAAAGTGGAGTCATCTAAACCATACCAGTATGGGGTACTTAGTGGAAATTTTAGCTCTCACAAATTCCTGGCATGGATGGAACATGATGAAGCAGCTTCCCAAATCAATTCTATTGAACTCTGTTATGTTGGAGTTGCAGTTCCGTTAATATCTGAAATGAGAATATAATCTTAGATAACTGAATATAATTTGTGAAAGAATAATTCTATCTTTAAGCAAAAGGTGACTACATGTTTTCATGTTTTGTTTGAAAATTAAACAAATAAAAAACATTTTATGTTTCAAATGAACTAAACTCTTGTTCTCTTTTGAAAAACTTAGGTGTAGAAGGTGAGGTGGAGAGAACATTTTCTTGTGTTTCTTTTCATTTGATCTGTCACCATTCAGTGGTCTTGCAATAAGAGTGATCAAATGCATGATTAACATCACCTATGCATGCTTCAGTCCAGTTTCCTGACAAGATACCAAATCCTCTGAGTTTTATGTGAGAAGTAATCCCAAGATCCAATGTCAGCATAATTCCCCCAAGACAGCTTAAATATTTATCATTCTCTCTTAAATCAAGTAATCTCTTAAGTTCATTTGGATTCCATTTCAACTTATTTCTATCAATCTATATCTATGTCTTTACATGGGATTATATACATATACACAGACATACAAACACACACATATATTTTTCCTTTGAATCTTCTAACAGGTTGCTGAAACATGTGCCATTTATTTCCCTTCATAGTGCTCTAATGAAATACATAAAAAACATGTGCAGGGTTGACAAATTATATCTTTGGGGGAAATCTAAACATGGAAAAAAATATGAGGAGAAGAGACATTCATCATGATTACTAGACTACAGTCTCAGTAGACTGGGATTATTGTAAGTAAAACTGATTTTAATCTAGTTTAGCAGAATCATATTCTACAAGAAACAGATATTTAATTTAGTACATTATGATGAAAAGACTTCAGTTCAAAGAATTTTAATTCATTTGGTGTGATAAAAGCACTAACTGATTATCAGGTTTTAAAAAATAATTATTCCTTATTATTTTATTACCATTTAAATAATTGTTCTGCTCATAATATTTATATTAAATCTAGAAAATTTGTCTTTGTACTTGTGCTCTGGCTGATTGCCTCTGTAAAATACAGCAATTTAGAAGAAATAAATAGGATTTAAAATTTGCTGCAGTTTTTTTTTTTTTTTTTTTCATTTGGAAGTTTGTTTTGCTGTTTTGATCTAGAGGTTTACAGAGAAACCATTTGCCTCAGAGTGAGCTGGAGCTGTCTAATTATCAGCCACAGTTGTAAACAAGGGTCTATGGAAACCAATCTCCTGTAATTTTCCAGTCTACTGTTTTTCAATATCAAGGAGTTAGAACACTTGGCAGTTTTGAAGATGCTGCCCAACAGAGGTCTCTAGCACGTTATAGTTGGAACCAGATGGGACTAAAAATTCCGAGGTTAACACCAAGGCCACAAAAACTATCCAAGCAAAGGAAAGACAAAAGAGGAAATTCAGAGGGTGGAGCAGCATATTTCCCTTTCTATTGAATAATTTATGCCAAAATGTTCTTGCTCTATCTCCATTTTTCCTATAGGCTCGTGATGCTATGTGTCATGTCAATTAATTATATTCCCTGCAGGTCTACAAACTGGAATAAATTTTTGAGTCTTAATGAATACAAAGGATATTGACTTATTTTTTTTTTCTCTTAAGGCTGCTATTCTATTTACTTCAAATAATTGAAACCATCTTTTAGCTCTATATTATTAATTTGCTTCACAGACATTTTGTAACATAAAATTACAAAGTCAAATCAGAATGGATCTGTGCATGCAGCATGCATTTTGTTGTTGCTTTTAAAGTCAAGAATTAAATAGTGCTTGAGACCTAATGTGCTAATTAACTAAACAGTGTGGTATAGAAGAAACGAGGTTGACCATAGTAAGACAGTAGATTTTTTTTGCTTTGAAAAGCTTCTTAAATTCTGTGAACCCCAGATTCATTTAGTAAGCTAGATAGAACCTTAATAATATTTACCCAAGTGCATTATTGTATGCAAAATTAAAATTATCCAGTATAGGTAAAGGCTTCCCACAAACAGCCTGGAACTGGCACTTAAGAAATGGTGGCACTCTTGCTGATATTTATGCTTCCTGACTCACTTGCGTTTAGAGCATCCCTTGTGAATAGTGCACAATGAATTGTGGGCGGAAGTGAGGTTTATCCCAGCTCGGCTGGAGTCTATAATTGCTTATGGAGATTGTCCAGAACGCTGCCTTTATCTCTATTATGGCAGCCAGCAATGTTACAGGTAGCAGTTAGTCCATCAGCTAAAATGTCAAACAGAGCAGAGCCTCTGGCTGACCTGGAACGGGCTATGATATGAGTGAGGAATAAGCCTTGTTTTGCTTTAAACCATTAAAAATTGAGGGCTATTTACTGCAGCATACTCTAGACTATCATGATTTTATCATCTTAAATAGAGAATTTAATACCAATGTTATCTATTTCTTTGAAACTACTTACCATTAGCAGCAAATTCTGATCTTGATTAGGAAATTTTAAAACATTTTTATAGATGTCTTCTCATCCCTTTCAAGAGAAAAGTAATGAAAATCTTATTGTTCTTAAACGCATTAGGAGGAAAAAGAAACTGAATCTACATCATTAATTTCATGAAGCTGAAGTATGGTTAGCTAATTTCTCCACAACTGGTTTAGAATACAATTTACTCCCAGGACTTCTGGTTTCAGAATAATTTTATAATTTCCTCACATTGTTGTATGAAACATATATGTATACACATTGCATATTTTTAAGACCATCTTTCCAGATGTTGTTACAGGAAAACACAAGTGTTCTTAGTTTGGTTGATTATCTTTTTCTTCCTTTTCAACATATATCTGCCTCTGCAAATGTGAGCTAACAATATCCAGTGTGCAGTATGCAGTCATACAGTTGAAATGGAGAGAGATATGCTTGCCTTTTATTTTATCTAAGATGGTTAACATTGTGAAAGAAATCTTGCATCCTCTGCAGATTTCTCCCTCATCATCCTTGGGAGTTGCAAGGGAGGCTTTTCTTTTGTCAGATGAGTATAGCATGCTTTTGCCCATTCTGATAAACACTGTAATTTTTCCTGCAATATGGTGAGTTATTTGGAGTGTAGGTCACAAGCTTCAGTGTGTTGTGTTTTACTGGCTTTTTAATCTATCTATCTAATCTCTCCAATTTCTTGTCTGTGTTTCACTATCTGTTTGGGGCAAATAATATTGATAGTGGTACCTTGGATTCTTGTCACTTGGGGCCTGGGGAAATAGTATAAGACACATCACCCAAGCTGAAGCAAGGGAGCTCTCCTTTGGCCTCTGTCTTATCAGTAATCTTTGACTTCCACCAGCTGAGCTGTTGGACTGCTTCACTCCATCTCCTTCTCCTCCAGAATCCCAAGTAATGAGAATTCCCCCACGATTACCGCCTGTGAATCCCGCACGGAGATTACATCAGTTCATTTAGCTGGAGCTTTTCAGGCACTCGTCGGCAGAAATTGATTTGCTTCCTTTACTTTTGGATTCTGCCCAAAAGACATACTCAAGTAAGCAAATTCTGCACTTACAAGGTCTGTTTCAGATAATTACCTGAAGATTCAGAAAATGTAAGGCAGTAGGGAGGTTGTTTCTCTTTATCTGTAAACCCACTAAGAATATGTCTATAATGCAGTTTAAAAAAAAAAAAGCATGTTTCTCCCTGGGAGTTTGTCTAGAGGGAAGAGACATGAAGAGAAATGAGAAAGTTAATTGATTTGCTTTTCAGATTGTTTCATTAGAAAGTTTCTAAAAGACAAAAATAACAAAAAAGTAAATTGAAAAAAAAAAGTAGCATGTATTTTTAACCAATCTTTTCTTCATCAGTCATGATGTCATTTCAAATACGTTACTTGCCAGTTTTCAAACCACAGTTTCTTTGCTTACAAATAGAGCAATTACTTTGTACCTGTGCTTGCTGTATATATAAAGATGGGATTAATGCATCCTCCCTTCTCTCAAAGACTTCGCAGTTCAACAGGGAATAGTTTTTCCACTCATTTGAAGATCTCCATAACTGATCTGCAAGGTTCTTATGGAAGCTATCAAATGACTAAAAAAGAAAATGTCTACATCTGTTGATAATCCCTGAGATTTACGGAAGTCTAGGACTTGATCTCAGACAACACCTCTGGATTCCTTACCCTGGGGACATGGAGACAATGGGAAAGAGAGGGAGAGAAAGGTCACTTTGAAGTAGGAGCTACCGCACTCTCTTCCTGTTTTTACTACAATACCTCAAATCTTTTTCATATTTTACCTGATGTAATCTAACTTCACAAGAGTACAAAAACAATAATTAAATTTCTGGAAGTCATTTGAGTTATCAGCTATTCAAGACAAGCTTCAATTTGTTCTATAATGATAATAACATTGTTATTACTGATACTAATAATAAAGCGGGACAAACTAGATTTAATTTGCCAAATAAGGTGCCCTTACTTTCTCCCCAAAGATTTTATGCAGGAGCTTTTTAGTTTAAATGAATTTAAAGGAAACTTTTATAGAGGAGACATCACAGTCAGTTCAGTTGCTCAGTCATGTCAGACTCATTGTGACCCCATGGACTGCAGGACACCAGGCTTCCCTGTCCATCACCAACTCGCAGAGCTTGCTCAAACGCATGTCCATCGAGTTGGTGATGCCATCCCACCATCTCATATTCTGTTGTCCTCTTCTCCTTCTGCCTTCGATCTTTCCCAGGATCAGGGTCTTTTCAAATGAGTCTGTTTTTTGCATCAGGTCGCCAAAGTATTGGAGCTTCAGCTTCAGCATCAGTCCCTCCAATAAATATTCAAGATTGATTTTCTTTAGGATTGACTGGTTGGATCTCCTTGCAGTCCAAGAGATTCTCAAGAATCTTCTCCAACACCACAGTTCAAAAGCATCAATTCTTCAGTGTTCAGCTTTCTTTATGGTCCTGCTCTCACATCCATACATGACCACTGGAAAAACCATAGCTTTGACTAGCTTTGGAGACATCACCAAAGGTTCCTATTTTCTGATCTGTGAAAAATTGTGGAAGGAAAATCCAGTTCACTAGGTCAGGAGAATGATGCAGAGGTGGAAGGAATTGGTCTATATTATTCTGATGCTCTACTTGATTTTAAGTCAGTGAATTTTGCTCTCAAAGTGACTCAGAGAAACTAATTTGGGGAGAAAGGAGGAAATGGAAATCAAAAAGGTTGATCTGCATGTCATCATGTTTCTATTATATGGTGACAATTGTCAGAATTGTGGTGCTGGTAATGAGAATGGAAATGGAAGGATTGTTAACAGAGTCATTTCAAAAGAAAACAAAAATCATACCCAAGTCTTAGAGAATGATTAAATATGACAAAGAAGTGAGAAAAAAGAATTGAAAGCATTTACAATTTATGAAGTGACATTGCAGGAGAAAAGAAAGAACCAGCAATAAGAAACAAGATAGGTATTTGTGGATATAAAGGTCCTAGATGTGAAGTTGAGCCCTCCACTTCTGCTGTGAGAGCTTGGGCAAGTTACCTAACTTTTCAGGACTTCTTTTCTGCTTGGATACATTTAGCAATTGTGAAAACTGTATGTAATAAAGCAAGGGAAACCCCCAGCATTTCTGGTCTCCTTTGCTGCCAAGCTGGGCTCAGGCACGTTGTGTATCTGACCTCCCAAAATCCTTCCAGCAAAATGGTGAGGAAGGTTGTCTCTCCTAAGGACCTAGAATAGTGGAGGTCAAGTGTCATGAGCAACCTGCCCTGATTGTAGGAGGCTATAATAAAATACCAGACTTTGCTTTGAGTAATAGGCTCTAGGTTCATCCATGTCATTAGGACTGACTTTAATAACTGTCCTTTTTTAATAGCTGGGTAATATTCCATTGTGTATATGTACCATAATCTCTGTATCCATTCATCTGTCAGTGAACATCTAGGTTGCTTCCATGTCCTAGGTATTGTAAAAAGTGCTGTAACCTAGAGGGGTGAGATGGAGTGGGAGATGGGAGGGAGGTTCAGGAGGGAAGGGCCATGTGTACATCTGTGGCTAATTCATGTTGATGTATGGCAGAGGCCAAGGCCAACACAATATTGTAAAACAATATCCTCCAATTTTATATATATATGTATATATATATATATATATATATATATATATATATATATATAACAGACTAGTGGCTTAGAAACAGAAGAAATGTGTTGCTCAAAATTCTGGTGGCTGGAAGTCCAAGATCAGGGTGCAGCCTAGTCAGGTGACTGTCCTCTTCCAGGTCACAGACTTCTCATTATATTTTTCACACGGGGGAAGGGGTTGAGCTGCTTTGCGGGTCTATTTTATAAGATCACTGATCTCTTTCATGAGGGCTCTTATTGTCATGACCTCATCACCTCCAAAAACCCTACCTCCTAATACCATCACCTTTGGGGATTAGGATTTCAATATATGAATTTTTAGGGTTGCAAATTCAGACTATGGTGTCCCTAAGGCACATAGTTAGTGAGTTGCACAATTAAAATTCACACCCAGGTGAACCACAATCCCTGTTACAAAGCTGGTACTCAATCAACACCATTTATCCTCTTTGAAAACAGAACTTTTTATACTTATTGAACATATAATTAAAGTAGTGGGCCCTCATCCCAGATTAATTCTGGGATTAAAGCACATACCTAAGAATATACATAGATAAACCCAAAATGTTGGTGTTGTATACATTCTTAAAGCTGTGAAGACCTCTGAGCAACTGATAGGTTCAAAGTCAGTTTCTATAAAATTGGAAAATAGAGTAATTAGAAAAATCAGTACAATACTATCAATAGAAATAAATTTCTTATGCAAAATTGTTTCTTCCATTAAGCTTTATCTGTTAGTGTGTGTGATGAGGGAAATATTGTAGCTTTATTATTTTCTTGAATGGGTATTTCATTAGGCTGGATCCTCTTCCCAAGGGAGCCCCAAGACTATACTCGTTCTGGTTACTCAGTCCCTCTCAGATGTCACTGGCCCTCCTTGACTGACCACTTCGTCTACAATCACCCTCTACAACATGTTGCGTTTCACAACCCACTGTACTTTTCTTTATTACACTTGCGATTACTTGACAGCATGTTATAATTTTATTCTTCAATTTTTTCTTTATCCCCATTGGCATATAAGGTCCTGAACTTTGTTTTGTACCTAGAAAGATGCCAGCACACAATAGGCAGCAAACATGTATTTCATACATGAACAGAAGAGTTTCTAGGTAGCAGAGAGTTACACCTGGACAATGGTGCAACCGTATTTGCTATTTCAGAATAATAGAGGAAGACAGAACAAGGAGAGGGCAGAGTTGAGCCTGAACCTTTGGTGCAGGGTGCCAGAGCGACCCTGGGGTAACTCAGTCCTTCCCAGAGGAGAGCTGTGTACAGAGAGGAAGAAGAAAACAGCATGCAGTTAGAAGCACATGAAATGCCCAGCAGTGGGATTGCCGGGTCATATGGCAGGTCTATTTGCAGCTTTTTAAAGGAAACCAGAACTGAAAGAGCCACGTGCACCCCAATGTTCATCGCTGCATTGTTTACAATAGCCAGGACATGGAAGCAACCTAGATGCCCATCAACTGACGAATGGATAAGAAAGCTGTGGTATATATACACAATGGAATATTACTCAGCATTAAAAAAAAATTCATTTGAAGCAATTCTACTCAGATGGACGAAACTGGAGCCCATTATCCAGAGTGAAGTAAGCCAGAAGCAAAAACAACAATACAGTATATTAACACATATATATGGAATTTAGAAAGACAGTAATGAGAACCCAACATGGGAGACAACAAAAGGAACGCAGATGTATAAAATAGTCTTGTGGACTTTGTGGATGAGGGTAAGGGTGGGATGAGATGGGAGAAGGGCATTGAAGCATGTTAATTGTCATGTGTCTAATCAATCGCCAGCCCAGGATTGATGCTCGGGACTGGTGCAGCGAGATTACCCGGGGGGGAGGGAGGAGGGAGGGGGGACCCGGAGGGGAAGCATATGTAAACCCATGGGTATAACCAAAAAATTTATGGCTAAAAAAATAATAATAAAAAAAAAAAAAAAAAAAGAAGCACATGAAATGCTCTCACTTCTGCTGTGGTCATCTACTAAAATGCCCCTTAGCCACTTTTCACTCAGTACTGTTTAAAGCCATGCTTTCTTTAAAAAAAATAAATCTGAAAACCAATACAGTACATGCGTTGACAATTATTAGAGAGCTGCCATATATTTGCAAGAAGTGCTGTGCTGTGCTTAGTTGCTCTGTCATGTCTAACTCGTGCCTGCCAGGCTCCTCTGTCCATGGGGATTTTCCAGGCAAGGATACTGGAGTGGGTTGCTATGCCCTGCTCCAGGGGATCTCCCACAACCCAGGGATCAGACCCAGGTTTCCTGCATTGCAAGCAGATTCTTTACCATCTGAGCCACCAGGGAAGCCCATATTTGCAGATTAGCTATATCCAGTTAACTTCAGGAGGTGGGCACTGTGTATCAGGTGATGCCTTCATCTCTAGCTAGAAGCTCTTTCAAAGGTGTGCTAATGTATAGAAAACTATTAATACAGTTTGTTACTCTTTGTGGATCAGTTCATTTCGGTTGTCACTCAGTTGAGGTGAGCCCATAACACATTAATATTTGACATGGATCATAGGCAAGCTTTTATTGCTATTTAAGATTACCCATATTTTTCAAAGCATGAAAATCTGTTTGTTCTCATTTGTAGTAATATTTCTGCTGTGGGAAGAAAGTATATGTAGTTATAAGCTCAATTATAGCTCCTGGCTTATTGGTACCGATGTCCTAGATGGGATTGTGGTCCTGATGAGAGCAATGCAGTGAAAAATGAAGATCATGCTGAGTACAACAGAAACTTAAAATGAGATTGGGTTTAAATTCACTGCTGGGACTGGCACACTTGGCATTGGGGAACAGGGGGTCACTATAGTAAGATAAGGAACATTCAATCATATCCATCAGGGAAGCTAAGTTACTGGTTCTGTGGCTCTTATTTAATTGCCAAATTTCTTTTTGATGATGTATTTGCTCATATGTGAGCATGTGTATATATAGAGACACACAGTTACATGTGAATATTGAACACATATACTTATATAAAACATGAGAGAAATAAAAATTATGAAGACATAAAACATTTTTTTCCATTAATATGTTATTATTTCACAAACCTTTGATGTAAAAAAAAGATACATATGATACTGTGTGCTAAAGAGCCTCTTGATGAGAGTGAAAGAGGAGAGTGAAAAAGTTGGCTGAAATTCAGAAAACTAACATCATGGCATCCAGTCCCATCACTTCATGGCAAATAGATGGGAAAACAGTGGAAACAGTGGCTGACTTTATTTTTCTGGGCTCCTAAATCACTGCAGATAGTGATTGCAGCCATGAAATTAAAAGACGTTTACTCCTTGTAAGAAAAATTATGACCAACCTAGACAGCATATTAAAAAGCAGAGACACTACTTTGTCAACAAAGGTCAGTCTAACCAAGGCTATGGTTTTTCCAGTGGTCATGTATGGAAGTGAGAGTTGGGCTATAAAGAAAGCTGAGCACAGAATTGATGCTTTTGAACTGTGGTGTTGGATAAGACTCTCGAGAATTCCTTGGACTGCAAGATCCAACCAGTCCATCCTAAAGGAGATCAGTCCTGGGTGTTCATTGGAAGGACTGATGTTGAAGCTGAAACTCCAGTACTTTGGCCACCTGATACGAAGAGCTGACTCATTGGATAAGATCCTGTTGCTGGGAAAGATTGAGAGCAGGAGGAGAAGGGGACAATGGAGGATGAGATGGTTGGATGGCATCACCAACACAATGGACTTGGGTTTGGGTGGACTCCGGGAGTTGGTGATGAACAGGGAGGCATGAAGACATAAAAAATCTCTTTTCCTGCAGTTTATGGGGTCCTAAAGAGTTGGACACGACTGAGCGACTGACCTGAACTGAACTGAATGTAAAACATAAGGATTTAGAAATGTTTCCTTATGATTTTAAAAGTAATGGGGGAGGGAATCGGGAGGGAGGAGGGAGGGGGGTTCTGGAGGGGGAGCATATGTAAACCCATGGTGATTTCATGTCATTGTATGGCAAAACCAATTAAAAAAAAAAGAAAAAAAAAGACAACTAGACAAATATTGGAATTAAACATTTGATAGAAGGACAAAAAAATAAAAGTAATCATTAAATCTGCTGCTAATTAAATTAGATAAAAATTGGAACTATGTAAATAAAATCTATTATGTGAGTTTTATTTCCATGTTCATAATTACAGATTTTCAGAGACTAATACTGAGTGAAAAAAAAAAAACTTCATGAAATTGTAAGTAGAAAGGGGGAAAGGGAAAAAGAAGCTTGTTATCTTTTAGGTATAAAGATTGGTCTTTTTAGGGTGGCAATACTATTTATGCTCAGGGCTAATGTAAAAGCTAAGTATCAACTTCATCTTTAGAAGAAATGAAACAAAATGTTTTAGACAATTAGTAATTTGGCCATGGTTAAACTGGTAGTCATTTGGTAGAACCAGAATTTAGACTCAGATCTTTCTGAATTCATAGTCCATCTTTATTATCTCTGGGTATACTCAGTTTTCTTTTTTCCCTCTTTCCACAAAAGTAATGCTATCTTATTTTATTTGTTTGTTGTGTCCATTTTCCCCATAATCATTTAGGAGAAAGGGCACCAAAAGTAAGCTTAATTTAGTGCTAGGAATGTGCTAAAGTCCTTCAGACACAGCAAATACACGGCTAAAAGGTCTAGATTAAATAAAGTCTGCTTTTGATGACAAACTATGGTGCTGATGACCTATGACCTGTAAGATGCATGTTTTGATTATTTCCAAGTGTTGTCATGCTGAGAATTTCATATCCTCCCAGCTTTTTCCCTAGACTGGTGCCAATGGATAATAAATTGGTTTGAATCTAAGAGAGATTAATTAAAAAACTACTGTTCTTCCCTTTAGATTTCTGTCATTCACTTACTCATTTATTCAATAAACAGATAGTGAATACAAACGTAAGTAGACACTGCATCACCCTTCCCTGATTCTATGGAAACTAAAGACTTCTACAAAGGTTGAGAATACAGTTTTGAAGACAAGTAATAAAAAGAAGAGAAATAGGTATATGGAAGTCCATCTACTGTTACTCCAAACACCTGGCATATGTATAGCTGGTGCTCCTGAGTGTTCATCAATTGTTATCATGTAGTCATATAACTCAGTGTTGCCTGAAATAGAATTTTTCAAGAGAACAAAAAAAATTCAGATTTTTATATGCAATTAGTCATTTTTAAATATTGGGACATTTTGGTTGTTTAGGTACAGAACAAATATATTTCACCTATACTCCAACACTTTGAAATGCATGTTCTATAGAGATTATACTGAATATGATTTCCATCACTAGACACTGAGTTCCTAGAGGACCAGGATCATCTTAGGAGCCAACGTGGGTTAGTAATAATTTGCTTAATAAAGTAGAGACACTTATTCATTAGGAAGCAACTGGTGATACCTAATGAGTGGAAAGTAAACCTCTGACCAAGATGGAGAGAAGGTATCTATGAGCTCCTACTATATCATGAGTATATTGAGATGGCAATGCCATTTAATGATTCAAGTAAATGTTCCTGATGGTATTATCCATTTTATAAATGAAGGAGAGAGTATAATCAAGTAAGACTCATGATTCTGCATCCTCCAACAAATACATGTTCAAAATAACTGGAATCTGATATCCAATATACTTTATTTTATATTTTTCAAATAATTTTTATTGAAGTATAGTTACTTTACAATGTTTTGCTAGTTTCTACTGCACAGGAAAGTGAATCACCTATATACATACATATATACCCTCTTTTTTGGATTTTCTTCCCATTTAGGTCACCACAGAACACTGAGTTCCCTGTGCTATACACTAGGTTTTCATTAGTTATTATTTATATATACAATTAATAGTGTATATATGTTAATTCCAATCTCCCAGTTCATCCCATCTCCCCTTCCCCCTTGATATCCATTTGTTTGTTCTCTACCTCTGTGCTTATTTCTGCGTTATAAGTAAGATCCTCTATGACAGTCTCTAAATTGACTTTAAATTCTAGTGGTTTTAAATTATATTCTTATAAAGTGTTGCACAACATATTTAATCTTGCTAATCTTCAATATTATAATATATACAGATAACATAATGGTAAAACTCATGGAGCTTCTATGACATTTATTTGAGATAACAAGCATGATGTTCTTTGAAGGGTGTGTGACATCTAATACCCTTCTAATAAGTGATAGATAAATTACAACTATTGTTTTGTGGTTAAACCTGTGTTCTCATGCTATAGCTCTGAGGACAAAGGTTGCCAAATACTATGTCAATGACAATGATTTCTGGAAAAGTAGAAAAATTTTTTGTCACGGTCCCAACAACACATTTGATTATTTCTAAAGAGCCATGTTGAAAAAGAAAGTTCCAGAAAAATATCTATTTCTACTTTATTGACTATGCCAAAGCCTTTGACTGTGTGGATCACCACAAACTGTGGAAAATTTTTAAAGAGATTAGCATCAGACCACCTGACCTGCCTCCTGAGAAATCTGAGGAAGCAACAGTTAGAACTGGACATGGAACAACACACCGGTTCCAAATCAGAAAGTACATCAAATCTGTATATTGTCACCCTGCTTATTTAACTTATACGCAGAATACATCTTGAAAAATGCTGGGCTGTATGAAGCACAAGCTGAAATGAAGATTGCTGGGAAAAATATCAATAACCTTAGATATGCAGATGACATGACCCTTATGGCAGAAAGTGAAGAAGAACTAAAGAGCCTCTTGATGAAAGTGAAGAGGAGAGTGAAAAAGTTGGCTTAAAGTTTAACATTCAGAAAACTAAGATCATGGCATCTGTTTCCATCACTTCATGTCAAAGAGATGGGGTTAATGGAAGCAGTGGCAGACTTTATTTTTGGGGGCTCCAAAATCACTGCAGATGATGATTGCAGCCATGAAATTAAAAGACAATTGCTTCTTGGAAGAAAAGCTATTACCAACCTAGACAGCACATTAAAAAGCAGAAACATTACTTTGCCAACCAAGGTCTCTCTAGTCAAGGCTATGGTTTTTCTAAGTCATGTGTGGATGTGAGAGCTGGACTATAAAGAAAGCTGAGCTCCTAAGAATTGATGCTTTTGAGCTGTAGTGTTGGAGAAGACTCTTGAGAGTCCCTTGGACTGCAAGGAGATCCAACCAGTCCATCCTGAAGGAAATCAGTCCTGAGCATCAGAAGGGCTGATGCTGAAGCTGAAACTCCAAAACTTTGGCCACTTAATACGAAGAGCTGACTCATTTGAAAAGACCCTGATTCTGGGAAAGATTGAAGGCAGGAGGAGAAGGGGATGAGAGAGGATGAGATGGTTGGATGGCATCACCAACACAATGGACATGGGTTTGGGTGGACTTTGGGAGTTGGTGATGGACAGGGAGGCCTGGCATGCTGCGGTCCATGGGGTCACAAAGAGTTGGACACAACTAAGTGACTGAACTAACTAACTAAGGAGCTATGTTATGGGGCCCAATGTTCACCAAGACTAAAAGCCTTGCTTCCCTGTGAATACAGAGTTATCTTTAGCAACTCTCTCCCAACCTTCAGTCAATCAGATTCAGGCTGACAAGAATCTTTTCAGTAATGAAAGTGAAGGTCGCTCAGTCATGTCCAACTCTTTGCAACCCCATGAACAATACGGTTCATGGAATTCTCCAGGCCAGAATACTGGAGTGGGTAGCCTTCTCCTTCTCGAGGGGATCTTCCCAACCCAGGGATCGAACCCAAGTCTCCCTCATTGTAGGCAGACTTTACCAGCGGAGCCACAAGGGAAGCTTTCAGTAATGTAAGAAAGAAAGTAAAGTCTTTGCGACATCATGAACTGTAGCCTAACAGGCTTCTCTGTCCATGGGATTTTCTAGGCAAGAGTACCAGAGTGGGTTGCCATTTTCTTCTCCAGGGGATCTTCCCAACCCAAGGATCAGACTCTGGTCTCCTGCATTGAAGGCAGAGGCTTTGCCCTCTGAGCCACCAGGGAAGCCCAGTAATGAAGCAGTCACTATTTGAAGAAAATTACATAATTGAATCATGGATTTCAGTCTGGAGAACATGTATCGAAATTTACAGGGTGACTTTCTCAACTTCAAGAAGACACATCAAACAACTGTGAGGACCACTGGTTTTCAAAGAAGCTGGTACTCAACCAGAAATGGTTTTTAGCCAAGAATTCTCAGTTCATATATCAATAGCCTCAGATATGCAGGTAACACCACCCTAATGGCAGAAAGTGAAGAGGAACAGAAGAACCTTTTAATGAAAGTGAGAGAGGAGAGTCGAAAAGCTGGCTTAAAACTCAGCATTCAAAAAAACAAAGCTCCTGGCATCTGGTGTCATAACTTCATGGTAAATAGATGGAGAAACAATGGAAACAGTGACAGACTTTATTTTCTTGGACTCCAAAATCACTGCAGATGGTGACTGCAGCCATGGAATTAAAAGACGCTTGCTCCTTGGAAGAAAAGCCATGACAAACCTAGGCAGCATATTAAAAAGCAGAGACATTATTGTGACAAAGGTCCATATAGTCAAAGCTATTGTTTTTCCAGTAGTCATGTATGGATGTGAGAGCTGGACCATAAAGAAGGCTGAGTACTGAAGAACTGATGCTTTTGAACTGTGGTGTTGGAGAAGATTCTTGAAAGTCCTTTAGACTGCAAGGAGATCAAACCAGCCAGTTTTAAAGGAAATCAACCCTGAATGTTCATTGGAAGGACTGATACTGAAGCTGAAGCTCCAGTACTTTGGCCACCTGATGTGAAGAGCTGACTCATTAGAATAGACCCTGATATTGGGAAAGATTGAAAGCAGGAGGAGAAGGGGATGACAGAGGATGAGATGGTTGGATAACATCACCCACTAAATGGACATGAGTTTAAGAAAGCTCTGGGAGATGGTTAAGGACTCTGGGAGATGGTTAAGTTGGTTAAGATGGACTGAAGCCTGGTGTGCTGCAGTCCATGTGGTCGCAAAGAGTTGGACACGACTGGGCGACTGAACAACAACACTCATTTCATGGTAATGAGTTGTATCTTTTTAATTAAGTATTTATATGGTTATATATCCAAGAATATAAGAAACATAGATTAGTAATATAGTTACAAAATAAAGATTTGTTTATCTTTGAACACTTTCCTTGCACACTATATCAATATATAGAATAGTGCAAAATTAAAAATATGCATGCTTAAAATTCATCATCAGTGCTGACATAAAAGTTTAGGCTGAGTCTGTCGTCTCTGCCCTTGTGATTGTGTAGTGGCTGAGGATGATGATGACAGGGGTGGTGGTGGTGATGATAAAGCAACCACTGACACATTGAGTACAAGGCTCTATGTTAACTTGTTTATATCTGGACTCCCATATAATCCTCATAATACTCCTGTTACTAAGGTGTCATTTTTCCCTCACTTAACAGAGGAGGAAAAGAATGGTTGGAGAGGTTAATTAGTCGAGGTTTACACATTAGTATAGAGTCATGATTCTCACTCCAGAACATGAGCTCCTAATTTTACACTTTGCTTTCCCCTTGAGAGCAAAGAACTCTAAGGGAGGCTAGGGGTCTTCTTTAAATGCGTCTCCTGAGACACATTTCTACCAAAAAAGCTTCTTTATCCTCTATAATATTGAACCTCTGTCCCCTCCTTTAGTGAATATAATTAATTATTGACCATGCCTCTTATTGGGAGCAGGAAATCAAATAAAACCAGTGTTACAAAAATAGACATAGAGATACATAGATAGGCAGCATCTGGTCAGCTAACTAACTAGAATAGATGTAGTGATTTCAGTCCAAGAAATAATCACATTTTTGTTAATTAGGCTCTTAGTGATGTTTTTTAAGTGCGATCCATTCTTCTAAACAAATAAGTATTTGTCTCTTAAATAAGTAAATTACATCCCTGGCCTCATTTAGTACATTAATCACTTTATGAGAATTGATAAGACTTCTTTAAATATTCTAGTATCCTGAAGTTTCTTCTTTTAAAATAATAGCACTCTGTTTTAAGATTCCATTTTGATAAATTTGTGCATGTATGCACGTTGTTTGTGAAAATACTCTATTTGTTCTATGCTGCTTGTTCTGTTTCTTTAGACAGCATTTTTTTTCAGGCTGTAATATCTACCCCCACAACCCTGCCCTCCTACAGAGGTCTAGAATACATAATTCCATTTGAATCTAAGGAAAAATCTTAGGATGAGTACTGTGCATTTAAAGACACCCAGTGAGTGTGGGCTGGATGAGTATTGATTCTGTTCACACTGTTCAGATTACACATATTTATCTTAAAATCTCAACAAATGTACCAGAATTATGAGAAAAAAACATATTTCAGTTATAAACTGTTTGGAACTTCTCAGAGTTTATTTTCACCTACATTTCCTGTAGCAACTATTACTCATATTTAATGTTTCAACAAATGTAATATACATACTGCCATCAAAAGCCTCAGGGAAAAAGAGAATAATTTTTAGTAAGTATTAATATTTTACTCAAAGAGAAAAAAACCCAGGTAGGATAGAAACTTTTAAGCAAAAATAATAAAACATAATCCACTAAAGGAAAATGAAATTTAATAGTAGAATTAATGCAATGGTGCGAACTGTAAGCAGGAATTCAGCTCCTCAAGTTACTTTAGAATCATATAGTCTCTCTAATGGTCTCAACAAGTATACCGTGTATCATACAATGGCTCAAGCAAACAAATTTGTGCATTTACCAGGGTAAAATATTGTTTTTAAAAAAATTTCTGCTGAGTATATGAGCCAGTGCTGAGCAATATGACAGATGTTGGGACGTAAATGTTCCCAGCAATAAGGATTGGGTTTTTTTTCTCTGGGTGAATTTAGTGCTTTTATTTCTACTTTTCACCCTGCAAGTTGGTGAAAAGTAAGTTTGATTGTAAGTTTCTTAGCATTGTTATTGTTACCGTTCAGTTGCTAAGTCGTGTCTGAGTCTTTGGGATCCCATGGACTGAAGCATACCAGGCTGTCCTTCACTATCTCCTGGAGTTTGTTCAAATTCATGACCATTGAGTCAGTTATGCTTTCTAATCATCTCTGACTCTGCTGCTCTCTTCTCCTTTTGTCTTCAGTCTTTCCCAGCATCAGGGTCTTTTCCAATAAGTTGGCTTTTCACATCAGATTTCAATGTATTGGAGCTTCATTTCAGCATCAGTCCTTCCAATGAATATTCAGGGTTGATTTCATTTAGAATTCACTGGTTTGATCTCCTTGTAGTTGAAGGCACTCTCAAAAGTCTTCTCCAGCAGCATAATTCAAAAGCATCAATTCTTCGGCACTCAGCCTTCTTTATTGTCAAACTCTCACATCCATACATGACTACTAGAAAAACCACAGCTTTGACTCTTAGTAATAGAGCATGATAAAGCTCTATTTTACTTATTTTCTCCTCTAAAGTGCTGAATATTAACATGATTTTGTCAAAACCTACAAATAGCCATTGTATATGCATTAGAAAATGATCGTTAGAAAAACTCTAAAGTTTTGCTAACACTAATTTATTTAACCTCTGAAGTTGCAAGTTAGTTGAGGTCTCTTAGATGAGTTATTTTTAGACAAATATGACATGCTGCAGAACTGACAGTAATGAATCCATCAGTTGGACCATGGTACGTAAAAGTTCACATATTCCCCACCATGATAAGCAAAAACGATTGTGTATATGTACATACTAGAATGCATTCATATGTTCATTTGCAAAATAAAATCTATGAAAACAAAAATAAGAAAATCTCAAAATAGCAGATTTTTTCCTAATATATTACTCTATTAACTAAGTTATGTCATCAATTAAAGCAAGACACTATTTTGAGGTGATTCTAAATACATAGTCAAAAAGACTAAAAAGAAAACTTTATATTTTATATTTTGCCCCTCCTCATCCTATTTTTCCCTTTATTTTACCAAGATTTCTGTTACAATAAGGTTTCCGCCCACCCTCCATTACCCAAAGTGAGTTTGTGGGTGAGTAGGGGAAACAATTGCTTGCTTCTTCCATTGATGGTGGGTCAGCAGTTCTATAACTTTAAAGCATCTTAGATTATACTCTCTAGTGTAATAATCTCTAGCTCATTGGGTTTCTGTAAGGCTCTAATGAGTTAATAGTTGCAAATTGTTTAGAAAGTATTTGGTATATAGTCAGTGCTGATTAACTGTTAGATTTTTCTCAGGTAATCGCAAAACTTGTTTTGAGCATGAATCTGATAAATATTGAAATTCTAAACTTAAATGTGTCATGAATTATCAAGATACCTTATGTAAGCGACAAATTGGCCTAAAAGGCAAATCATACATTTCATGCATTATTTAACTTTGTGAATCATAAAGGTGGTTTGCATTATTTTGTAGATTGTATTTTTCTTTGGTGCACAAATATGGAGGCAATAAATTCAGCATAAAGTCACTGTTTTGAGATAGGTTATGATCCGAAGAATAAAGATGTGTGTATGTGTGTGTGTGTGTGTGTGTGTGTGTGTGAGAGAGTGCTTGTGTGTGAGAAACACAGAGAGATAGCAGGAGGAAAAGAGACAGAAACACATAAAAGAGAGCAAGCTACTGTGATATATACATTTTAGTCTTGGCCCCCTTTCTAATATCCTGTATCTTATTTTATGCTGTTAACCAAAATTTCCCATCCCAGAGCACCATATTTCATTTCTCTCATTCTGTAACACCTTGCTGTTTCTAGTTTCTTATGTGCTATTTGTGGCCTCCTTCCCCTTCTGTTCCTCTTTTTCATTCAGAGGTTCCTGAAGGATAGAGCAAAACTGCCGTTATAGATATGTGTATGGCACTTACTTTTGGACAAAGCTTTACCACAAATTTCAGTTTTTCCCCATTGTATATAAAACAGGTCGATTTACCCACAAGAAAATTGAAATTCATATTTTCTTTCACTTATAAATTGTGCTGTAACATAAGATTTACTCAGATATTTTGTAGGTCCTCTCTTTGAGATCTGCTCTCCTGTTCCCCCTGACTTCTCTAGAACAGGGTCCTCCACTGCCTTGACCTCTCCACCTTCTCCCAGACTATGAGCTTCCTCTCTGGATTAGACTGCTCCCTTTCAAGCACAGGTAGAACTGCTTACTTGTTATTGTCCATATAGTCATTGAAGGCAGGAGGAGAAGGGGGCAACAGAGGATGAAGATGGTTGGGCGGCATCACTGATTTGATGGACATGAGTTTGAGCAAACTCCAGGAGATAATAGAAGGACAGGGAAGCATGGCGAGCTACAGTCTATTGGGTCACAAAGAGTTGGACACAATTTAGTAACTGAACAACAATCAACAATAACAACAACAACAATATAGTCAGCACCAGATGAAAATCTGCAGCACTTGGAACCTCTCCTGTCTAAAACAGGGCAATAGACTGCTCTGCTGTGTAGCTTGTATGAGTAGTTGGCAGAGCCACTTCTTCAACCAGAAACCATGAAAGCCCCTTGATTACCCACCCTCCACTTACACAAATAAGTTACAAGGCTTAGTTCTTCCTGCTTCATCCATATCGCATGAATTTGTGTATTTGCAATATATATATTATAACCAAATGTATAATTAAATATAATTTATATGAATATTTCCCATTGTGTATTTACCTACCTGATCTTTTTGTATCCACTTTTAACCTAATGCACAATTTTGTACTTTTGTTTGTTTTATTTTAAAGCTGCAGCTAGTGTGATCTTTAATGATATATATATATATATGAACCTGGAAAGTAAAACTTTCCACGGATTGTTAGTTATCCTTCAGATAACCTCCCAAATCCTTAACAGGGCTTGCAAACGGATCTGAGCACTGACCTCTGCCCCTTATTTCTTTTAATTCCTGGAGCCTGTCAGCCTCTCTTCCGACTTAGCTGGAGGGCATGCATTTCCCCTGCTGGCGATCTTCCTTATCTTTTCCCTAACCTCTTCTTAAAGGGCTAACTTCTACTCTGAATTTGGTGCCATTTCTCAAGTTGTTCTCCTTCCCCTAACCCCTTGCCTTACGCTTTATCAACCCGTATGCTTCCTTTCATCAAGCTGGACATTTGCTGATAGCTCCCAGTGTATAATCACACCAAATAATTCCTTGGCAGAATTATTGCATTTGAAGTCAGAAATATAAGAGCCTAATTCTCACCTTATCACTTATAGATGAGTGACTTTATGTGTGCCACTTGATTTCTCCAAGTTTTATTTCTCCATCTCTAACATATGGGCTTGCTGAGATGTAGCAAATGATATCTAACACAGTGCCTGGAACATTTATTTCCCACAACTTAAATGTTATTCACCTCTGATTGGCTCAGCTGTATAATTTATCATGTGGTCCATGCTCAGTTACAACTGACTCTTTGAGATCCTATGGACTGTAGCCTACCAGGCTTCTCTGTCCATGGGGTTTTTCAGGCAAGGATACTGGAATGGGTTGCCATTCCCTCTTTCCTGGGGATTTCCCCAAACCAGGAATTGAACCTGCATCTCCTGCAATGCAGGTGAAATCTTTACCTCTGAGTCACCAGGGAAGCTCATAATCTATCATCCTGCCTACCAAAGATGTGACCTAAAAAATAATTTGATAGCTCAAGGTACATTAGGGAAATGAGAGAGAGACTGAAAGGCAGGATGGTTTCTGCCAACCAGCTGTGAAAAATGACAAGCTTTGCTAGGTCTTTTCTTATTGGCCCTTCACTGTTTGCTAATGAACCCCTGTGTTGATTGATTTTTTCATTGTACCTTCTACCTTTTACCCCTAATTAAGAAACACCAGTCCTTACTCCAGGTCCAACTCCCAGAAAGATGGGAGAGAAGGAGAGGTGGCAAGTCAATGCTAATTTCAAACTAACTTAATGTTTTCTTTCCCTTTATTAATGTGTTTGCATTTCACAAGCACCTCTGGAGAGAAAATGGCTTACCCCATAGACTGTAAGAATAGATAGACATTTTCACTGCCAAGGTCAGTATGGTGGGTAATTATTCTGGAGCAAGTTAAATAAAGAATCTTCCTTAAATAAGGAATATTAAAATATTCTCTGCTTAATCTGTGCTCTAAGAAAATCACATTGATTCCTAGTGCTACTGCATCTTCATTTGTGGCCATTAATACAATTCAAAAACCAGGTGAAGGAATAAGATTTCTAATCCCCCAAAGACCTATATCTATCGCTTGCTGAGATTTTAGCTGTATTTTTTATTTCAGACTCTTGACATGTTTATATATGCTGAAGATTTCAATTAAAATAGACAGCAGAGTGATATTGAATCAATACTTGTTGTTTTGTATCTAGGGAAAAGAAGCAATATGAAATATGGAAATCCGAGAGAATGTAAATGCTTTAGGATCTGCTGTGAGACATATCCTCCTGCTTGTCAGACAGACATGATTTTTAGAGCAGAGAATTTGCTGGCTTAAAGAAGACAACTTGCCAGTTTCATTAGTTTCATATCTTTCGCTAGACAGAGTCACTGTTCCAGTCATTAAAATACCAGTCCTAAGCTCCCATTAAGTTTGAGCCAAATGACAGTGTGTTTTAGAAGTGCTTTGTACAATAACAAAATGTAGCTGAATACTCTTTATAGATGAGTAAGCCTGTGATAACTTCACTATAAACTGAGTTCCTCTCTCTTTTACTTGCTTAGGTTTCATTTTCATGAGCTTGCCAAGAACATAATTATTAGCGCTTCTTATGAATACCCAGTAGAGATCACATTGAAAGAGATTCATTGTTAGAACAGTAGAAATTTGTAAATGTAAAGTACCAATATGGTAGAAACTAAATAGGTGGAATCACCAATTTTCATTGTGGTAAAGCTGAATTTTTTCCCCTTCCCTGGTCAGGGATGTGTGGAGCCGTCAAACAGCTTAGATCCAAAGAACAGTGAAGTGCTTAAGCATATATAAGGGACACTTCAGAATAAATGCTATCAGATCATGAAGTATCTCTTGCAACCAAAATTAGGATGGGAAATCTACCAGCACAGAGCAAATTTCTAGTGAAGAAAATGCTATGTTTTCATTTTTGAAACCAAAGTATTTCATTATTTTGTTCCATACTGTGCACACCACATAGCATCAGCCTGGGATTCAGAAGAAACTAAAGGAAGTCTTGTGACAAACATTTAAGGTCAAATAGATAACATTTTTATTCTCTATGTTTCCCTCTGAATTTGCTATTGTTCATTCTGAATTCATTGTTCTCTGAAAGCAAGGAGCAAAACAAACAGTAACTGTTGGATATCTTGTCTCTGTCTATCTGCAGAATTTGGGGCCTGCATGTGGTTCTTCAGAATGTAGTAGAAAACAGTATTTATGTTTATATATTTTGTGTTTTTTTGAACATATTTTCCTACAGACCTATTAAATTTCTTAAACTGCTAATGCACAAGAGTTTCTCAAATTATTTCATGGACTGGAAAGGTAAATAAGTATCTCCTTTGAAATAGCTCCTAAAGAAAAGGTGAGGATACTCAGGCATTTACCAGTAAGTGCTTGGTGCTTTGTTGAAAAGTACATGGCTTCTTTATAGTCATCCACAGGTAAAGATTCCTACAAAAGGTGTTAATAAGTTCTTGATATGCCTACATGTGCCTCTGGGCTTCTGCTCCACCTGAAATGAAGAGGGAACTACAATAATCTGTCCCTTGAGACAACTCTGCTCATTGGCAGGAAGAGGAATTTGATTGCTTTTCTGAAATGTTTAGAAGAATATGTTTTATCCCAAATGTGCTAAATGTCCACATATGAAATAGAAAACAGTAGATGATTTCCCCCAATCAACAGGCCTTCTGTTAGCTACATCATTCCCTAGCATGTGCCTGTCAGACAATTCATTAGGACCCTGCATATGATATGCTTCAGATCCCTTTTAAATCAGTGTGTAAGGCTCACCCAGTAATAACTGCTTCATCATCCAAATATTATTTTTACATTTATGCCCGTGTTTTATTAAACATAGAAAGCATAATAGTAAAAAAAAGGCATCATTCATTAGATCAAGAAGTACCAGTTAAGGAAAGCTAAAAGTGAGAGAGAGCTGCGGCTGCTGCTGCCGAGTTGCTTCAGTCATGTCCGACTCTGTGAGTGGGTTGCCATTGCCTCCTGCGTACAGAGAGCAGACCATTTTTAATTTTAGACTATTAGAAACATCTGATTACAATTCACTTACGTCTAAAAAATGATTTACCTTTCAAGAATGACGAAAGTTTTCGGTCTCCTAAGGCTTTAAGCTCGTGTTGCTACTGCAAACCCTGCAGGGGTTTCAGTTTTATGTTTTTGGATGGTTTTGCTTTTAATTCAAACTGTAATGGGCCCGTGTTTGCCTGTCAGGGTAACAAAACTATCCCAGCAGCAGATTCAATTCTAGAGATATAATTATGAACACCTACTGTGTGCAAAAACTGTGGGAGACCCTGAACAAGACACACCTGTGAGTTATAGAGGCCCTGCCTCCAAACTGTCCACAATCAAAGTTCAGCCTTTACTGAGCTTTTCATTAGAGCCAAATAGCCTTGGAGTTTGCAGGCCCAAGGGCAAGACAGTTCACAGATTTGTTCTATCTCCCACCCACCCATTTATCATTATCTTTTTTTCCCCAAGGCAGTCTGATTTCTTTTTTTTTTTTTGGTCTCTCTTGGAGAATATACACCTGTGTGGGAGTGAATGCCTGAGTCACTGCTCAAGCACAGGAAAACAGAAGGGGCAAGCAGCATGTTCTGCTGTTATAAGCACGGCCTCATCCCCTCTGCTCTTGTCAATGGTGCTTCGGGCCCTGAGCATATGGGCATGGGCTTGTCTTCAGAGCCACTTATGGCACATATATAAAATTTACTGTGCCTTCCTGGAAAAATGCAGTGTTTGTGAACCACTTGGGAGAGGAATGGATTTATGGAAGGGGAAAAACACACCCAGTCAAGCCATTAAACACTGGTTTTCATGCTGTTCTCAATCACCGGACTATGATGGAAGAGCTCTCATCTTAGGCTCAAAAGGAGCAAGCGTTTGTATCCTTTTTGAAATAAATTACTGGTCAAGATCTTTTTTAGGTAGCAATTTCCCTATTTATATCCTCAGAAATGTAAGTTTATGAGGTCAATGATCACCGGTAAGGGATAGGTAACACATAAAATGACAGAAGTAGCATGGAAGTTATTTTTCTATTACTGAAAAGAAAAGCCATATCAGAAACAGTCATTTCTCAAGTAATTAATCCCTTTGAGTTGATTTATCAAAGAAATCCTGTTCATAAATTGTACCATGCTTCTGTTGGTAGAAAACTGGTAATATGTTCTACAGTGCTTTTGGATGAATAAATCCATGAAGGGTCTTAAGTCAGTCTTCCAATCTGGCATTAGCATTTTCATCTCACTATGCATGATATTTTTAAAATCAGGAGAGTTGGCTTTCAGTGTAAGTAGGCATACATTAAAACATAAGAGCTTGGTGGCATGCTGTTAGATGCTGTTTGACTTAGAAAAGCATTGTACATTTCCACTAATATGTTTAATTTTACTTAAAGATATAACATTCGCTCCATCCTATATCTGTTTGTGAAGCTATATCAAATACTTCTTGAGTTGAAACTGTGAACTGAAATCGGTGGCCAGCAAGGATAGGAAAGAAAAAGAAGACTCATTGAGAAGACTTTCGGGATGTCAATTTCCATTGAACAGAAGGAGGGAGAGTTCTTTGTATGTAACTATATATTTTGCATAACTTAACCTTTAAAGTGTTGTGTGGTTTATTTATATATATGAAATCAAAATGAACATGCCACTCTTTTCTACTGAATATGTCATTTTGGCTAAGGCTATAATTAGAAATGCATAACTTGAATATTTTGAAAGTGTTTTGTTTTTACTTTGGTGGGGTTGGAGGAGGGAATAGAAAGGCAAATGCACTTCAGCAGGTGCTGCTTACTGTTCAACTCAAAGATTTCATCTCAGTGGAGCCTGTGAGCACTGTGGCCTTTTGGAAAAACCACCAGAGTGGGTTAAGAAACCTGGATTCCAGCTGGTTTTGCCTTTAGTTATGAAACCAAAAGAATATCATCAGCCTTGTTTAAATGCCTCTGCTTCATTCCCCATTAGCACTTTGTATGTTGCATACGTATTACAGCCCATATGTAGCATGTGCTCACTGTGCAGGAATGATGATAAGTACATTGCATGTATTGCTTTATTTGAAATGTCCTTTTGGAACATTTACCAGATTATACTCAGTGATCTGTTCATGAGTCCAACTCTTTTGTGTGACCGAGACTGTTTTATTCACATTTTAGATGATTTAGAAAGATTTGTTAAGTTTGATTGACATTTATGTTCCTCAATTCTAATGTTTTTGAGATTTTTATTTCATCAAATAAGAATAGGAACATATTTCTCTTCATCAGAAAAAGGAGGGCTTTCTTAATGTTTTCTGTGTTATTATAATATGTTATAGTAAAGTATTTTTGGTATACTTTTCCTGTGTTATCATAGACCATTACCATTTTAAGTTTATTTTTGTAGCTCAAATGACTCACTCAGGCACAGGTAAGCATTCCCTCAATAGATTGTTCTTAGTGATAAAATAAGTGAAAATATCATAGATTCTCATCCATCAGACACAAAAAACGTGTAGTGAAGCCACAGGGTTTGCCAAAATACTGATCTTCACATTGATCATCGTCAACTTGAAGTTGTCTTTTAAAAAGCTATGCCTTTTATGTGTTTGCATTTGCTCTTGTGATACAACTGTTAATATATTTCTAAGTTTCATCAGTTCTACAATACAAAAAGGTTGGTTTGACTAACCAAGAAGTGTTAGTCTGTCTCTACCTGTTTAAAAAATAGATTAAGAGTTATTTTAGAAAAAATCTTATGGTCTATATCTTAAATCTGAATATAAAATCCATTAGCAGTCCACAATAAGGACTAATTGCTGGAGTGCAATCTTGGCAGCATTTTTTAACTGCTAGTGAAGCTCACATAGCTAAGAGAGTACATTATCTTATAAAAATTATATTCTCAGGGGATTTTGTTCTTAATATATAACAATGTGAATAATAGCATGCGCTGTTCGGATGAAAATCTCCTACTAGTAGAAACTATGTTTGAGATGTTTCGAGTTTATATCTGAGGTGGGTGACTTACATTTAGATAAACACTCTCCCTTTTCCTTTCCATCTTTGGCCATTAAATCATCAGTGTCATTCAAGAAGAGCAGAGATAATAAAGAGAAAATAAGAAATGAAGAATAAAAAGAAAACAAAACAAAGACAAAATACCAAAAATCATCAGGGGAGGACAATTATCAGAAATGGATAGAAAGTTTCTTTCCTCAGCACTCTGGAGAGCAAAAATGAGGCTAAAGATTTATTCTTTTTGAAAAGGAACACTGAAGCATGTTATCATATCCAATTACATTTTAGTAGTAGGGATGACAAGGATATTAAAAGCATTTACTTACTGAAGCTAAAGGTTCCAATTGAGTTTTTCAATTCAGAATTTAGTAGCTTTTAAGGTCACTTGAAACATTGTGTTGTTTTTAGTCACAGCATAGCCTTTTTGTTAATTTTCTTTGTGGGCAGTGTCATTGTATTATTTAACAAGAAAGAAAGCAAATGATGTAAAGCAGAGATGGAGGGTAGAGAAAGAGACAAAGTCTGTGATTGACTGAGAAGGACCAGGTATGGTCAGCTAGACACACTGAGATGAAAAGAGATGAGTATTAAAGCATCCTAGACTACAGAGGAGAAAGAGAAACACTTGGGAGGAAATCGTACAATACACTACCTAGTTTTGGCCTGAACCCAGCATTTGAATACGGGGTGTTGAGGAATAAAATCAGAAAGGGATATTTGAGTTAACTTAGCTGAGAGCATTATTCATGTCAGGCATCCACTGGGCAATGAAGTGATAAGGACATAGAGAAAGATCTGTTTCCAAATGTTATTTTACCCAGATGCCTGCTGAGCCTTCCCTGCGCTGTCCCCCACCTCACAGGAATCTGAGTAAACTTGGTCCTTTCTCCATAATTCCTTACACCCTGTGAATGTCTCAATCTATCCTAGCAATTTGTGAATTCCCTGGGGCTGTATTTCCATCATCTGCTCCATTTCTGCCCTCTCTGTGTGTACAATCTCTACTATAATCACACTATATTAGGCAGGATATCTGATTCAGTGTTGTCAGTTTTTCATTAAAAAAAAAAAACTGCAGAAAGGGCTTGATATTTTTAGTAACTTTGCTGAAGATTTGAGAGGTCATGTCCCTAAGTTTCTTCTCCATTCCCTCCCTATTATTTCATTGAGAGGAGTTCCTCCTTCTTCTCTGAAGCTCTGATACAAACTGACATGCATGTCCTTAAGGGACTCCTCCACCACCTCCATGAATTTGCTCATTTTCTTGAATTATTAATGTTCAGTAAGATTTAGTCACAGGCTTTGCCTGTCTCTGGAACTGTAGTGTAAAGTCAGCAGCCTTTGGAAGATCCCAGGGTATACTTTAACATCTGCTATTCCACTTACTATACTCTGTTGAAAGAATTAGACTTGTTTTAAAAGGGATGGCCTGAAGCAAGCTTAGGGCATAATTCTCTTGGGAACAAAGAAATGAGCAAGTCATTGTACTTTGTACATGTCTGTGCATAAATTGTGCACAAACACAAGTTTTCAGATGTGTAGAAAACACACAGGGAATACTTTTGAGAGACCCTGAGAATTCTTTGTGGAATCAGCATTTGGGATCTCCTTTTGTTAGCCATACAAAATGTGATGGGAATTTTGATCCCTTTCTTCCACCACACGAGTAATAGAATGTTGTTGTAAGACTATATTTCTTACTGTTTTCTGAAGTAAAAGATATTTTTAAACTTTCATTTCAAAAGGATCTTGCTTTCTTCCATTTTCTCCCCCTCTTAGCACATCATCAGGATAAAGGAGTTTCAGAAATTAGCCCCATTTTTTCTTGAACTTTGTGGATGTTTTTGGTTGCTTTCCTAGCCTCTGTGACTTCATCCTCATTTCCAACATAACCCTGATTGTGTCTGGGTTTCTTCCTTTGTCCTGACCCCTGCCCCAGGGCTGGAATTTGTTTCAGTGAACTAATTTTGTTAATATCAGTCCTCTTGCCTAGATTAGGAGTGGATTAGTCTAAACCAGCTTAATTTGATGAGAGGTTTGCTTTGGCCTGCCTGAAGTTTCCATTCATTTAAAACTGAGGATAGAAGGCCAGCACAGGTCTCCTATAGGACATGAACAAGGCTCCATACACACAATCATGACTATTGTCCTGGATTCATCCCATGACCATCAGAGATAGCAGATTTATGATGAAGCAGTTGCAGCACTGGAGAAGGAATTGGCAGTCGACCCAGTATTCTTGCCTGGAGAACCTCATGGGCGGAGGAGCCTGGCAGGCTGCAGTCCACAGGGTCACAAAGAGTTGGACACGACTGAGCGACTCACACACACACACAATTGCAGCACACATAAGGATAAAAGAACTTGCAATCTGCAGCATTTTTAAACCAATACATCGACTAATTCTGACATTTACTCTAACTCCATTTATAGTTATTACAAATTATTGGCTCCATTTCCCATGTTGTACAAGACGTCCCTATCCCTCTAGCTTATGTGTTTTGTACATAGTAGTTTCTACTAATTCCCCACCCTTGTAATGCGCCTCCCCACTGGGAATTACTATAAATGGTTAATTGTTCTCTATATCTCTGAGTCTACATCTTTTTAGTTATATTCACTAATTTGTCGTATTTTTCAGAGTCCGTGTATAAGTGATATCGTATTTGCCTTTATCTGACTTACATCACTTAACACAATGTCCTCTAAGTCCATCTGTATTTGCATTGTTACCTTTGAATTGTTACAAATGGCAACGTTCTTTTTTATGACTAATGTTCCATTATGCCATTTCGTACTCCAGGGGGTCTTTCTGACCCAGGGATTGAATCCGCATCTCTTGCATCTCCTGCATTTGCAGGTGGATTCGCTCTCATTGCACCACCTGGGAAGCCCTGCACACAATATACATATATACACATCTTTATCCATTCATCTGTTGATGGACACTTAGGTTTCTTCCATATCTTGGCAATTATAAATAATGCTGCTATGAACATTGGGTGCCTGTATCTTTTCAAATTAGCGTTTTGGTGGGGTTTCCTTTTTTGCTTTTTTTTTTCAGATATATACTCAGGAGTGGAATTGCTGGGTCACTAAGACTTATCAATTTAAACTTCTATGTATCACTTAAATTCATACAGCATTCCTGTGGCTATTTCAATGAGCTTATTTCAATCCTTAATCATTCTTTCTAAGGATTTTTTGCAGTATATGCTAAATCAAGATCTCAGCCTTCCATCTCTTCTCCCCAAAATCCAATCTCCAAGATACGTCCAGAAAGAGCTTTCTAAACAAAAATTTGGCATGTCCTCGTCCAGCCTAAAATTTGCAAGTAATGTCCTATTTTTCGAGCATAAAGTCCCAAAACTTTTGCATGACACTAAGATGTTTTCTTTTCCTTTTGATTATGGCTTAGTTGATTTTTATATGAATTCTGTGTCCCAATTATACTGAGTTTCTTAAAGTTATGTGTATATGACTTATTTTCTCACAGTCTGATGGTTATTTAAATTCATCTCCTTTCATGTACTTCATATTTGTATATGGCAAGCTCTTATATCCACAAAGATTGTCAGGGAAAACCTTTAATGTAATTTCTACCCCAACACTCTTTAGGAGCATTAGGTCTTTCTTCACAGGGCTCCTGCAAGGTCATGCCATACCTCCTTTAGAGCACAACATGGCGCATTCTAATAGTTTATTTTTCTGTTTGTTTCTCTGCTGAACTCTGAACTCTTGGATCTAAGCACTTTTGTCATTGTATTTCCATTGTGCCTGGCACATAGTAGACAACCAGTATTTGTTTGCGAATGAATAGTCAGAAACACAATTGCTAATGTAAAGACTGAAGACTGTTCATGATGTCAGCTTTTTAAAAAGCAAAATTTCAGAGAGTTAGTTGTTTTGCTTGCAATTATTCTTGTGACAACACATGGCTGATTTTATATTTGTTTTCATCATTTTATTTTGTTTTCCACTGAGACATTTGATAGTGCTTTGTAGTTTTCTATTGTTTTTATGCTCTGGAATATATTTAATAACAGGAGATAATGTTGATTTGTCTTAAGATTTAGGTCACTAATCAGGAAAACACAATTGAAAATACATTTTTAACTAAGATTATATATTAATTAGGGCTTCCCTGGTGGCTCAGGGGTTAAAAAATCCACCTGCCAATGGAGGAGACACAGTTTCAATCCATGAGTCAGGAAGATCCCCTGGAGAAGGAAATGGCAACCCACTCCAGTATTCTTGCTGAGAAATCCCAGGGACAGAAGGAGCCTGGCAGACTGCATGAAGTCACAAAGAGTTGGAATACAACTTAGTGACTAACAGTATATTAATTACTTGATGTTAAATGAATGTATGTTCTATTTGTCTTAAAGGGAGATTATAGAGATAGGGTGAATTTAGGAGACTATCTTTTATAGCTTTTCTCTGGCAAAACAAAAACAAAACCCAAAACCCAAAGATATTTCAATTATCAGGAAAGATTAGGTCAAATAGTAGTAAAACAAAACAGCTCCACCCCTCCCCAAATTCCAAGATCTCAGAGACTCTACCTCCTGAAACTTCTTTTTTGTGCTACAAACCCATGCATGACAGAACTCCTTCACTCCATACAGTCACTGAGATCCAGGCTAACAACACGGTCCCATCCTGGAGATACACCTCCGGAAACATGAAGTCTTTGCTAAAGCAACAACATAGAAAGGGAATGCAGAATTGTGCATGTTTTTTTCTGTAGTCAAAGCATAAAAACGACACACTTCATTTTGATCACAGTTCAGTGGACGGAACTGGGCACATCATCTTGCCTAACGCCAGGGGGCGCTGAACACATAAAGGTGCAGATGCCCTGCAGAAAGAATTCCTGTGGTACCTGTTCATAGATTCTTATAACAATCCAATCTTGGAAAAGGTAGGAAAATTTATGAGAAGAGAGGGATAGAAAACAAAGACCTTTTATTTCTATCTTTCCAATAAGCAAACTGCCCTTCACTTGAGATTCAAATTCTAAGTCCCCTGTTTCTCAATCACTGTCTGTCTGTCTGTCTATCTGTCTATAGAGGATAACAAGCAGAGCAGGACGTTTGTCTAGAAAGTTCCTATCTATTGAATTGCATATACAACATGAAAAGAAATATAAATACAACAATTAAATGAAATAAAAATTTTGAATTTTTCAAAAGTTGAAAAAAAAACTTTGTCAACAAGATTTTTCTCACTCCAGGGTGCACTATCTAACTTTGCTTTTTAAACACAAAAGAGAGCATATTGACTGATAGTATCGAAAAGTTCAGGCATTGGCTGCACTGACCTGAGGCTCAGCTGTGCCCTGTTGCTTTAACAATGATTTCAGTGCCTGGGTTCTCCGTTTAATTTTCCACTTCTAAATCAACTCTGCTCCACTGAGGCTTTCTTTCTAGGAAGGCTCTTGTCTCTAAGATTCCTTGGTCATCTCCCCCCTCCCAGCCCCCCTGCTCATTAAAAGTGAGGTTATGAGGAGGAATACATTAGCAGCTATAGGCAATATCTAGAAAAAGGTAGGGCACTTAGTTAAACATTTCCTAAGTTTTGGTTATTCTATCTTTGATGTTCCAGCAAGAGTCTGGAAGGAGAATTCATTACCATGGCTTGAATCAGATGCTCAAATCTTAACTAGTCAGTGTGATTAGTAGGCCTGTGAATGGCCAGGCCTACATCATTTTTCCACACTTGCCGAAGGAAGGGATGTGTTTGTGGTCAGCTCTATCTGACCTAGATGGCATATTTAAAAGTAGAGACATTACTTTGTCAACAAACGTCCATCTAGTCAAGGCTATGGCTTTCCCAGTAGTCATGTATGGATGTGAGAGTTGAATGGTGAAGAAAGCTGAGTGCTGAAGAACTGATCCTTTTGAACTATGGTGTTGGAGAAGACTCTTGAGAGTCCCTTGGACTGCAAGAAGATCCAACCAGTCCATCTTAAGGGAGATCAGTCCTGGATGTTCATTGGAAGGACGGATGTTGAAGCTGAAACTCCAATACTATGGCTACCTCATGCAAAGAGTTGACTCATTGGAAAAGACCCTGATGCTGGGAAGGATTGGGGCAGGAGAAGAAGGGGATGACAGAGGATAAGATGGCTGGATGGCATCACCGACTCAATGGACATGAGTTTGGGTAAACTCCAGGAGTTGGTGATGGACAGGGAGGCCTGGTGTGCTGCTATTCATGGGGTCGCAAAGTCAGACATGACTGAGCGACTGAACTGAACTGAACTGCCTGACATCCTTGGACTGATTGTTGGGAAGAGGGTCTCCTTGAAGGGGAAAGGGACCCTGGGACCAAGCCTATACTGCTTGGTATACTCCAACCATTAGCATATTCATTTGGTGTTGCACATTTGCATATATAAAGTATACTGATAAAATCTCATTTTCACTTAGGATATAATTTCTATCAATATTTCACACATCATTCAAAATTAACAATTATAATGGAGAAAAATACTCAGAGTGAATATAGGCTACTTAAACTTTTAAGTCTTGGAGAAGTAGAATTTTCCTTCTGAAATAAAAGTAGTTTTATGTCTTTGATAGTTAATTATTTAATCAAACTATAACTTTTTTATTTGCATAGATGAAATTTTATTGTTTCCCCCAAATGCCAACCTTTTAGCAGTTAAATATATTAAGTACATTAAGTACCACCAATGCTTTTTCCCTGCCCTCGCTGTGTTTAACTAAAGTTAAAAATTGTAGAAGTCATTGGTTACTGAAAAACATATATTTCCAGGTGTGCAGTATGATCTCAATGTTTATTTTTATAGATAAGTCATATTAATGTGATTATTATTGTTTAAGTGTTTTACTACATGGAAAAGAATAGGTTAATTGACTAGGCGTTCGTAAGTATTAAATTTGTAAATTCATCAAGAAATTGAATAGTTTGGTTCAAATCTAATTAAATTAGATTGGGGCATCTGTATGTTTGTTACAGCAATCTGCTATGTTATCTTATGACCAATTATATTAAAAAATAATACTATAAGCATTATACCAGGTTGCATTTTTCAAAAATCTTAAACATATACACGTGCATTTAAATGATTATACCTATCTCCAGTAATTATGTTTCTAATCATTTTATTCTTAAAGATTTTTTCAGATCTATAATGATCTCAAAATATTTCTGGGAAATGTCTGAAATATGTTACTTTTCATAAAGCAAGCACTGTTACATTTGCACTCCAAAAGAAATCTCAAATTAAAATTTTACAATTTAAACCACCAAAATTTTTCCTACACTGGCAGGTAATATCAGAGGAAATTTCCTTGAATTCTAAGTGGAGTTCTTGATTTCAAGTGGAATTTGTACAACTTATTTTAAAGCATTCATGATTTCTGGTTTAACAGCTGTTATAATAATTTCCATATAAACTTATTTATATCTTAATGTAAGCTTCTAGTTATCCTTTTTTTTTACTATATCATCCCACATCCATATTCTAATATTTATATAACAGTCTTTCCCCCAGCCTCCTCACCACCACATCTTTTCATTTTCATTATAATAATCTTTTTACTATTTTTATTACCAAAAAATTGCTCTATATGCAAATATTGATATTATTATTGCTCAGAAAGACATTTCTCCATTGGCCAAAACTTAAGGTTTGTGGAGGTAAATAAATTCTGCCTCCACATTCACAAACTGATCTTTTTTTACCAGAAAAAGTTCCAGGTAATTTTATCTTTCTACCATACTGAAGAATAGCTGTAATAAATTTTCATTTATGAATTGGAACAGTCCTGAACCATGACCCATCTGAGAGTTTCCATCTCTCATTTCTATTCTCTGTGACAGTATGCTTGGTGCCAGAGGAGAACTTTCAAAATAATTTTGTCATGTGAAAGCTGCAGTGTGGTTCTCACAGAAAGAACTGTCCTAGCATCAGATTTATGCAACAAAATGCACAACAGAAACCTGGTCATTTCTGTAAGATGGTACATGAGGATTTGGAATCAAGCCTTTAGATTTTGTGTTTATACTTGGGATCATAAAATTTCATGAAAATGGCTGTAGTTATCAAGAACAACAACAATGAATCTTTAAATAATATTTTTAGAATCCAAAATGTATAGTGGGTTTTTGTATCTGTCCATGGAATACCTACAGTAAACCTGTAGAAAGTGTAGATACTCTCAGGCTCAAGGTTAAGGATATATATCAGTATCAGTTTAGTCGTTCAGTCGCGTCCGACCGACTCTTTGCGACCCGACGAATCACAGCACACCAGGCCTCCCTGTCCATCACCAGCTCCCGGAGTCCACCCAAACTCATGTCCATCGAGTTGGTGATGCCATCCAGCCATCTCATTTTCTGTCTTCCCCTTCTCCTCTTGCCCCCAATCCTTCCCAGCATCAGGATCTTTTCCAATGAGTCAACTCTTCGCATGAGGTGGCCAGAGTATTGGAGTTTCAGCTTCAATATCAGAACTTCCAATGAACACCCAGGACTGATCTCCTTTAGGATGGACTTGTTGGATCTTCTTGCAGTCCAAGGGACTCTCAAGAGTCTTTTCCAATGCCATAGTTCAAAAGGATCAATTCTTTGGCTCTCAGCCTTTTCCACTGTTCAACTCTCACATCCATACATGACTATTGGAAAAACCATAGTCTTGACTAGATGGACCTTTGTTGACAAAGTAATGTCTCTGCTTTTCAATATGCTATCCAGGTTGGCCATAACTTTCCTTTCAAGGAGTATGAGCCTATTGATTTCATGGCTGCAATCAACATCTGCAGTGATTATGGAGCCCAAAAAAATAGTCTGACATTTTTTCCAGTGTTTCCCCATCTGTTTCCCATGAAGTGATGGGACAAGATGCCATGATCTTAGTTTTCTTAATGTTGAGCCTTAAGCCAATTTTTTCACTCTCCTCTCTCACTTTCATCAAGAGGCTTTTTAGTTCCTCTTCACTTTCTGCCATAAGGGTGCTGTTGTCTGCATATCTGAGGTTATTGATATTTCTCCCGGCTTGTGCTTCTTCCAGCCCAGTGTTTCTCATGATGTACTCTGCATATAAGTTAAATAAGCAGGGTGACAATATACAGCCTTGACGTACTCCTTTTCAGTATGAAAAGGCAAAAAGGTAGGATACTAAAAGGATATGTATATACACACACAAATTAAGAAGCCAAACCCCAAAACTATTTTGTGCAACCATTTAATTATTTAACATTGATAAAGTGAGCATTTCTCCCCCCATTTTCAACACTATTTAACCTGGAGTTGAAAGGAGTTAAACAGAAATCTTAAACCTCTCCTTAGTGATTTAGACTTTTCCCCCTTAGACAACCAGAAAATAGTGTAGGATTTTGTGGAAAGTTGAAGGGGATGTATCAGGGATTCAGGGGTACTCTACAGCTCCTGTTAACAAAGTCTGTGGATGTAATCTGAAAACTAGATCCTCCAGACTAGTGTCGGGTATATGTTAAACCTCAGTTTTAATTTACAGCCGGTAATTTAGTTTCCTTGGCAGTAATTCATAAATCCCCATTTCATCCCACCACCGCTGCATGATAATCATGCTTTATCCAGAGCAGCTTCTATCACCATTAAGCCTGCGTCTCAAGCCGCGGTGGCTTCCGCTTAGAGAATCCCACCCAATGCCAGTTTTAACAAATGCATAGCCTTATTGAAAATGTGCCGGTGCATCTCACATTGTTATGCAGGTCCATGGTCATTAAAATTTTATCACATAAACCCTGCTGTCTGCACAGAAGAGGAATTGAAAATATTGGCAAGGAATGATCACACATTTTATCGGAATCTCCTGAAAGAGAAAACCAACATGCTTTAGAGCAGGAAGGAACAAAAATAACATTGCCTTTAATTTAAATATAACAAAATATCAGAAACCTTTGAAATTCACATTTATTTCTACTGTTCATTTTCACATTTCCCTTGAATATCAGTTTCCCAAAGTTGCATGACAGTTTGATGCAGTTGCAACGATATGATTTTCACAGCTTTCTCTTAGAAAGCTGGTGTTAATCAATGGAGGCCCCTGAGACCTAAAGGCAGCACACTATTGATTACAGTGTTGACTTATCAAAAGATTGAGAGATTAGTGGGTTTAGTGTTTATGTAAGAGTAGAGATTTGAATGGCTGGACACTTGATTTGGGGAATTGGAATTTAGCTTACATATTTGAACATGATCAGTGAATATGATAAAATATGAAAAAGGAAGGTAAATAAAATATGAAACAGTGGGGCAAAACCAATCTCACAATACCTACAACATTTTTGTGAAAGTCACATGCATTCCCCTCCAAAATAGTCTTCCTTCCTGTTGGGTATGAATACATTTTGTTTATTGTGAGGTGTGGCATTTATGTCTTTCCTTTTCCTATTTAGAATTGATAGTGCCTTTCCTAATTGTGCTTTTACAATTTCCATGAATAGCATGAGTAATCATTTTGAAAATCTATCAGAGCTTTGAAAATATATGAGTTGTTCTAATTAGTCATATTTTAACATTTTATTGTTTGAAACAGTTTAATGATTTATTTCTATAGGTTTTCAAGATTAAAATCAGAATGTGGTCAGACAAATTTTAAGCAGATGAGAAAATCAACCAAGAATAAATGTCTGATTGTGTGCTAAATTCCTAAATATTTGTATTATTTTATGCATAATAGGGCTTCCCAGGTGTCTCAGTAGGTAAAGAATCTGTCTGCAGTGCAGGAGATGCGGGAGATGTGGGTTTGATGCCTGGGTTGGGAAGATCCTCTGAAGGAGGACATGGCAACCCCCTCCAGTATTCTTGCCTGGAGAATCCCATGGACAGATGAACCAGTAGGGTGGGGGCTTGAGTCCTTAGGGTAGCAGAATTGGACATGACTGAAGCAACTGAAGCAAGCATGAATGCATGCATATATAAGACAACAGCTCTCAACCATGGCAACCTGATTCTGAATAATTCTGTAGTAGTAGTGACAAATTTGCTCTAATATATATTTTCCTCTTCAGTCTTCTGAGATTGTTGTGCAGACAAATTTGTTAGGGAGATTTCTTGACTTCAAGCAACGTTAATTAATGCATGTTCAAATTTACCTTAGGCACCTTCTCACAATTACCATCTATTTTTTTCTTAACAAACCAAAAATTAATATATAATTTAAATTTCATAATATAATTTTAACATCAAGTTTAAGTTATAGGATTATATCTTATATATTTATTTGAAACAGTCTTTCTTATTTTGAAGTCCAGTTTCTAAGTTTCTTTTATAAAGATTCAAAAATTAAGAGAGACATGAGGTTGTAATGAACAGTTCCAAGTGTTCACTTAAGAAACTGGAAACTGCATATTAATTCTATGAACATAATTCAGCCATCATGTGAAGTCTGAATCAATTCTGAAGTGGGGATTATATCTATTAATTATATACATATAAATATGTATTAGCACATTCATATAAGAATAAACCTTGGTAGGACATTTTGGAAATAGACACTGTACATGACATGAACACTTTGGACAGTACATACCTGCCTGCCACTGTATTCCATGGCATACCTCTGATGTGCAATCTATTTGTGAAACAACAGCAAATTTTTCAGCTTGGAGCTTCAAAAATGTCATGAAGAAATGAACAAATTATTTGCTAATCTTTGAACCTGAACTTTTTCTCTTTAAGCATTGTAGGATATGCATGTATAGATACATAAATATGCAAATGTGTATGTGTGCATGTCAGTCGCTCAATCATGTCCAACTCTTTGTGACCCCATGGATTATGACCCACAAGACTCCTCTGTCCATGGAATTCTCCAAGCAAGAATACTGTAGTGGGTTGCCATTCCCTTTGCTAGGGGATCTTCCTGACCCAAAGACTGAACTAGGGTCTCCTGCACTGCAGGCAGATTCTTTAACGTCTGAGTCACCAGGGGAGAGGAATATACATATATGCAAATGTATTTTATACACAACCAACAGATTGCAGTATTTCAAGGCCACTATATTCATTATGTAGTCATATAATTCTTTTCTGTAGGAACCAAATATTATTCTAAGATTGACTAAGACAATAAAACAAATTGTCTAAACTTTCAGCAATAAGATATCCCTGAAATTACATGCATTAAATTGTACTTTGAATAGTTTAAACTGTTTTGAATAGAAAAAAATTTTAGGAAGTGGAAGAATATTCTGGTATGAAAAATTTAGACCTAAACAAGGTCACAGTATATTTTCCAGGAGAAAAAGTTTGTTTATTTCCTCAGAGTTGCTTCTATCATCTATCTGTGGGTAACACAAGGTAGCCCAGGTAGAACACAGGAATGTATTTTATAGTGTCCATTGCTTTGTATTTTTATTTCTCTTTCTTTAACTGAGCAAGCTAGAAATCATTAGTAAAATCTCATTTCACCAATAATGAAGACTTTGAAACGAATGTCATGTTATTGCTGCTGTTGTTCAGTTGCTAAGGCATGTCTGACGACTTGTGACCCCAAGGATGGAAGCATGCCAGGCTTCCCTGTCCTTCACTATTTCCCAGAGTTTGCTCCGGTTCATGTCCATTGAATTGGTGATGCTATCTAACCATCTCAACCTCTACTTCCTTCTTCTCCTTGTGCCTTCAATCTTTCTCAGCATCAAGGTCTTTTCCAATGAGTTAGCTCTTCGCATCAAGTGGCCAAAGTATTGGTGCTTCAGCTTCAGCATCAGTCTTTCCAGTGAATAATCAGGGTTGATTTCCTTTAGGATTGACTGGTTTGATCTCCTTGCAGTCCAAGGGACTCTCAAGAGTCTTCTCTAATACCACAGTTCAAAAGCATCAATTCTTCAGCACTCAGCCTTCTTTGTGGTCCAACTCTCACATCCATACATGACTATGGGAAAACCATAGCTTTGACTATATAGGAAAAAAAAATAAAGTGATGTCTTTGCTATTTAGTACACTGCTAGGCTTGTCATAGCTTTCCAAGGAGCAAGTATCTTTACATTTCATGGCTGCAGTTACCACCTGCAGTGATTCTGAAGTCCAGGAAAATAGAATCTGTCTTCTGCTTCAACTTTTTTCCCATCCATTTGCCATGAAGTGATGGGTCCGGATGCCATGATTGTGATTTTTTGAATGTTAAGTTTTAAGCCAGCTTTTTCACTCTCCTCTTTCACTTTCAAGAGGCTTTTTAGTTCCTCTCTGATTCCTGCCATTAGAGTGGTATCATCTGTATATCTGAAGCTGTTGATATTTTTCCTGGTAATCCTGACTCCAGCTTGTGATTCATCTAGCCAGGCATTTTGAATGACGTGCTCTGCATATAAGTTAAATAAACAAGATGACAACATACTCCTTTCCCAAATTTGAACTAATCATTTGTTCCATTTAAGGTTCCGGCTATCATAGGCAGGATCAGTATACTGAAAATGTAATGAATTGACCTTAGATTATTAGATGTATATGCTATTGTTTACAGTTCAAATAATATGGATCATGTGTTTAAGGGTATATCACAGCTCGTTTTATTTAAGACACCATCCTTTACACATTTGTAAGCTGTAATAGTGGTTTCTTATAAAAACAAACTGAGTCTAAATTTCTTTCTAATCTTTGCTATCTTCAGTGAATAGATGTCTCATTTATTGTTTTGTTTATCATCAGTGAATTGAAATGCACATTAAGTGTTCTAAAGATATTGAATGTCTTGTTTCATAGACTGTCTGGGAATGATTTTCATTATAAGAAGACTCAATCACATATTCCTTAAGCAATAAAGACATTTCATAACCCCATATCACAGAAATCAGAGAGGGAATCAGTTCCAAGGATCAGTGACTCAGTGATGTGAAGTGTAGAATTTTGAAAATTCTCTTGTCCTCTCTTCTATAATCACAAGATGCCTGCCACAGCACTGATTTCCATGGCCTCATACTCTTGTTCCAGGCAGAAAGACATTCTTTAAGTCATATACCCTCATTAGTAAACCCTTATGTATAATCCCAACGTCTGTCTTCTCACGGCTTGGATAGCAGCATTTTTTCCTATTAATGTTCCACTTTTTTTTTCTTTCAGTCTTTTAGTGTTTTATCTGTGACAGATGAACTCAGCCCCTCTTTATATTTGAAAAAACACTTCCTAAACATTGAGTTAGTTCCATTTACTGCCCTCCCCCCTTATTATTACCTTTCCATTGCTTATATGGTGCTATCATTTACACAAACATTAATTTTTCATTGCAGTCACCCATAGCTTTAATGTGGAAAATATTTCATTACCCTGCTTCAAAATTAAATAAAAGTATACATGTACTATAACAAAGACTCACAACAAAAAGAGAGAGAAAGACACACTTGAATTCTCATTGGTAAGAAGGTAACCATTACAGCCTCCTTGCTTGTACATTTATGAATAAGGATGGCAAAGAAAAAAACAAATGGTCAGAAAGTCAAGGTAGGGTGTCCATGTTGTATTCCAAGGATTTTTTTAGACCTTTTCAAAACTGTTTTCAAACAATTTAGAAGGGAACAGAGCAAGCAGACTAAAAACATGGGCCAATGCTAGAATTCTGTGACTCAGATTTTGTAAACTATAGAAATCATTCTGGTAGATCGACAACTAATAACTGATTTGATTGCTTCAAAACAGTACAGGTGGCTGTACTTCGAAGGCAAGCTCTTCAAACTGTTACTCAGCAACTTGTCTGGAACAGCATCAATTCTCTTGCATGTATTAAAAATTAATTCTTAAACTGTGCACTCTTTATGCTAATGGTACTTATGCTTCCACAGTCTTAACTCAAGCTAAAAAAATAGCATGGACATTTGTCCAAATAGTCTTATAATGAGTCTCATTAAAATTGCGTTAAAAAAGCATGTAATAACTTCCTAGTTTTAAATTTAAATCTTAGGACAAAGGAAACCATTTACTTTTTTAATATTCAACAGAATTTTTGCATGCTTACAAACAATTTTAAACTTCTGTACATTAGAAATGTTTACTTCTTATATGTTTCTTATTAAAACTGTCAGTTAAATTTTAAAAACCATTTAGCAATTCCCTTCATATCTACAATCTATGAGTGCTGGCTTTTCTAACAACTTCCACTGGAAGCCCAATGGCTAATTGCAAAATTCTTGCCAACACAGATACACCTGTGCCCTCTGCAGAATTGCTTTTCTATTAAAACTTTTGTGAACACTTGTTTTGAAATTATTTTTTCCCCTACTTATCATTGGCAAGTTTCTACAAGATGATATGACCTATTAGTAAAAGACCAGAAGAGTTGTGTCTCTTTGAAAAGCAAAGTTTCCAAAAGTATCTTCTCTTAACTCTGTAATAATAAATCAGCAACAATATAAACATTTTTAATTCTCAAGAAAGTATACTAGCAAGTCAAATATTTCAGATACAAATAATATAAATGAAATGTATAAATACTCAATTAAAATTCTAATATTTTACAAAATTATATTTAAACATAGAATAACAAGGTATTTTGGAGGGTAAAGTATTACTTGCTTTTACAGGTAAGAAAAGAGTTAAAAGTTATGGAAGAAATTATTACTGTAAGTGCAGAAAATATAAATGATTTTTAACTTCAGAAAAGGCAAAAAGATAGTAAACTGAAAGATGAACTCCCCAGGTAGGTAGGTGCCCAGTATGCTACTGGAGAAGAATGGAGAAATAACTCCACAAAGAATGAAGGGATGGAGCCAAAGCAAAATCAACACACAGTTGTGGATGAGACTGGTGACATAAGCAAAGTCCGATGCTGGAAAGAGCAATATTGCATAGGAACCTGGAATGTTAGGTCCATGAATCAAGGCAAATTGGAAGTGGTCAAACAGGAGATGACAAGAGTGAACATCAGCATTCTAGGAATCAGCAAACTAAAATGGACTGCAATGGGTGAATTTAACTCAGATGACAATTATATCTATTACTATGGGCAGGATTTCCTTAGAAGAAATGGAGTAGCCATCATAGTCAAAAAGAGCCCAAAATGCAGAACTTGGATGCAATCTCCAAAGAGACAGAATGATCTCTGTTCATTTCCAAGGCAAGCTATTCAACATCATTGTAATCCAAGTCTATGCCCTGAACAGTAATGCTGAAGTTGAACAGTTATATGAAGATCTATAAAAGCTTTTAGAATTAGCACCCCCAAAAGATGTCCTTTTCATTATAGGGGACTGGAATGCAAAAGTAGGAAGTCAAGAAACACCTGGAGTAACAGGCAAATTTGGCCTTGGAGTACAGAATGAAGCAGGGAAAAGGCTAATAGAGTTCAGCCAAGAGAAAGCACTGGTCATAGCAAACACCCTCTTCCAAAAACACAAGAGAAGACTCTACACATGGCCATCAGCAAAACACCGAAATCAGATTGATTGTATTCTTTGCAATCAAAGATGGAGAAGCTCTATATAGTCAGCAAAAACAAGACCAGGAGCTGACTGTGGCTCAGATCATGAACTCCTTATTGCCAAGTTTCTATTCAAATTGAAGAAAGTAGGGAAAACCACTAGACCATTCAGGTATGACCTAAAAAAATCTTTTATGATTATACAGTGGAAGTGAGAAATAGATTTAAGGGACTAGATCTGATAGACAGCGTGCTTGATGAACTATGGACGGAGGTTCAGGACATTATACAGGAGACAGGGATCAAGACTATCCCCAAGAAACAAAAATGCAAAAACGTAAAATTGTTGTCTGAGGAGGCCTTACAAATAGCTGTGAAGAGAAGAGAAGTGAAATGCAAAGGAGAAAAGGAATGATATACCCATTTGAGTGCAGAATTACAAAGAATAGCAAGGAGAGATAAGAAAGCCTTCCTCCATGCTCAATGCAAAGAAATAAAGGAAAACAATAGAATGGGAAAGACTAGAGATCTCTTAAAGAAAATTAGAGATACCAAGGGAACACTTCATGAAAAGTTGGGCTCAATAAAGCACTGAAACGGTATGGACCTAACAGAAGCAGAAGATATTAAGAAGAGGTAGCAAGAATACACAGAAGAACTGCCCCAAAAAAGATCTTCACGACCAAGATAATCACGATGGTGTGATCACTCATCTAGAGCCAGACACCCTGGAATGTGAAGTCGAGTGGGTCTTAGGAAGCATCACTCTGAACAAAGCTAGTGGAGGTGATGGAATTCCAGTTGAGTTATTTCAAATCCTAAAGATGATGCTATGAAAATGCTGCACTCAAAATGCCAGCAAATTTGGAAAGCTCAGCAGTGGCCACAGGATTGGAAAAGGTCAGGTTTCATTCAAATTCCAAAAAAAGGCAATGCCAAAGAATGTTCAAACTACCCCATAATTGCACTCATCTTCACATGCTAGTGAAGTAATACTTAAAATCTCCAAGTCAGGATTCAGCAATATGTAAACCATGAACTTCCAGATGTTCAAGCTGGTTCTAAGAAAGGCAGAGGAACTAGAGATCAAATTGCCAACATCCACTGAATCATCGAAAAAGCAAGGGGGTTCCAGAAAAACATCTATTTCTGCTTTATTGACTATGCCAAAGCTTTTGACTGTGTGGATCAAAATAAACTGTGGAAAATTCTTCAAGAAATGGGAATATCAGACCACCTGACCTGCTTCTTGAGAAACCTGTATGCAGGTCAGGAAGCCACAGTTGAAACAGTACATGGAACAACAGACTGGTTCCAAATAGGGAAAGGAGTACATCAAGGCTACATATTGTCACCCTGCTTATTTAACTTATGTGCAGAGGACATCATGAGAAACACTGGGCTTGAAAAATCACAAGCTGGAATCAAGATTTCCAGGAGAAATATCAATAACCTCAGATATGCAGATGACACCACCCTTTGACAGAAAACGAAGAACTGAAGAGCCTCTCGATGAAAGTGAAAGAGGAGAGTGAAAAAGTTGGCTTAAAGCTTAACATTCAAAAATCTAAGATCATGGCATCTGGTCCCATCACTTCATGGCAAATAGATGGGGAAACAGTGGAAATAGTGGGTTACTTTATTTTTTGGGGCTCCAAAATCACTGCAGATATTGACTGCAGCCATGAAATTAAAAGACACTTACTCCTTGTAAAAGTTATGACCAATCTAGATAGCATATTAAAAAGCAGAGAGATTTCTTTGTCAACAAAGTTCTGTCTAGTCAAGGCTATGGTTTTTCCAGTAGTCATGTATGGATGTGAGAGTTGGACTATAAAAAAAAAAACATGAGTGCTGAAGAATTGATGCTCTTAAACTGTGGTATTGGGAAGACTCTTGAGAGTCCCTTGGACTGCAAGGAGATCCAACCAGTCCATCCTAAGGTAGTCAGTCCTTGGTGTTCATTGGAAGGACTGATATTGAAGCTGAAACTCCAGTACTTTGGCCAACTGATGCGAAGAAATGACTCATTTGAAAAGACCCTGATGCTGGCAAAGATTGAGGGCAGGAGGAGAAGGGAATGAGAGAGGATGAGATGGTTGGGTGGCATCACCGCCTCAATGGACATGTGTTTGGGTGAACTCTAGGAGTTTGTGATGTACAGGGAGGCCTGGCATGCTGTGGTTCATGGTATCACAAAGAGTCGGGCATGACTGAGTGGCTAAACTGTGCTGAACTGATATATATATATATATATATATATATATATATATATATATAAAATTTTTGAAATAACTTGTTTTTTTATCAGTTTGCTCATTACAAAAATTATGGATGTTTCCAACTTTAGATTATATAGCGGTTTCATTGTTGACTCTTTTCTTAATATTTGTTTTCATAGTAGTTAATGGGTGAAAAAAAATAGAGGCAACATTATAGCTCTCTCAAAGTTTTCCATAAATGATTCTTTTTTATGTTTAACTCATTTATGCTTCGAATACAAAGTTAGTGTGAAGCAGTACTTCTTTTTCTTTACTCTCAAAATGTCAATTTTAAAGTCATAGCATGTATTTTTAGAGCAACTTATTTTAAGTTTTTTGTATCAGTGTTACTAGGAGCTTGAAGAGATTACTGTGAGTGACTTGTTTAAATACAAAATAAGTTAACTTTTTCTAGGAGTTTTGGATTATTAGATTTTCTTATACCTGCCACTTTTTATTGTCAAAATTTTAAAAATTTGCTTCCTATGTCATCACATAGTTGCTTTAATTAACAATGGAGGAAGAGGGGAGGTAAACTTCAATGTATGGAGGAAGAGACCCTCAACCTTCAGGGTAAAGCCTCTAAGGAAATATGGAGAGCAAGCCAATCTTTTCATAAAAAGTATTTTGGCAGAAGACACCTAGATTCTGCAAAAGTATACTCAGTCTCAGTTGAAATAATCTACCCTGGGAAACAAGGCTCAGTCCTAGAGGCTCTTTGGAGCATTCTCAATTAGGGGAACAATTTTTTGTCTTCCACTTTGGCCATTTGTGCTCATGGAAGATGTTCTGCTATTGGCCTAATTTGACAGGTCCAGTGCAGGGTATGCCTGGGACACTTCTTCTATTCATGCAAGACAACATATAGTCTCTTTCAGATAATAGGACCACTAAGCCAGCAAAAAAAATAGTGGCTGGCTGTAAAATTGCAAAGTTGGAGTTCCAAAGTGTCTGCTCATTTTTACAATGATTTTGACAGGAAGATAAGTGGTTATGATTTGTTTCCAATTATTATTTATTAAATTGAGAAATTTACCTAGAAAGAATGAAAAAAAATAATAGAAAAACAAACTGAAAGTCTTTGAGTTTGGAGGTTGAAAAATGAAGAGTAATGAGAGGTTGCATTAGGTGAGTATTATTATTTATGCTTAGATGTTCTCACCAGAATTGCAATGTGCTTTCGTGATTGGAAAAAATGATGAATAAGCATAGTTCCATAATGCATATTGATCATTCAAAAGCACACTTAAAACTAAAAGGCAAAACAACTTAGTCAAGGCTCTTAAAACATATGCAAGGAATTATGCCAATAAAGGAAGTTGCTTTCCAGGGAACACTGGGATATATTAGTTTTTGAATGAAGAAGTTAACCACTGAAGCACTTTTTTAGAAGTGGTAGAAAATCTTGAAAATAGATAATTCTTCATGGCTGTGGACAAGCCTCCATGAGAGTCTACACAGGATATTTTCAAGAAGTACATAATTAAAAGAGTGAAAACTTGCAGAAGACTGCATTTACATCCTTTTTAAGAAGCCATTATATTTTTCTCATATGTCTTACCTTGAACAGCTTTTCACATATAAATTCCATCTCAGGACAAATTGGAAGAAGATATATTCTCCTCTCTTTCTGCTCTTCTTTCCTGATAACAAAAAATTTCAACAATAAGTATATTAGCAAAACTGTAATTTCATGTCTTGACTTGATATTATAAGTTCCATCACAGCAGATCACTTTTTCACTTGTTTTTCCATAATCAGAGTATAAGTCAAAACATTTATTGAGTAAATTAAGAAATTGATAAAAATAAATTAGCAGATTTATTTAGAATTACAGAATTCACATAAGCTATTTTTAGAAGCTAATTTGATTTCAGGCCAGCATGATTTTGCTAGAATTATCTCTCTGATATAATTCAACTCTAAATTGAACTCTTACCTGAAGAAAGAATAAAACTCCTTGAAGATGCCAAAATATGTCCAGTCCTCACTTAAATTTATAGGTAATCCATTAAAATTAAGGTGTCTAAGGCATCAATGTGTGTGTATTGTAAATAGACATTAAAATAACACAGTTTTTCAATGTACATAAGTAATAGATACTATTAAGATATTTAGAAGAAAAATGTATTAAGAATGAAAGTATAAGAAAGGGAATTTATAGTCTTATAAGTCTTGAGTTAACTAACTTTTAATGATTAAACACCTTAATCTTTTTCTCTAAATTTCACACTTTAAAAATAAATTTGTTCTATGTATATAGTGCTTTGCTAATCAAGATGCAACCATTAATCTGGGGGACTTCCCCAGGGATCTAGATATTGATACTTTACACTTCCACTTTAGGGGTTACTGGTTCAACAGATCCCTGGTTGGGGAACTAAGATCTTGCATGCCACAGGGCATGGACAATAATAATAATAATAATAATGCAAAAAATCCATGATGAACAAAAACTATCAACTTTTTTTTTAAGTTCAAGCATCTAGGATCTTAGCAGTGCCAAGAAGCATGTTTCATTATATGCAAGAAGACTGAAAGGTTGGTGGGAGGAGGGGAGAAAAATGAAAATTTTCTGGGAGTGGAAATGAAAACAGAAAAACCACATGTGATAAAGAAAAGATGGAGATGGGTATTCAAGACAAATTCACCTGTTTCATCATTTTGCTCCACATAATTCTAGTAATACACTGCAGAAATAAAAATAAAGTTCTACTACCTGTAGAAACAGGAAAGAATCTTATAAATATGGTATTGAATGAAAGAAGCCAGCTACCAGAAAAGTTTATTGTACAATCCCATTTACAGAGAGATTTAAGAGAAGGCAAAAGTAATTTATGACGTTAGAACTCAGAAAAAGTGGTTAGGGAGGTTGTTATAACTGGGAGAGGGGAAAAGAGAGCCTCTTTAATACTGATAATATCCTAATTCTTGATCTAGCTCACAGGACAACAAACATTTTTCTGTAAAGAGTCATATAATCTGTCTCAAGTACTTAGCTCGCTGTTCCTGTGCAAAGGCAACTATAGATAATATATAAATAAACAATCATTATTGTGTAAAAAAAGAAAAAAATAATTCATTCTATGTATATAGTGTTTTTCTTGCCTTAAAATTCATAACTTTATTATAAAATAAAATGTTACTTTTTTAAAAGAAGATAGCACAAAAGATTTTAAAAAGTGGGCAGAAAATCAGCTACACAGTGGTAATGGTAACACTAATGTTATATAATATAATATTATAGTACTGTACAATGTTATAGCAATATATTATATTAAAGTATTATATAGACATATATGTAGTAAAAGCACACACACACACACACACACACACACACACGTATATATATATGTGCATATTCTTTAATCTATCTTTCTAGAAACTTTCAAAATGGATTTATTGAGGTAAAATTGAAAGGAATAAGATGCACATACTTAAAACGCAGTTTGATAGGTTTTGAAATGTGAGTACACCTGTGAGGCCATCACCACAGTCAAACAGTGGATTCCTCAAACACCAACTTTTGCATTCCAGTCCACTATGATGAAAAGGACATCTTTTTTTGGTGTTAGTTCTTGAAGGTCTTGTCAATCTTCATAGAACCGTTCAGCTTCTTTGGCATTAGTGGTTGGGGCATAAACTTGGATTACTGTGATACTGAATGGTTTGCCTTGGAAACAGACAGAGAACATCCTGTCATTTTTGAGATTGCACCCAAGTACTGCCTTTTGGACTCTTTCATTGCAAACGAGGGCTACTTCCTTTCTTCTAAGAGATTCTTATCCACAGTAGTAGATATACTGGTCATCTGAGTTAAATTTGCTCATTCCTGTCCATTAGAAAGTAGGAATGCAAAAGTAGGAAGTCAAGAGATACCTGCAATAACCAATAAGTTTGGCCTTGAAGTACAAAATAAAGCAGAGCAAAGGCTAACAGAGTTTTATGACGAGAATGCACTGGTAATAGCAAACACCCTTTTTTAACAACATAAGAAATGACTCTACATATGGACATCACCAGATGGTCAATAGTGAAATCAAATTGATTATATTCTTTGCAGCTAAAGAAGCTCTGTACAGTTCACAAAAAGAAGACTGGTAGCTGACTGTGGCTCAGATCATGAACTCTTTATTGCATATTTTTGACTTAAATTGAAGAAAGTAGGGGAAACCATTAGGCCATTAAGGTCTGAATCAAATCCCTTATGATTATGTAAGCAATGTGTCCTAAGGCTCACTTGATGTCTGGCTTTATTGAATCTATAGTCAAGTAGATTCAAGGGATTCAATCTGATAGACAGTTACTGAAGAACTATGATTGGAGGTTTGTAATATTGTCCAGGAGGCAGTGATCGAAACCATCCTTAAGAAAAAGAAATGCAAAAAGACAAAATGGTTGTCTAAGGAAGGGGGCCTTATGAATAGCTGAGAAAAGAGAAGTGAAAGACAAAGAAGAAAAGGAAAAATATACCCATCTGAATTCAGAGTTCCAAAGAACAAGGAGACATTAGGAAGCCTTCCTAAGTGAATAATGCAAAAAAATAGAGGAAAAGAGTAGAATGGGAAAGACTAGAGATTTCCTCAAGAAAATTAGAGACACCACAGGAACATTTCATGCAAAGAGGGACCAATAAAGGACAGAAACAGTATGGACCTAAGAAGCAGAAGATATTAATAATTGGTAGCAAGAATACACAGAAGAACTATACAAAAAATGGTCTTAATGACCCAGATAACCATGATGCTATGATCACTCACCCAGAGACAGACATCAAGTGGGCCTTAGGACGCATCGCTACAAATAAAGCTAATGGAGGTAATGGAATTCCAGCTGAGGTAGTTCAAATCCTAAAATACGATGTTGTTAAAGTGCTACACTTAATATGCCAGTAAATGTGGAAAACTCAGCAGTGGCCACAGGATTAGAGGTCAGTTTTCATTCTAATCCCAAAGAAGGGCAATGCCAAAAAATGTTCAAATTACAGCACAATTGCACTCATGTCACATGCTAGCAAAGTAATGCTCATAATTCTCCAAGCTAAGTTTCAACAGTATGTGAAACAAGAACTTCCAGATGTTCAAGTTGGATTTAGAAAAGGCAGAGGAATCAGAGATCAAATTGCAAACATCCATTGGATCATCAAGAAAGCAAGAGAATTCCAGAAAAAAGAACATTTGCTTATGCTTCATTGACTATGCTGAAGTCTTCGACTATGTGAATCGCAACAAAATGTGGATAATTCTTAAAGAGGTGGTAATACCAGACCACATTACCTGCCTCCTTTGAAATCTGTATGCAGGTCAAGAAGCAACAATTAGAGCCAGTCATGGAACAACTGACTAGTTCAAAATTGGCAAAGGAGTATGTCAAGGTTGCATATTGTCACCCTATTTATTTAAGTTATATGCAGAGTATATTATGCAAAATGCTGGACTGCTTGAAGCACAAGCTGGAATTAAAAATGCTGGGAGAAATACCAATAACCTCAGATACGCAGACAAAACCACCCTAATGGCAGAAAACAAAGAGGAACTAAAGAACCTCTTGATGAAAGTGAAATAGGAGAGTGAAAAAGCTGGCTGAAACCTCAACATTCAAAAAACGAAGATCATGGCATCTGGTCCCATCACTTAACGGCAAATAGATAGGAAACAATGGAAACAGTGACAAATTTTATTTTCTTGGGCTCCAATCACTGCATGATTTTGGATGGTGACTGTAGCCATGAAATTAAACAACTTTTGCTTCTTGGAAGAAAAGTTATGACCAACCTAGATGGCATATTAAAAAGCAGAGATATCACCTTGCTAAGAAAGGTCCATATAGTCAATACTGTGGTTTTTCCAGTAGTCATGTAAGGATGTGGGTGTTGGACCAGAAAGAAAGCTTGAGTGCCAAGGTATTGATGCTTTGGAACTGTGGTGTTGGAGAAGACTCTTGAGAGTCCCTTGGACTGCAAGGAGATCAAACCAGTCAGTCTTAAAGGAAATCAATCCTGAATATCCATTGGAAGCACTGATGCTGAAGCTGAAGCCCCAATACTTTGGCCACCTGATGCAAAGAGCTGACTCATTAGAACAGACCCTGATGTTGGGAAAGATTGAAGGCAGGAGGAAAAAGGGATGACAGAGCATGAGGCAGTTTGATGGCATCACCGAATCAATGGACATGAGTTTGAGCAAGCTCTAGGAGATGGTGAAGGACAGGGAAGCCTGGCGTGTTGCAGTCCATGGGATCGCAAATAGTCAGACACGATAGAGCAACTGACCAACAATAAACACCAACAGAAGTTTCCCCAATCTTTTGTAACCATGCCCTCCCATCTGTCCTCAGTAATACTTTCCCCAGTCTACTGTTTTGAACATGGCCTTGCTTTTAACTTATCGTATAGTACACATTCAACATATGGAAATTAAGTAAGTCAATATTAAGTTCATGCTTCAACATGACTTTTTCCAAAGAGAATATTTTAGTTAAGTTTTTATGCCAATGGTAAAATCATAATTATGACCTTTTGAATGTGTTCCTGTGGAGAAAAAAAAGAAAACAAGAGGGCTACCCTCAATAGCAATATAGATTTTTAGATATTTAATGAAGAGCAAGGAAACATTCATATTAATTTTTCATGAATTATTTTTGAAATGGCTTGGTTTGGACATTTGATTACATTTGTCCAATATTCTAGTAATGACCTATAACAGATGGCTTGGCTTTACACAAGAGGGTTAAGATAAAGCATACTAAGCCATTTTCACCTGTACATTTGGAATAAAATAGAATACAGCACTACAGTAAACAATAACTTCTCTAGTATATATGCACACACATTTATTAGCTATTTTACTGATAAAAGGAATGTATAGCTCATAATTTACTTATTTCATAACTTATTCCATATTATATTTCATATAATCAAATGAATTTTACAGAATATTTTTATTTAATTGGCAAATGACAAATGAATATACTTGCAACATGCATGTTGCTGATATTTTCATTTATGTTAATAGACAAAACAGAAGTAGGACACGTTTCAGAACTTTAATCATTCATCAACAATGTAAGCACTTATTTGTTTAATCAGATTTAACATTTTGGAAGAGCATTTCATCATTTTTTTGCTATGTGCTAGCAATGGCTATAGATATGGCAGAATTTAGGTTTATTCTGTATTAATAATACTTTCTCCATCACTCTCTTAAGTCTAGAAAATCAGCAAGACACTCAATCAAGCCCTCCATGTTTGCTCATTTCTATGGTTAAGTCCTTCAGTTTACCAACAGGACATTACAGAGCATGGGGTTGAAAAGGGATGCCCATATAGTGTGCCATTGCATACTATCTGCACCATACACTTAGAATAAATTGAACAATCTCGAGAACATCGACAAGAGTAAAAGGTAGTAACGCAATGATTTTAGTGCACTTTACTAAATCATAAGTTCTTCTACATTAATTTTAAGTAATGATTTTAACAGCTCTAGTACACCACTGCCCACTGGGTGTTGCACTCCTAAACAAAGTCTGACCAATTGCCACTGAGTACTAAGAGCGTTAGCCTATTCTAATAGAAACTTTTGCTCTTTAATAATTAATCATCTGTTTTTGATCAATCTTTGCTAAGGTTAGCTAGTTTTTACCAGTCTGTAAAGTTCTATATTGCTTGATTTAAACAATTCAATATTTTCCTATCATCCCTTTACATTAAAATACACCGATTAAAGATAAAATACAAAAATCAGACTCTGCTGATTTCCTGATAAAGAATTTAGAGTAGTACATGGACTAACAGTTGTATTCAGGTTTTGTTTCTCTGAAAGGCCAAGCAAACAATTATGGCAACCAGAGCTTCTGTTTACCCTGACTCTTCTTTTCCTCCTCATCTGCTTTTACTTTGTTTCTTTTTTCTTCTCCAGAGATCCTCATAATATGGGACATCCTTAAAACACAGCTGTCTGTTACTGACATAATTTAATTTATTTTCTTTATAATCTTCCTGAGTCTATATAAAGATATAGTCTTTGCCTAAAAATTGCACTTAAATATGCATCCTTTCCAGTCCAGCTTAGTTTTAAATGCCTTAGTTTCCCAACTGCCTTAAATTAATCCCCCCACCACCCCTGCTGGCTGTTGGCAGCCATGGCAACAACCTGTGCTTAGATATTGTGAGTTCCTCTCCATCCAAGAGATTTGAAAAGCCTGGCAACATGCCAGGGATATGTGTTGATTCAGATCTTTGAGAGGGTCCATTTAACTCTCCAATCTTTGATCCAAATTGAGAGTTCTTTGGTCTGTTTGCTTCCCCTCAGGCAAACGATCTTTCCTTTACTTGTTTCAAATTCTTGACTTGGATATTAAGTATTACTTCAAGTAACTGTTGAAGTAAAAAGATTCACGTCAAATATGTCTTTATGTTCTTTCCTATTTTCTGGAAATTGATTATGCTAGCATATAGAAGATGCAGTTTTACTGTAGAATTTCTGGTGTGCCTTTTGAAATTGTGTTACAAAGTATGTTAATGTTAATGCCTTTTTATGAGTAAAGGAAAGCAAATGGTAATCGGTAAAGAGAAAAAGGATAGTGGGACTCAAGTAACAATTTGGAACAGGTATTGATCATTTTTGTCCAGATTAAGTAGTACAATTATAAACAGTCTTTCAAAATAAAGGCTCAAAAAGCTGAAAGAAAGGCTTACCATGAGAGCTCCCCTAGTCCCCCTCCTAAAACAGAAATGTTCACTGTAAAACAGAAGTTGCAAAGTGGTTAAGAGTGGTTGGTTGGAAATAAGAGCCCAAAGACAAAACTGCATTGCAGTGATTGCCTTGCTTTGGTGAATAAATTGCTATTTTCAGATTCAATTTGTATCAGTGGGCAAAACTCTGTACACCTGCAGACCCTGTCAGTATCAGGGCAATGAAGCAGCCAATCTTAAATAATTCATTTCCCTTTCAACAGTAATTGCACCCCCATTCCTGAAGCCTCAGTGGAGGAAAGAAGCCTTTGATGTCTGATTGGCAAGCAATATTCTTTTCTATCACTAATGGAAAGAACACTATGGTTTGTAAATTTAAAGAATATCTCAGAAAAGTCTGTCTCGTTGTTTTAAAAAGAGCCAAGGGTGTTGAATTGTTGGAAAGATTCATCTTTATTAAATGTGACTGAACACTGGAAGAGTAAGATACTGTTTCCTGCAAGAAAGTAAAGAAATCACATTTTGGTTATTTGAAATGCTCAGTGTAGCAGGTTGAGTTAAACAGGTGTTCATGGAAGTCATGCATATTTCCTGGCTAAGGAGAAAGGTAGCAAAGTTATTTCACAACTTTTCACCATGAAGGGGGCAGGGTGTAGGGTGGAATACCCTGGTCTTCCTAAGCTCTGATTCAGGTCTCTAGTTAGAGACATGGTCCATTCTAGCACTTGGAGGCTGGAGCAATTTTATCAAATGAAAAAATTTTCATTTTGAGATCTTAATAGGTATGAATTAGTTAATTCATAAATACTTTTTTCTAACTTTCCACTTTGTGAATATTAACAAAAATGCAAGTGATGTATTTCATGCATGTATATTGAAAGAAAGAAAAAAAATTACCTTTGGAAACGACATCATAATTACTATAAAAAGTGCCACCTCCACATGCTTTAGTACATCCATAGTAGCATATAAAATTGTTAAACTCAGAGATATAAAAGGAGAAAATAAGTGATTTATTTCAATGATACTTTTATAGTATAGAAAACTTTTATGGGTACTTGAATAAAATAAAGCTATACCACTTGTCAGTAAGTATACATTCAAGTATTTAATGATTCCTTTTTCCTGTTATATTCATTTATTAAATATTTATTGAGTGTCTGCTACTCAGGCACTGTGCTAGGGGAAAGAAATACAACTCTGAGTGGTTCCTGCAGAAATCCACTTTATGTTCTAAAGAGGGCTTATAGGTAGAACAAAATATTCTTCCTTGTGTACTAGTAGCTGTACGATAGAGCAGTACAACTTAAGCAGTTGTCACTTGGCATCTTGAGTTCGAAGCTTGACTAGGACTATATTGGGTACCACAGGAGTGAATTGTACTTTGAATGACAAGAATTGGAAAGGGAGACAAACTTTGACAGAGGAATAGGTTTCTTTTATTTCATGTAGACAAAGGGAAAAAAAGAATATAAATGCCAAATTAATATGCAGATATTTATATAATGAAGACATTCACACTTAACTGTATACTTTGGTTGAATGCTCTAGTTTTACCTCAGTTTTCTTCTACTCATCTTCACTGGTGTTTTAACTGAAGATGGAAATTTTGTATATTCAGATTTTGTGGCCTCAAAGCATTCCATACACCAAATACAATTTTTCCAAAGTCCCATATGATTCAGGTTAGCAAATGCCAGATACACAGTTCATTTGAAACCAAACACATTGCTGCTAGTGTTATGATGATTCTATTCCCATTACTCTGCATATGATATAACAGTCTAGACTGATTTATTTGACCTCTTGTCAGATATTTGTTTATTGACTGAAATCTACATGGCATTTTTTCCCTATAGGGATTTGGCTAGTGTATAAAAGCAACATGCAAACTACATATTTTACTGTTTTGATTTTTCCAGCTGCTTTCTTGATGGACAGTCTGTTCCTGATTTTTGTTGTTGCTTTGCAGTCAGTCTGAGAAGGGAATATCTGCATTTCAGCTCCCAATGTGGGGATACTTTCTCAGGAGTATTAACCCTTCTGATCCATATTTCGTAATGTAAAGGGTTATTTTAGTAATCCAGGCAGATATAGATAATGCTTGGGTTGCTATGGATTCAGCAAAGCTTTACTTGAGCAATGAACCCCAAAATAATTTTGTCTGTCAATGCACTTCATTCCTGTCTAACTGCAGCTTGTCAGTGGCTGGTGGGAAGGCAGGTGGCTGGATGCATTGACATTAGTCACACATGACATAGCAAAGTCAAACTGGGATAAGTGAGTATCACACAACCGAATCAAAGCTTTTTTGTTGTTTTTCTCTATTTTTTCACAGATGGATTCTGCCTATAAGCAGTGCTTGACTTTTAGAAAAAAGAAACATACGCTATACACAGATTAAAAAAAAACAGCATAATTTAGTATGTGTGCATTCTGAAATGTAAAATGTAATAGTCTAAAGCTTATTTGTATAAAATTGATAAAAGATATTTTCACTCAAACTTAGAAAATAGGTTCATAGCTAGCGAATTCTTAATTTGTAAATGATTTAGAGAGACTTCTAATAAGAAATTTTTAGATAAAAGCCACCTTATCCAGCTACCATATATATCTAGGCACTCATCTTTCTCAGTTAACTGTTACATGGAAAAACAGTTTGTCTTTGTCCCTGGAGTGTGCCCGGTACTCCCCTTTGTTGACTCTGAAGTTTTGCTCTGTTCCCTCCAGGGTTCTCCTGAAGCTTCCCTCTGCCCTCTAGATATTGCTTCTCTGTCTTCTCTAACTCTTCTCTGGTCTGCGGTAGCTTGCAGTTGTCCTTCGTCTCCTGAAGCATTCACTGAATATGTCCTCAGGCCGTGGTGATTTTCTGGCCCTGGGAACACATCAATGAAAGAATACAAGAGCCTTCTGTCATGAGCTTACCGTCTTGTGGGAGACCCATAAAAGGCAACCATTACAATAGAAATACATACGTAGTAAAAGAAAGGACCTACTACCCAAATGAAGATGTTTGGAAAGCCCTCACAGTCATCAATTTGAACTGATGTTTTCAAAAAGAGATAACTCTCATGTGAACTTTGTGAGAGAGGGCATTTTGAGAAATGGATAAAACATATGCCATGAAAAATGAGGATGTTCAAGGAGCAGTGCTCAACTTAGGAGTGCCTAAAGAAAAAGAGAGAAATGCAAGGGAGGTGAGGATGGTTGTCATGATATTTGTGAAGTCATGAAGATCAGGACTGTTCTACTTGCCAAGTAAGAGCAAACTTTATAATGATTTCAAATTAGGTGCAAGGGATGACATAGTCATATTTACATTTCAGAAAGAAAATTAAATGATCAGGATGCATTATTGAGTTTAGAGGCACAGAGATTAGTGTTTGTCACTCAGTCGTGTCTGACTCCACAACCCCATGGACTGAAGCCTGCCAGGCTCTTCTATCCATGGGATTTTCCAGGCAAGAATACTGGAGTGGGCTCCCATTACCTTTCTCCAGGGGATCTTCCCAATCCAGGGATCCAATCGGGGTCTCCCGCATTGCAGGTGGATTCTTCACCACCTGAGCCATCAGTGAACAGGGGACATTGCAATACTGAAGCAAGGGATGAGAGAGGGCTGAGGTGTTTAGGGGAGAAGACTGTGTCTGGAGCTTGAAAATGTATGGAGAATGAAGAGAAGGAAGAGGCTAGAAGAGAGATGGCAAATTAAGCCCTGAATTGCATTTCTTCTCACCTTGTACTCACAGTGCTAAACAATCAGAGTAATCATTCTAACTACATATAGTTGTAGCTCAAGAAAACACTTCTGAAAGCTACCTCCAATCATAAGAGGGATCAAATGAGGGGACATATATTTGCTACTATTGACATAGGGTGAATCTTAGATTATCAGTTCACTGGGGAATCTCATGGGAGAATGTGCTCAATTTATTAAGTAAGTCATTATTTGGCCATCCCATTTATTGTCATGTCACATATCTTGTTTATTTATGTTCCTCTTGAAATGCAGTATGAAACCCTCATTTTTAATGAAGTTTACCCATTTATGACTCTTTTTCTAACTAAATTGCAAGTTCATTTGAAACCCTGTAGGTTTTATTTACCAACATTAATTTTCTAGTTTCAAACATAATTTGCACATAATTAGCAATTAGTTTATGTTCGCTGAATGGATTTCTTAGCCATTTTGACTACCACAAGGCAATATCTACAGAATGATAACACACAAAAACATATTGCGTGTCATTGACAGGTGAATTGTTTCAAATCAACCAAAATTTGGTAAAACACAAAAAACCAGAGTAACGAAGAGTTGGTTACTGTTAATCAAAGGAAAGTATATAAATATGTCTGGATTGAAATATTCTTAAATCGATTTGAGTTGTATATCTGTGGGTCTTTGAAGTTGGAATTTTCTCTCATCTATACTACTAGTTCTAAATTAATATACACTTTCTGGAGTAACAGCCTGAGATTGTTGGGTCTGTAATTTTCTCTGTGCACAGCAAAAACTTTTAACATTAATGCCCCTGCTCTATTACTGATAAGCTCACTTGCAGTATAATTTTAATTACCCATAGACTGTTCACAGCAAGAATGTTCTTAAATTCCTAAAGATTCTGTAATTCTTGTTTTGTGAAAAGTTGTTAAAGGCAGTCATTATTTTACATTTGGGACACATTTAAATTCTAAAAACACCTATCCAGTAAAAATGTTTTAATTATGAATTATCCTTCAAAATCCCCCGTCAGAATTGATACAAAAATATAAAAATAGAACTTTTCTTCTCAGTAAACCTGGGATCATGGACACATACACAGTAACAGGTGGTACCTCTCCTTTCCCCTCATGGTGACTATCTGCTGGTACCCATCTGCCTTATCTTTGTAAACAGGGATATTTTACACTGTAAGGGAATATCGATGTCTGTAAATTTCTTAGACAGCAAGATTTACTTAGATACCCAAAAGTGACAGTATAATTCACTTAAAGTGAAACTTCATTTATAGTAAAGCTGAATGAATGTTAAGCTATCTAAAATGTTGTTTAAATTGCATTTTTGGTTTATACAGAGCCACTTTTCTTGGAGCAGGCTTTGCTTATGAAATAAAATTGAATTCTACTCTATATCTGTTCAACAGATCACGGTTCTGCCCTAAATACAATCATTCTATTTTTCTAAACAGTGGAAGACAGGATATGGCCAGCTTTGTCTGGCTTGCTCCTGATTCACATTTGCCCATGTATCAGCAGCTTCTTCTTCATATACTATGGCTATTTCAATAGCATTCACACTGTTAAATTCAGAACTATTGGAGGTTTCATTGATTGCACTGTCCTTCTGAGAGTGCTAGAAATACTCTCAGACGACAAAAAAATATCTTGTAGAAAATGTCATTGAGTACTTAATGGGTGCCCTTGGGTCCTAGGTAGTAGGTGCTATTACTCAAAAAAGTCTACGATGCAAGAAGTACACTCTTGGAGGCTTATATGGTGAATTCTCATGTAGAACCCACACATAAATGTAATAATATGAAAGAGAAAATGCTTTTATATCAAATCAATATTGTTATACTGAGACGATTGCTAAAGCATTAGCCATGAAACAAATCAAATGTGCTTGTTTTCTAGTTGGGATGCATAGTAGCTTTGATGATGTAATGGGTCAGTGAACTACTGGAGAGAATATGGGGAAAGTACAAATAAAATTTACTGAGTTGAGACCAAAACTCATTTAGAAGAAGTTCATTTGCTAAGCTCTAGAGAAGACTTGTAGGATTATAAAGCTTGAGGCAAATTGGCAAGATGATTGGGAAAATGACACAATAACTTCCTCTCATGGAGGCTTTGAGCCAATCTACTTATTTGTGAATCCAATTTATCAAATTCATCTCTTGAATTATATAGCTTGCTTTTCCTGAGTAGTTTAAATTGTCTTACAGACATTATCTCATTTGTCCTCATAAAGAGATGGTAAGTTACTATTGAATGATTGCTTCATGGAGTGAATATGCTAATGAATGGCAATTCAAAGTAAGAGTTTTTAATCCTTACTGTATCACCCACTGGTTTTGTGACAATGATAAGTAAGTTAACCTCTATTAGCCTTATTTTCTTGATTTTTACCATGGAGATAGAGTCAGACTTTTCACTTAATATCATGGGGCATATTGTAAGAAGTCATGCCGATACTCAAGAATGTTCTTGGAATTCTTCCGAAGAAAAGACATGCACTAAGTTTCAATAAACTTAAAGCTATACCAAAACATGTTTTGCTATTGAATTAACCTCATTTAAGGCAGCATAGGGCTTCCCTGATAGCTCAGTTGATAAAGAATCCGCCTACAATGCGGGAGACCTGGGTTCAGTCCCTGGGTTGGGAAGATCCCCTGGAGAAGGGAAAGGCTACCCACTCCAGTATTCTGGCCTGGAGAATTCCATGGACTGTAGAGTCCACGCTGGTTGCAGAGTTGGACACGACTGAGCGACTTTCACTTTCACTTTCAGGGCTTACCTGGTGGCTCTGACCCTAAAGAATCTGTCTACAATATGGGAGACCTGGGTTCGATCCTTGGGTTGGGAAGATCCCCTGGAGTGGGGCATGACAACCCATTCCAGCACTCTTGCCCAGAGAATCCCCATGGACAGAGGAGCATGTAGTCCACGGGTTCACAAAGAGTCAGACACCAGCAAGCAACTTAGCATGGCAAAATGCAGCATATCTTGTAGATACCAGAATGACTTAAAATATTAAAAATATTTTTAAAAAACATTTCTTAAGCCAGAAATACTTACAAGGAGTTGTGCTGGTGTAGGAGTTACAGAGATGAATAATACAGTTGCTGCTTTTCAGGAACTTCTAACTAGAAGAGCAGACATGGTAAGAACTTGATAGAATAGAAAGGGTTGAGAGCTATAAGTACTGTCATGAACAATGTACCATGGGAGCAGAGATGAAATAGAGACTCATTTTGCTTAAGAGGAATAAAAGGAACAGTTTTCAAGAATTGAGAGTAGAAAAAGAATTTGGGACCAAAATGTAAAGGATTTGAATAGTACAGGTAGACTGAATTCTTTAAGCAGAATCATCAAACATTTTAAGCCTCTTGAGCCTGATCAAAGTATTTAATCTGGTCTGTGATTGAACTGTGCATTTGTGATGCAGTTACAACTGTGATGCATTAAATTATGCAACTGTGATGGTGGTGAGGCAGGTAGATTAGAAATGAGTTGCAGAGAAAAAAAGCAACAGAGAAGAATAATTCAAGTGGGAGTTGATGATTTCCAAGTTGATAACAGGGTGGATGATGATACCATTAACCAAAAATCAGAAGTAAAGAGGGAAAGTAAGGCTAAATGAAAGGAAGGAATAACAAGAGTATGATTTTTCTAAATTAGGTTGAATATTCTTCTATATCTATATTCCAATTTTCACCTAAAATTCAGGTTATGTTTTTAATATCAACCCAAGTATCTGTAGTTTTGACAGATGCCTATGTTTAGAGAACAGTCGAGACATGGAGGCCAGGGTCTCTGTCCAAAGAGAATAGGGGGAGAGAAAATACAAGAGAGTGAAGACCAAATCCAGGTAATATTTAAGGGGTTATTCACAAAAAAGGTGCCCATTTACATATATCAGAAAAAAGTTGTAAATGAAAAGGAAGAAGTAAATAATGCCATGGAAGCTCTGGAAGAAAATATCAACAAATAAAGAGTATCCCATTGTTAAATAATTCAGTGATGTCGAGGGAAGTTGATGGAGTCCAAAAGTTATGTTTTAAGATCACCAATTGATTTTAGGAATTGACAATTACAGATTCATTATAGAATGGGAGGCAAAGATTATATTATAATAAAAAGAGAATAATGCTATCTAATTAATTCAAGAAATGTGGCAACTAAGGAAAGGAGTTATAGGACTGCTTCTTAAAGAGAAACTAGGCTCTGAAGCTTCAGTGAAGGATGGCTTAAAGCATCTGCAAGCAAAGAAACAGTGGATGGAGGCAATGGATTTCGGGAAGGAGAATGCAGCATTCATGGAGGAAAGATCATAAACAGTTCAAAACTAATTGAGCCATTTTTTCACAAGAGACTGTAAAGGAGTTGTCTGATAGTGGTACAGAAACAGATCACCTGCTGAAGGGTTGATTTTGTGTGTAGGGAGTGGGAATTTGTACTTTAAGTAGGGTGCTTAAACTTAAAACTTTGTTAAAAGAAATGGGAAAGGAAACTGAATAGATGCCTGATAACAGTGAGATAAAGACAGTGATATTTTCAAAGGAAATGCAGACGTCAGATAAGTAGACATCAGAGAACATTCTGAGGGAAAAGATTGAGGATATCCATATTTTCCTAACAAGCGAATAAATTTTCCAGAGGACACAGTCAGCCTAGAGAGGACATTTTGCAAAAAGAGACATTAAAGGTCCAGCATGAGACTGTGCATGAGGTGCTGGTGGCTGTCCCTACCCTTACAAACACCAGTTCTTTTTTTTCACAAGGAACATCAGTTTTACTAATTTTATTAGCCAGGCCCAGAACAGCTGGCTGAGGATAATAGTCTAGCAAGATTTGTATGTTGGAAGTTATAGAAAGCAGTGCTTCTTTTGGTGAGAGAGTAACTTGCTAAGGTTCAAAGGAAGCAAAAGAAATTGTGTGATTCTGCTCAAATGTTTTTTCATTTGACAAGGAAAATCTCTTGTTTAATCTGTGTTTTAAGGCTTCAGGTATGAAAGATACAGAACTGTTCACGAGGAGCAAGACAGCAGAGTTGAAATGGGCTGATGGCCTTAGCATTAGTTGCATGCTGAGAACGAGAACAGGAGCATGGGATCCAGGGGATGCTCTCCTGATGACAGCTACCCTTATCCTCCTAGTGTCTACGTTCCATTCTCATGGACCTTTCTCTCTTGATCACCTTAGTTTTATCATAGTTAACATCAACAGTCTTATGCTAAACCAATTTTTATCCAATTTAAAATTGCTTTCTTGCTGAACATTGTATTCTATTTAACCTCTGAATTTTTTCTTTATTCATCAACTATGGGTAGAACTCATCCAAGGACAACTGCTCAGGGATGAGTGATTCCAGCAGCTGAGGGATTTATAAGTGAGCAGGATCAGTCTAAGCACAACTGATAGACTTTGTGATCAACACAGGGTTTCAAGGATATATATTTAAAATATGTTTTGTTATAGTATATAAAATCAAAGCCCTGATCTAATTCCAGGAGTTTATATCAATGAAAAAAAAATCAGAGATGTGGAGAAAGAATTGTCTATAGAGGTTATCACAGATAGATAAATGATTGCATATATATGTATGGTACATCCATAGAATGAAATTGTGATATTTTTATTTTACATAACATTTAATGCTTTGGAAAAAAATGTTTATGTTGTAGTTCACTAAACAAAAATAGGATAGAAAAGAATGATCCATATTTTATCAGAGAGAAATACGTGTGCATCTGTGGGTGTCTGTGTGTTTTACAAGCATATGTTTAGGGAAAATCCTAGAAAAACTATAATATAATTTTCACATTGGGGTTTTACGAGTGATTTGTGCCTTTCCAATACATTCACCTGGATATGTTAATTTTTTATAGTGATCATGTATCACTTTTCTTATTAATAAAGAAAAATACCTATGTGATCACAGCTATAATTTTGTTATGCCATATTTTTTTTATGGCACAAACACACACACATGTGGGCACACACACACACACTCTTTGACACATTGTCTGGTTTTTAAATGAATACAGTGACTTCACCTAGTAATTGGGCCTAATTATCTCCTGCAGGTCTGGGAAGTGTGTGCTTTTTGCTATTTTGTCTAATGGCAGTCAATTTACACCTAGGTCCTCTACAATTGATCTTCTGGGGCTTTTATGATATAATAACACTTTAGAATTTTCTGAGCAATGTGACTCTTTAATCTTTCTGTACATAAAATAGGAAATATTTGTCAATTATTGAGTGCTTCAGTGTTAACCATTTGATTTAGCTGGTTGAAAGAGCAGAGTGTAAGAGCGTCACAGTGATGGGGGTAGGAGACGGTTGAATCAGAGGCTGTCTTTGCTGTTCATGAGGTGGAAAACAATGTGATTCATTAACCATTCAATTCATTTGTAGTCTTTCTGCTCATTAGTCCATAAATAGTATAAACTGGGTGAACAATGATTCAGAATTTTCTTATCAGTGTTCATTCAGCAGGAGAAATTTTGAGGTCCCACAGTTTGTTTTGCTTTTTCTTTCCTTCTTCCATCACTGATAAATTAGAAAAAGTAATTAAATATTGTTGGTAATAACTTGCTTGTTGTACCTTGAAAAAGAATGTATTTCATTATAGAATGTGTTTTATTCCCATTCTTTTTCTTTCTCTCAGAAGCACACATGCACCACATACAAACATGTTACCAGATATTTAAACCTTGTTTGGCTGATGTGACTATAGTTTAAACTTTACTAAATCTCATAGACATCAATCACATAACTGTTATTAAAAATGCTATTAGAGAGACAAGAGTAACTAGGCTCTAATAGAGCCAGGTGCTCTGTTCATTCTATGTATGAAATATACCTTGTTAATGGCTTTCAATATTCATTTGATAATATTTATATTGAGTAATAATGTACTTTATAACCTTAGAAAAGGGTTAAATTTATTTTTTAGCTTAATATTCAGTTCAACAATTGCCAATGGAATCACTTTTCAAAGAATCTTTTAAATCAATTATTTAAAATGTAGTGTTTTTATTTTATTTTATTTTTTTATTTTTTTTATTAGTTTTGCCAAACAATGACATGATATCACCATGGGTTTACATATGCTCCCCCTCCAGAACACCCCTCCCTCCTCCCTCCCCCCAGGAAATCTCGTTGCACCAGCCCCGAGCATCAATCCTGGGCTGGCGATTGATTAGACATATGATAATTAACATGTTTCAATGCCATTCTCCCATATCATCCCACCCTTTCCTTCATCCACAGAGTCCACGAGTCTATTCTATATATCTGCATTCCTTTTGCTGTCTCGCATGCTGGGTTCTCGCTGCCATCTTTCTAAATTCCATATATATGCGTTAATATACTGTATTGTTGTTTTTACTTCTGGCTTACTTCACTCTGGATAATGGGCTCCAGTTTCGTCCACCTGATTCAAATGAATTTTTTTTTAACGCTGATTAATATTCCATTGTGTATATGTACCACAGCTTTCTTATCCATTCGTCAGTTGATGGGCATCTAGGTTGGTTCCATGTCCTGGCTATTGTAAATAAAGCAGTGATGAACACTGGGGTACACGTGGCTCTTTCAATTCTGGTTTCCTCCGTGTATATGCCCAGCAGTGGGATTGCTGGGTCATATGGCAGGTCTATTTGCAGTTTTTTAAGGAACCTCCACACTGTTTTCCATAGTGGCTGTACTAGTTTGCAATCCCACCGACAGTGTAAGAGAGTTCCCTTTTCTCCACAACCTCTCCAGCATTTATTACTTGTAGATTTTTGGGTTGCAGCCATTCTGACTGGTGTAAAGTGATATCTCATTGTGGTTTTGATTTGTGTTTCTCTGATAATGAGTGATGTGGAGCATCTTTTCATGTGTTTGTTAGCCATTTTTATGTCTTCTTTGGAGAAATGTCTGTTCTTTGGCCCACTTTTTGATTGGGTCGTTTATTTTCCTAGAATGGAGCTGCAGGAGTTGCTTGTATATTTTTGAGATTAATTGTTTGTCTGTTGCTTCATTGGCTATTATTTTCTCCCATTCTGAAGGCTGTCTTTTCACCTTGCTTATAGTTTGCTTTGCTGTGCAGAAATTTTAATTTTAATTAGGTCCCATTTGTTTATTCGTGCCTTTATTTCCAATATTCTGGGAGGTGGGTCATAGAGGATCCCGCTTTGGTTTATGTCAGAGAGTGTTTTGCCAGTGTTATCCTCTAGGAGTTTTATAGTTTCTGGTCTTGTGCTTAGATCTTTGATCCATTTTGAGTTTATCTTTGCGTATGGTGTTAGAAAGTGTTCTAGTTTCATTCTTTTACAAGTGGCTTGCTTTACAGAATTTTGTTGTTTTTTGTCAAACCTCAACATGAATCAGCCATAGGTAAACATATATCTCCTCCTTTTTGAACCTCTCTCCCATCTCCATCTTCATCCCACACCTCTAGGCTGATACAGAGCCCCTGTTTGGGTTTCCTCAGACATATAGCAAATTCCTGTTGGCTGTCTATTATACATATGGTAATGTCAGTTTCCATGTTACTCTTCCCATACATCTTATCCTCTCCTCCTCTCTCCCCATGTCCATAAGTCTATTTTCTATGTCTGTTTCTCCATTGTTGCCCTGCAAATAAATTCTTCAATACCACTTTTCTAGATTCCGAATATATGTGTCAGTATACGATATTTATCTTTCTCTTTCTGACTTACTTCACTCTGTATAATAGGCTCTAGCTTCATCTACCTCATTAGAATTGACTCAAATGCATTCCTTTTTATGGCTGAGTAATGTTCCATTGTTTATATGTACCACAACTTCTTTATCTGTGTTTTTAAACAGTGTTTTTAAAAAACTGTATAAGCAATAGGGTGATTTCAAAATTTCAAAAAGAAAGGAAAGATGGAAGAGAGGAAGGAAGGAAGGAAGGAAGGTACTTACTGCTCAGCATAAAACGCTCTACCCAAAGCAAGGTCTTGTTTTTATTGTCTATTTCATGGTTTAGCTGATAATTGAACTGAAATATGTTCTCTACAAAAAGCTGTAAAGAAAACTTGTCATGCTGTTTTTCATGAATAAAAGAAAGATAAATTCAAAACTTGGAACTTTATGAAGTATTATCTTAGAGTAACAGTTTGTTGATATTAGTAGCCACCAAATTGTATTTGCCAGGAATGGTGATCTAAATGTGAACACTTCTATCAAGAGCAAAATACTTTTGTAGGATAATTTCATGAAGACCAGACAAAAGTATTCACGTCTCAGGCCATCTAGCATGGTTCTAAGTGACTTTTTAAATCTGTTAGCACTTCTACTTTTCTATGTAATTTTCATTTGATGGCTCTTTTAGGGGCTTCTCTGATTGAAAGGGAAGTATCTCAGATCTTATGACAATGGTCTAGTGATGTTTTATATGGAGACAGTCTCTTGTGTATCTGTGATGGGTAGGTGCTGCATAAGACACTTAATTGGGGGATACAGGTTTGATCCCTGCATCAGAAAGATTTCCTGGAGGAGGGCACGACAACCCATACCAGTCTTCTTACCTGGAGAATCCCACAGACTGAGGATTGGCAGGCTACAGTCATAGGGTTGCAAAGAGTTGGATATGGCAGAAATGACTTAGCACACATGCAAGGCATTTAATTATTAATAAACAAAAATACACATTAGTAGTGTTCTAAGGTTTTAATTTAACAAGTATCTAATGTGAAACATTTAAGGAAAACTTCCATCTCCAAAATAAGGATAGAAAAAAATGTTTTTGTTTTAGAAAACTAGGAATATTTTAGTATCCTTGTTATATAAGGTGAATTAAAAAATGATAGATGATAAAATTCTGAATTAAAGTTTCAACAATATTTTCATTTAGTAGACCCTAGACTGCAGATATAAAATATGGATGCAGATCTTTCTGTTAAATTGTGGTTACATTGGATACAGCATATGCCTAATAAGCACTGTGCAAAACAATTGTATGAGTAAGCATTTGACATTATTCTATCATAGCATAAAATGAGCAATAAAAATGATATAAGAAAACAATGTGGCAGTGTATTGAGTCAGAAATTGCTTTTGCCTACATGTTGTGGAATTATATTAGTCACCTCTCTATATATCACACGAATATTATGATGAATACCACAATGTCTGTGAATTGTTTTTTGAATTCATAGAAAGATAACTGACATGGAGTAAGAACTAAATATTTAATCTTTCTGGTTCAGAAAAATGTAAGTCAAATAGCCCCATGAACAACTTTACCCACTAGTATCTGCTCCTGCCAAAGACAACTTATCTGAGTTTGAATTACTTTTCTTTAAACTGATATAAAGTCCAATAGAAATCTTAATGTTCGCTGGATCAGTTCAGTTCAGTAGCTCAGTTGTGTCTCACTCTTTGTGACCCCATGGACTGCAGCACAACACACCTCCCTGTCCATCACCAATTCCCAGTGCTTACTCAAACTCATGTCCATTGACTAGATGATGCCATCCAACCATGTCATCCTCTGTCATCCCCTTCTCCTCCTGCCTTCAATCTTTCCCAGCATCAGGGTCTTTTCAAATGAGTCAGCTCTTTGCATAAGGTGGCCAAAGTATTGGCGTTTCAGCTTCAACATCAGTCCTTCCAATAAACTCCCAGGACTGATCCCTTTTAGCATGGACTGATTGGATCTCCTTGCAGTCCAAGGGACTCTCAAGAGTCTTCTTCAACATCACAGTTCAAAGGCATCAATTCTTCGGTGCTCAGCCTTTTCTATAGTCCAACTCTCCCATCCACATATAACTAATGGAAAAACCACAGCCTCAACTAGACTGACCTTCGTTGCCAAAGTAGTGTCTCTGCTTTTTAATATTCTGTCTAGATTGGTCATAACTTTCCTTCCAAGGAGTAAGCATCTTTTAATTCCATGGCTGCAGTCACCATCTACAATGATTTTGGAGCCCCCCAAAATAAAGTCTGTCACTGTTTACTCATCTATATGCCATGAAATGATGGACAGGATGTCATGATTTTTGTTTTTTGAATGTTAAGCTTCAAACCAACTTTTTCACTCCCCTCGTTCACTTTTATCAAGAGGCTCTTTAGTTCTTTTTCACTTTCTGCCATAAGGATGATATCATCTGCATATCTGAAGTTGTTGATATTTCTCCTGGCAATCTTTATTTCAGCTTGTGCTTCATCCAGCCCCGCATTTCTCATGATGTCCTCTGCACATAAGTTAAATAAACAGGGTGACAGTATATAGCCTTGACGTACTCCTTTTCCTATTTATAACCAGTCTGTTGTTCCATGTCCAGTTCTAACTGTGGCTTCCTGACCTGCATACATGTTTCTCAAGAGATGGGTCAGGTGGTCTGGTATTCCCATCTCTTGAAGAATTTCCACAGTTTATTGTGATCCACACAGTCAAAGTCTTTGGCATAGTCAATAAAGCAGAAATAGATGTTTTTCTGGAACTCCCTTGCTTTTTTGATGAGCCAGCAGATGTTGCAATTTGATCTCTGATTCCTCTGCCTTTTCTAAAACCAGCTTGAACATCTGGAAGTTCATGGTTCATGTATTGTTGAAGCCTGGCTTGAAGAATTTTGAGCATTACTTTACTAGTGTGTGAGATGAGTGCATTTGTGGGGTAATTTGAGCATTCTTTGGCATTGTTTTTCTTAGGAATTGGAATGAAAACTGACCTTTTCCTGTCCTATGGCCACTGCTGAGTTTTCGAAATTTGCTGGCATATTGAGTGCAGCACTTTCACAGGATCATCTTTTAGGATTTGAAATAGCTCAACTGGAATTCCATTGCCTCCACTAGTTCTGTTTGTAGTGATGCTTTCTAAGGCCCACTTGACTTCACATTCTAGGATGTCTGGCTCTAGGTTGGTGATCACACCATTGTGATTATCTGGGTCATGAATATCTCTTTTGTACAGTTCTTCTGTGTATTCTTGCCACTTCTTATTATCTTCTGCTTCTGTTAGGTCCATACCATTTCTGCCCTTTAGTGAGTCCATCTTTGCATGAAATGTTCCCTTGGTATCTCTAATTTTCTTGAAGAGATCTCTAGTCTTTCCCATTCTATTTTCCTCTATTTCTTTGCACTGTTTACTGAGGAAGGCTTTCTTATGCTCCTTGCTGTTCTTTGGAACTCTGCATTCAAATTGGTATATCTTTCCTTTTCTCCTTTCCACAGCTATTTGTAAGGCCTTCTCAGACAGCCATTTGGATTTTTTGCATTTCTTTTTCTTCACTTGATAGGAGATAGTTTACCTTCACTATGTTATTGTGGACAGGGACTCTCTGGGTGATTCAGGAGTTGTCACATATTGGCTGGTGCATATACTTGTAAGGGAAAGAATAGTGCAAATAGATCAGCACAGTCTGTTATTATGGAATTCTAATAGGACACTCATCATAATAGTAGCAATCATTGCAATCAGTTAACTAGTATTTCATCAGTCTGGAAGCTATAAAAAATGACATTTTCGGACTTGTTTCAATGTCACTTTCCAGTCTTCCAGGGTACCTGTCCTGTTCAGAGCTGGCACAGTGCCCTTTACCTCGGTGCTGTTTTACTGTGGCTCAGTGTGAGGTTATCCTTGCAGGCTTTGTAGGCAACAAAGGGAGAATAATGGCTGAAAGGGTCACTCCACAGTCACTGTGTCTCAAAGTAACAGATTACAACTTCCAGTTTGGTTAAACTGATTAGGAGTTAAGGTTTTGGTACCATATAGCTTGGAGTTTAAATCCTGTGTTAGCTGAGGGACTTTGAGGAAATTATTTAACCTTTCTGTGCCTCAATTTTATCTTAAAACCAAAACAGTTGTTGCCCAATAATTGTGGCTTAGTTTAGGGAAAAGTTGAGATTAGAATAAAATAAGATGTATAAAGCCCTTAGATGTATTAGTGCTTGCCAGCTAATAAGTCTTCAATAAATATTTGGGTTGTCCACAAAGTTCCTTTGATTTTTAAGCAAAAATAAATGACAAATTTTTCATTTTTACCAGAACTTTATTGAAAAATATATTCATATTTTGTTCCTTGAGCTACTGCCATTTATCAGGCAAATTCATAATTTCACCTTCCCAAAACTTTTATCTCTTTGAGCAAAGAACTGTTCCCAGTGCCTTTTCCAGTCTTACAGGGAATTGAAATTTTTTCCTTTAAGAGAATTTTGTAAAGGCAAAAATAAATTGAAACATGAAGGTGCAATGTCTGGTGAATACAGTGGATGAATCAGAACTTCCCAGCCAAGCTGTAATGTCTTCTGCCTGATCATCAAAGAAACATGTGGCCTTGCATTATCCTGATCGAAGATTATACATTTTCTATTGACTAATTCTGGATACTTTTCATCTAGTGCTTCTTTCAGTTGGCCTAACTGGGAGAAATATTTGTTGGAGTTAATCCTTTGGTTTTCCTGAAAGAGCTCATAATAGAGGACTCCCTTCCAATCTAACCTTATATATAACATCAACTTCTTTGTAGGAAGACTGGCCTTTGGTGTGGTTGGCGGTGGTTCATTTTGCTCTGCCCACAATCTCTTCCCTTCCACATTATTGCATCTTATCCACTTTTTATCACTCATCATAATTTGATGAGAAGAATGTGTTTTTTAGGTCAACTTACATGCAACCCAAATGAAAGTGATTGATGTATCCAAGCTAATGCAAATGATTTTCAACACTTGGCTTGGATATTTTGATAAAGTTGACTGTTCTCAATTAATGTCTGGATTTGATAGATATCAACCTCAACTAGTCAACCTGAACCATGGAACATCTTTCAGTAAGAAATCTCCAGCATGCAACTTTGCAAGCCACATTTGTTGCAATATAATCTAACAAAATTGTTTTGAATGAAGTTAAAGATAATTAAGTGCGACTAGAGCTCTCTTATAGACAAAACAAAAAACAAAACAAAACAAAAACACAACTCAACAAACATTTTGGCTAACCCAATATCAGCTGCTATTTTTATATTTATTTTAATTAACTTGATTAATGTATTTTTTATATTTCCCTAACACCAATTGCTAGATGTATAGCTTGGCAAAATAATATCCAAAAGGATTTTACATTTATTCTCTCTAGAGAGAAACACATTTAAAGAACAAGTAGCAACACAAAGCAGTTGACAAATGATAAAACAAGTTAGATTAGTCTAGTAAGTAAAGAAGTGGTCTTGGTAGTCAAGGATGGGTGAAATTTGCTGTGGGAGAGAAGCAAATGTAGAACAAAGGCTTGAGGACTTACTTACTCTGGGAAACAGACCAGACAGAGTACAGGAAAGAAAAGAAATTTAACATGCTCATAAGTCAATGAAAAACCCTGATGTATAGTAGGAGAAGACCTAGACTTTGTGTGACTTTAAGAATCTATATTAGGGCTCTCTTTAAGAAAAAGAATATAAGTTAATTACTAGGCCCTCAAGGAGACCTTTTTAAATGAGAGGACTTGAAGCTGATGTCTAACTTACCCGTAAATCGACATCTATCTGACAAGAGAAGTATTCACCAAATGTCATGAAATAAGTAGAGTGGCCTGAGTTATGGACAGCTCCGAAATTTTGGGAGTGGAGTTTAGAACTCTCAAGTTATAACAATGTCTCTTAAAGTATATTTCCAGTACCAACACCGGAGCAGCCTAGATAGGAACTTGTTCAAAGACAAATTCTAGGGCCTAACCCTGGACCTTCTAGTTCAGACTTTGAGGCTAACCACCTGTGTTTTAATAAGCCCTCCTGGTGATTACAATGCATGCTGAAGTTTAAGAATTCACCATGTTGAAAGATGGGCACTGAGTTGCCTATAAATGAAGATGGAATAGGTAGCAGCATGCTCTGAAGGAGAGGGGTTCAGACACATTACACAAATTCAGCATTGACTAGATGAGAGGCAGGTGGGCCAGTGGTGATTTATTACACTGGTAGGCATATAAAAAGACATATAAGAGAAGGGATATTGGTGTGATTTGATTGCTGCATTTTGAGTGTAATGGAGATTTATTTCAGGATGAGTCCAGGAATCTGGGTTGATTTGGACAAAGACAATGAAGTCAGGAAAGGTGGTTTGCTGGAAGGAAAAGATCTAACTGATATACAGGAAAAGGTATAGAAAATTCTAGTTTAATTCTAGAGACCCAGAATAAGACATGTTCAGTGCACTTTATAAATTCTTTTCAATCCTGTCCTCCTGGTGGTGTCCCCTGGAAGTTGAGTTTGACAGTGGGACTTATTCAAAGCTGACATCCTCCTAAATCTGGGGTTCCAAGGAGGGGTGAAAGGAAGTCTTCAAGACTTGGGCTGTAGCAAGTGACCTCAAGCTGCAAGACTAGAGGGAGGCAGGGACTGGGCCTCTTCAGTTTACTATAGTCTCTCCACCCAAACTAGACAGGAGTTTATTCCCTGTGTAGACTGGGGAGGAGGAGGCAAATCTAAAGATGAGAGAGCAAGAACCATTCAGAGGCACTGGAAAATGAAGCTTGAGGTCCTAAAACAGCATAGATTTTTGTTGTTGTTCACGTTCATTACTTATAAGTCAAATGAAATAATGAAATACATTACCTGGTTTTTCTGTTTCCAGAACTTGTATTGTTTTATATTTTATTCTTCTAGCAATTGTATTGTGTAAGTAGAGCCATCATTATTATCCTTGCTTTTGAGTTGTGAAGAGAGAAGCCCAGAAAAGGAAAATGACCTTCATCAGCTTTAAAAAAAAAATTCTGGCTTGAACATACTGACTCTGGGGTACCAAAATTGGGAAACCAATGGGGTAAAAGGGATTGGAGTTAGTTGCAAGGACTGGAATTACAGTGTTAGCATATTTCCTGGATGGCAATATAATACAAAGTAATATATAATTATACACCCTACTCACCCCCCCCCAAAAATAAACTAACAATTTTATAGATTGTACACTAGCTGATTTCTTCTTTCTCAAATTGTTTACATAGAAAAGAAATGTGATACAGTTCTTTTCCCAGTGGATAGCTAGTACTTAGAATAAATTCCACTATTTGTTATAGTGCTTTTTACTTTCCAGTAACTTTGAATAGACCCTAGCAATTATAACTGCTATGGAGAATGTGAAGAGAAAACTAAGGCTTTGTTGAGTACTTTTCATTATTTTGTTCCATATTATTATGATTCTGTTTCATTTTCTTATTCCCAATCAACATGCTATATCTAGTACTGATTGGAAATTATTGTAACTTTAATAAAATGTGCCTATTTTATTTGTACTTTGCAGTATATACATAATAAATATAGTTGTACCTTATGATGGATGCCAGTAAGAATGGTGAAATAAGCTTTGAGTAGAAGCCTTCTCTTTGTGTGCAATCGCATGAAACCAGAAGCATTTTTCATTTACCAGTTGTTTTCAAAGCAGTGATATAATTGCAGTCTATGTCTTTAATGGTATAAAGCTGATACACTCATGACTGCCCAACCACTCTCATATTGGCTATTATATATACTAGGGAAGACACCTAAAAACAAACGTTAGCCATAGGCTCAAGCCACATACTCAGAGGTGTATATGTCCTGGGGTTTGGTCACACAAACTGCATTAGATCAAATGAGGAATGTGAGAACAAAAATGGCCATCACCTGCATGTACAGAGGAGGATTTTTATTCAAATTCCACTACATGTCCTGAACATAGATTATGCTTAGTAACTTTTTGCTGAATGAGTGAATAGAAGTTATCTGTTACTCCCTGTCTCTATTCTATGTTCACAACTACTCAGGAAATTCAAAGAGAGGACAGTGAGTGTTTTCAATTATGCTGCAAATGCTAATAGCTGATAATAATTTCAAAGTCAAATGTATTATTTATATACATAAAATTTAAAAATAATTTGTTAACGCATATTCTAGTTTGATAAATTAAATATAAACAATGTTTTAAAAGCTATTCTAAATCATTATAATTTCACTATTTACCCTGAGTAATGTTTGATCTCTTACTTTCCCTTTATGCCTGTGCTCAGACATAAATGTATTTACAGATTTATTATCTTGATGAGTAGAACCTATTCATTATTTTTAGCTTAAAATTATATCATGTATTTCCAAAGGTTTAATATTTTTACTGATATTACCATAAAGGTGGCACAATACTCAATGTAATAACACTGAACTGATACTCTGAAATATAGCTAGCCATTCCAACTCTTGTAGATATTGCTGCTATAAAAAGTTTTAGAGAATAGCTCTTTCTATGGTTATAAAACTTGGGAATTTTTCCAGAAGAAAAAATTTTAGAATAAATTTTGATATTCTCTGGAATATTTTCATGTAATATATTCACATATTGGAAGTATTGTTGAAGCTTGAATATCTATAAACATATAATGTATATTATATATCATATGCTATATTTCATTTAATAAAATATTATATTTAGTATTAATAACATATCTACCACTTGACATGAATGCATGCATAGTCATGTCCATTTCTCTGCAACCCCATGGACTGTAGCCCAGCAAGTTCCTCTGTCCATAGGATTTTCTAGGGAAGAACACTGGAGTGGGTTGCCATTTCTTCCTCTGGAGATCTCCCCGACCCAGGAATGCAGCCCATGTCTCCCATGTCTCTGCACTGGCAGGCAGATTAGTTATCACTGAGCCACCTGGGAAGCAGATACCACATGCTGTTGTTCAGCCACCCAGTCATGCTTAACTCTGCAACCCCATGGACTTCAGCACGCCAAGCCTCTCTTTCCCTCACCATCTCTTGAAATTTGCCCAAGTTCATGTCCATTGCATCAGATGCCATCCAACCATCTCACATAATAGGGGTCAAATAAGAGAAAATTAAGCATGGAATTCTCCAGGCAAGAATACCGGAATGGGTAGTGACTCCCTTCTCCAGAGGATCTTTCCAACCCAGGGACTAAACCTGGGTCTCCCGCATAGCAGGCAGATTCTTTACCATCTGGGCCCCAGGGAAGCCCTATGTTATATAACACTATATATTTTCTTTCATAATGAAATTTTGAATTTAGTATTAATAATGTATACCACATAATAAGAGTTAAATAAGTGAAAATTATATCCAAATTAATGGTCCCAAAGAGATGCTTTTAGAATGAATGACCTTAATCTAATTTATAAAGCTAAAAAAAATAGAATGTTTTAAAATATATTCCTTTACTGATCTTCCCTCTTGTAGGTTATTGATTTACAAATGAAGGTCCAAGGATCAGTGTGGAAGGGGCTATGTAAAACCACCAGGGATGTGGCTAAAATTACTCATTTCCAGATCTTATCAACCAAATCTTTAGGGGTTGAGGCTTGGGAATTGGTATTTTTAATAAGTTCCCCAGGTAATTCTGATAATTTCGGATAGAATTCAGAATCAACGACCTATATTACCAGAGACACGCACTCTATTCCTATTCTGATTTTCTGACATCCTGCTACAATGACTCCTCCATGCTTCATATAGATCCCATTCTCTTAGGTCTTACTTTGTTTCTCCCCATCACATTCAATTTAATCCCATTATTTAGTGATTCATGCTACAGTATTCTTTTTGTTAAAGATTTATCATCTGATCCTTACATAAAATCATTCTGGATATCTGGTAGGATTAGATATTTGTGAAGTAAGCAGAAAACACTGAAATGCTTTCTTCATCCTTCATTTTCACTGATGGAGTGCAATCATCATGTACTACCTAGCTAAATTAATTCCTAGTGTTTGAAAATTAGAAATGTATGGATTGTCTCTGGAAGATGTCTTAAAATGTATACATTGATACTCTCATAGTTTAATATGATTGCCTGAAAAGGAGTTTGTAGGCAAGGAAACAAAATAACCCATTGGATCTTCTGGGATGCTAGCCAAAAGAAGCACATAAGGAATGTTTGAGGGAAATGAAAGGATCACTCCAAGGTTTAACGGCGTGTAGGGTAGAGGCAGGGAGAAGGTAGTTTGAAGACCAAATGATAAATGGTACAGACAGAGTTGACAGAGAAGCCCATCTAGCCTTGTTTTTGCCTAGGTTTAAACAGTAAAGAATCCACCTTCCGTGCGGGAAACTTGGGTTTGATTCCTGGTTGGGAAGATCCCCTGGAGAAGGGCTTGGCAGCCCACCCCAGTATTCTTGCCTGGAGAATCCCCTTGGACAGAGGAGCCTGGTGGGCTATAGTCCATAGGGTTACAGAGTCGCACACAACTGAGTGGCTAAGCACAACACAGCACAGCACTACTAATCAAGCTCACTTACCCAAACCATCAAAATGGAAAACCATGGATTTAAAGCAAACTCAAATAATAAGAGAAAGTCTCTGCATTTCACCAAATCAAGTTCCCCTCCTGGGTCTCTTCCTACCACTTTTCCATAAAGATCTTAGTTCTGAGGCTGTGACTCAGCAGGGAAAGCAAATGGATGTTCCTACAAGCTGAGATATCCGTGACTCTACTTGCTCTAGTTTTTCAAATTTCCTCCAATTTCCTGTGTGAAGTTTTTGAACAGGAAACATTGCTCAATCTCTACCTCTTGTGTCCACCTCTTTCTGAAAGGACCCTTCTTTAATATCCATTAATTGCAGAAAGGAGGAAGAAAACTCTGCAAATAATTTGAAGAATAATATTTATTGTTAGATGACCAACTCAAAATGCACTTTTTAAAAAAAATTGGATGTTGACATTCACAGGTAGAAATAAGTGACTTGATTTATTCATCAGTACTAATAATAGCAGGTAGAGAATTTATCTATTATTTCTCTTGTTTTATGTCAGGAAAAACAGGGCTTAAATAGTTCCCCAAATCCCATAAATGTAATATTTTACCTGTCCCCTCTTTATTCTAATGAAATTCAAGCACAAATAATTCAAGAAACATCTCCCAAATTACATACTGACCAAGCGAGAGAAACTGTATTCCAATCTGGACTCCATGGAAGCCTGCAATCTACTATTCACTACCAAATGTATTTTAAGCATACTGCTTTTAAAATTTGTTCTTTGTAATGATATGCTCAAATAGCAAGATAATTATTTTTATTTTAAGAAACTCATATTTTGTGTGGTTATTTTTAAGTTAATTTATCATGAAAATATTTTTAATCTACAGTGTGGCTTTTAACCCTATGTTTGCACTTAGCAAATAAATTATATCAAAGGAAAAAAAAGTTTATTTTTTCCTCTGTGACCTACTCCCTTCTATGGAATAAATCAGGGCCCTGATAACACCACACTGAAGAATAGGGGTATTTTTCAAAGGCATTTTTTCTCTTCTCAGTTTCTCAAAGAACTTCATCAAAACTAATGGGACTGTAGAGAAGATTTATCAGAGGCTCGATCAAGTCTGTGAGATCTCCCCTGCACGTGGGAACACACACATCCATCTGCCTTCCCTCGAGACCAGTCGGATAGAGAACTCATGACAGATATTATGCTTTTTAAAGAGACAAATTTTTTTAAATAAAGGCTCTTTCTTCCTATGCTATTCTCTCATAATGAGTAGCAATCATTAAAATACTTCCCATAAAGTGTTATTTAATTTTGTAGTTATAATGGATAGACTAAAGAGTGAAATATCTTAAGAGTGTATCATGACTAATTTTGCATCTGGGACAGACTCTTTGGCAGTATATGATGTAATGAAAGTTTCTGCTTCATACTATATTGGTTCCCTCTTAACCTTCATTTAAATAACTGGATGTGATGTTCTTAAGTCTCTTCCAAGTCTAGCAACATCAGGCCTATCTCACAATACGTATATCCTCTGGCGGTGGGGAGAGGGTTGCTTATGATGAAAAAGAAACGTCTTGTGTAGATATGCTCAGCAGAATAAAAGATTAAACTGTGAAAGTAAACTTCTGTTATTATAGTTCCTTAAAATAATATGATGATGACATATATTAATAATAAACTACTGTAGAATGAGAAAATATATCAAGCCAATCTATTCCCTATTCCTTATGCCTTAAATTTAAACTGTTGTTCAAAGCTCAGTATAAGGGACCAGAATTTGAAAGTTTTTTAAAATAAATGAGTTTTTAGAGATCAGATATGTTTGTTACAAAAAATTACTTGTAAAGTTGCTTTCAAAAATATAGCAATATTTCAAGAATATATTTGCTTTCTAAGTAAATTTCTAAATCATGTGCACTTATCACTGTCAGAATCCTCCATAAATGAACCAGACAGTTTTGAGAACTACAAAAAACAAGTCCAGATAGACTACTAAAATACAGGGAGATTTCATAAATTATGTGTGGTTATCAAAAATATCTCTGTCTCAACATTATTGTTACATTTAACAGTAAAACAACAACCAAAACCAACTAACCAACCAAACAAACAAAAAAAAACCAGGCTTCAGGTTCATACAGGAACTACAGAAAGGCCCAGAGATAGGTGCCTGAAGAGAACGAGACAGCTGATAATTACAGGACTGATCAATGTATCACTTTCTAATATCATTCAAGATATTTTCCATCAGAGACAAAAAGAACACAATAAACTTAATAATTAAAAGTACAGTCAGATGGCAACTGAATAGAAAAAAGGAATTTCATGGAAGACTAAACTCTCTTCTAGGAAAGCTAACTTTGTTTCTGTGAAACTTATAATGAGTTATAATGAGTAAATAAATTCAGTACATTATTAGTCCCATTTGGAAACCAGAGATAATCACTGGTCTCTTCAAAAGGGAGGGGATGGCTCCTATGTACCTATGTGTACCTATGGTTGATTCATGTTGAGCTTTGACAGAAAACAGCAAAATTCTGTAATGCAATTATTCTTCAATAAAAAAATTAATTTAAAAAAAATTGGTAGTTTTTTTTCAAAAGGAGAAAAAATGATAATAAATGGAAAAAATAGATATCTTAGACTCAAGGCTAATTGTTAAATTCCTTTCAAAAGCAAAATAATGACATTTAAGGATGACTCAATACACTGAAAGATTCAGTCTAGAACATATTTGATTGCTATTCTAACTTAGTATAAAATATCATTTCATGCACATATCTAGATGATATGCATTTTGACAGAAATTTTGAGAACTTTGTTGTATATTTTTGAGTTAAATTAGGAAGGTATCAAACAGTTTATAAATTTATTATAGACAAGTTAAAAATCCTAGTATGATATTTTAGTGTGAGTTTACTGATGAAGCAAATTAAATTTTAAAATAAGTACTTCTCTTAATTATTGCTATGTTGTCCATATTTCAGTGGTTGATGGAGTGTGGTTTTACATAAAACTATTGTTAGTCTTTTACAAATATTTACTTCAAGGAATTTTGAAAATAAAGACATTAGCTTGTCTACTGTTTTGGTTCTAACCATTTCTGGGGACAATGAGAACAGTTTCTTAGCATTATTTCAAATAATAAATATTTATATTACAAATGATATAGTACAGGAGAAACATACATTAAGTTTGTACAGGAACCTGGAGGCATAATAAGTAAGCTGAAAAATCTTCCTGACAATAATTGAATTTGCACAAGCTTCCTGCAGAGTAGTCACCTGTGCTAATAGAAATTAAAACTAGGAGTGTAGGAAGATAAAAACTTAAAAAGGTTAAATAGCAAATGCATCCATGTTTTTGGAATGGCTCTTAGTTGTCTCTAAGAGTCACCTCTTGAGCGGGTTATCTGGGGTTCACTATTACCATGAGGGACTCTTCTATCCTTTCTGTCCCACTAGGAATACAGAGCCCCATCTATTCCTCCTACTTCTTAGATCCCATGTCACCTTCTCCCTGTCTTTCAGTCACAGCTAAACAACTCTGGTCCTAATTAAACCAAGGGGATTGACATTCTCTCCTAGGTACTTAGAATGCTGTACCAAGAGCATTCTCAGACCATGCCAGCCAGGGAACAAGACATGACTTTTCCCATTTTGGGATTTCTCTACCCTTGTTTTTGTTCACAGTAAGAAGCAAACTAAAATGTAGGTTACCAACAGCACACCACAGCTTCTATTTGTTTTCTTTGATGTCTGGTGAAATAACTTTCAAGGACATAATGCTTAAAATTTTATGACACAAATTTTGAATGGTTTACACTGTTTTGAAATTATTTTGCTCTTTTGTTCTATCCAGTGTAATCAATAGAAGGACGATAGTTGCACATTTGAATCTTAGTTCAAGAATCAAATCTCCCACTTTTTTTGAATATGGTGATTACAAAAAATAGCTTATCAGCTCCACAGTTGAAAAATAAGGTTAGTTGAGACACACTTAGTTGTGTGTTGAACTTACTACCTAGTGACTTCTGGGCAGATGTTTTGCCTAAATCTTAGTTTAATATTTTGTAAAATGTGGGTAACTATAAAAGCTAATCTTTGCCTATCATTTGTGAGTAAAAGATATTAAGTACTTAGAAACACGAGAAGGTCATATAAGTACTCAATAAATGCAAATCAATAATATCAGTAAATATTTTATATAAATATTTTTTATCACTTTAAAAGTCAACTTTAGACATGTCTGGGATGTTTCCTAGCTTAAAACTATTTATAAACACTGTGAATAAAATCAAGTGGTCATGAGTTAAGCCTCAAATCCACTTTTTAGCATGGGTAAAAATTAAGAGTGCTATTCATTTCCCTCTATACAAAGAGAAAGTGATTCTGTTTCTTGTGAAATTTATTCTCTCAAAAATATGATTGAAGAATGGAAATGATAGCAAGTCATATGCCTTTAGAAGTAAGTTTATTTCATTTAAAAGTTCAAAGAATGTAAAAGAAACTTGTGGGGATAGCATGTACTTCCGAAGCATGAATGAGTTTGGTCATCTCTCTTCATGTCTTTTTTTACCCATGTTTTTCCTTTGCTACTTTCACCAATTTTCAGCATTTCTACTATTTGCTGCTGACTCTGAAACCGGTATCTCAACCTTGCTTTACATCTCAGACAAAAGTAATTGAATTTAGAGATTAAATGACATATGAACTGGGCCTTGATGGAAAAGTAAGAGTTCGACAGACTGAATGCCAAGAAATAAACACTATAGGCTAAACCCAGGAAGAGGGGTGCATTTGTCCAAAATCCAGCTTGTTCGTACAGCACAGTATTCTAAAGCATAGTGGACTGGGGAAAAGGAAGCTAGTGTAGATGGCAGAGGACTCTGAATTTTTATAAGATGTTCATGGCTCTTCTTATTTTATATTACAATCAGTGATGATTGAAGTCTTCGGTTTTTATGTTGTCTTTGTTTTGAATTGAACTTTAATACAACTCTTTCGTTTTGGTTTTCAGTGAGTGAATGGGTACATTTTTGATGGATATCCAATTTTCAAGTTTCAGCATCATAATGCAAGGCTATGTCTGTTATCTATTGCAGTGAAAATTTATGAGCCTATTAATCAGCTATAGTCTCTTCCACATCTAATCTAATTCAACCATTACTTCAAAGCACAGCTCTGTTTATATTGCTAGTTTCCCTTCTCTTTTTCTCTCCACTTTGACCCCAGTTAAAAATCTAGGCAATTTTCATTTTTGTACTTGATCTTTGTAAAATCTTTTACGTAACTTGCCATATAACTTACCAACTTTTATTATGACCATGGTGAATCATTTGCTTTCACTCACTAGAATGTAAGCTCTGCATGGGCACAGCTCTGTGCCCATTCACCCATGTATCCCAGTTGCCTGGAATGTAGAAACATTCAGTACAATGTCCAGCTTATAAGACATGCTCTTGATGAATTTGCTGTGTGGACCCAAGCTGTGGTTTATATTGCACTTTTCTTATCCCTCTCAGAAAGGACTTAATGTTCTACTTAGCCATATCTTCTTCTTAAATAAAAAGCTCTGTGAGGCCAGACAGTATGGCACACATATTTGTATCCTCCACAGATTTTAACCCATTAGCCCAGTAAATAGGAAATAATTATTTACTGAAAATGAGTAAGTGAGGATTATATAGTGTGATGTAATACCTGTGATGCTCTTTATCTTTTTCCACCTATTGTGGCATGATAATAATTGTCTAAGAGGTCTCAGTAATCACCATTTAGTTCACTCAGTCTCTTTTAATTTGCATTCAGTACATTAGAGCATTTTTAGATAGCAACAATCTGGGTGATCTGTTTTCTCTGACCCGGTTAAACATGTTTGATATAAACTATTTTCAATCATTTTCTAGAATGAAATTGAGCTCTGCCTGGAAGGAGAAGAGTTCAAGAAGCTGCATTAACACACAGTATAACAGATGTTCTTCTCTCCTTTAGAGTCATAGAAAATCATCTTCACTTTGCAAAATTAAAGGATAGAACTGACACAAGCATTGATAAATTCTCTTAACTTCTTAACCCAACCCCACTGAAGAATTCTCTGAACTTCACAACCCCAGAACTTAGGGTTTGGAAATTGATCACAGCTGGTCTTTTCTTAGTTGTTCTTTTTTCCCCAACTTCCGTGGCGGACACATTGACGCTCTAGCACTCAAGCAGAGCCTCTGCCTGTAGGTGCATTTACCATTTGGGGGAATGAGCTGCCCTTGTTTTGTTAGCCTCAGCATTTTCAAAAATCTCACTTCGCCTGTGGTGCTTGTGCATACATCACTGTCCACCTCTTTTGCCTTTTGTATTTACCGTTGTCTTATGCTTCAGCGTTTCTGATGCCCTTGAGAAGCTGTAACCATGCTCTACATTTGAAAAGGTGCCAGCTCATTTAATCAGGTGAGGTTTGAGAGGCATGGATGAATTTATTCTATCTAACATTTAATAAAAAATAAATTAAAACTGTGACTTATGCCATGACATGCTTAGCATTACCCATCTAGGTTTAAATTTGAAAGTTGTCAGCACCCTTCCTGGTCTGAAAACTGACATGTTATCAATCTAGTGTGTGGGTGACAAGGCCGCTGATGCCTTCCCAAGGCACTTGTTTAATAATTAATTTTTCATTGCCGGCATGTTCAATAAATGGATTACAAAACTTAAGCCCGTTTAAAAGGTTTTAGAAATTCATTATTAGTTTTAAAAGATGAATGTACAAATTAACTCTCACATGATAAATGGGGTATACTAAATATAGCCAGGCTGTATGTGGTTCTAGCCTATATTTATATACACTGTAGAGTCAGGTATAAAGTCAGTGCAGTTTTGCAGACAATGTTATTGAATCACGCAGGAAGTGATTCTTTTCAAAGGAGACTCAAAAAGGGAGATCAGATGACAAAATCGTGCTTTGAAGGTTTTCATCTTTTCTCTTGCTCTCAGAAGTCTTCCACTACTAAACCACTGGACAGGCTCAGTGCTATTTTTGGATTCAAGATCTCAGATCAAGTCATTCCACAGAAATAATACTATGATTTAAAATGAAAGGAATCGTATCAGTTATCACACCCTAATTTCCCTGATTAAACTTCAGTGCTGGTTATTAAGCTGTTATCTCCCAGCTCCAGACCAGCTTTGTGCCTCCAGGGTGGGGGCTCTGCCAACTGCCTTTCTGCTTGGTCAGCAGGGCGCGCTAGAGAGAGGCTGGCTGGCTGCGCAGGAAACTGCTTTTGCAGGCTCTTCTTTCATTGTCCCCCAGCAACGGCAGTTCATCCCGGCAGCAACCGCAGCTCTTTTCTGGTTGCAGACCTTTTTTTCTTTTTGTTTCCTAGAATCAGTCTCTTTGCACGCCTTTGGAGTAGCCAAGCAGTGTCCTTTCTTCTGAAGTCTGAAGCCCCGTTCTTTGGGCCGTCTGTCAGGATTCTATTTCTGATGACCCCAAATTCTTCTTTTGTGTCCCAAGCTACATAGGTGTTTGCTTCTCCTCACAGTCACTCACAGCGGTGTAGTCTTTGTGTCTTTTTTTCTTATCTTTTATTTTTTTCTTCTCATTTCTAAAATTTGACTCTTTAGCGCTCCAAAATCTGATTAACTTTTTTTTTGCCTAACGTCAAAACAACTAATGTGCTTTTTTCCCCTTCCAACTGATTCTGGGCTGGTACCAGTGTCACAGACCCTTGAAAACAAAACAAATAACCAGTTTGTCCCTAACTTCTGAGGGGACGTTATATAACCAAATGATTAGAGAATCCCTATCTCTTTTGTTTCAGATTATGGACCTGTTTTAAATGTAATCATAATATATATCAATATAATAAAAAATATATACAAAATCAGAGTTCAGAGTTCTAAGCAGGTTTCCTCACACCTTATTTACTGGCTGATTCCTTCCTCCTGCCTTCACTGCTTTCTGATGTCTGTCTCCATTTCAACCCCAAGTGTGAGGAAGAACAGAAGTATGACCGTAGTTCCAACCCTGAGAATCACTTTCCACATCAGCTATTGTACGAATGAAGAGGTCTGCTATTCAGTCCCTCAGCATCCTACTTCTGAGAGTTGTTAGAACTTTTTGGTGAAAAGCAGAGGAGTTACTCTCTTTCAAATAATGTCTCTCATCGTTGTACTAACAATTTCACTTTCTGAAATAGCTACTCTTACTTGATAGTCATGCTTCAAATTATTTTGAAAAAAGGCTGTAAAAAAAAAGGAATTTGTCTTACTTCAAATGAAGTTTAGCTGAGAACACTACCTGCAAATGTTTATTTATAGAAAGTTAGAAATATTGTCGTGGTCTTATTTTTCTGCGTTCAGCATACAAAGTAAGTATCTGGTAAAAAAGGAAAAATAAATCTATTTCCTTGGTTAATCATTTTCCCATCAGCATACATTCATTCATTCATTTTTTTCAATAGATACTTGATAGATGGCTACTATCTATTATGCAGCATGGTAAACACTGATTGAACGTTTTTATTGGGAAGTTTTGGAATCCCTCTCTACTTGATAATATCTAGTGTAAGCAATACAGAGAAAGGTATTTCATGAAGACTGAAAATTATCTGATGTCCCTATTCGAGTTCATTTCAGGGAAAATCTAAATTTTAGTGTCTAAACTTTAATGTAAAATGTTTTCTTTATAGTCGACATAGCTAGACACTTTCCTCAATGGCAGATGTTTTCTCCTTTGCTGCTGTTGTACGTTTTAGCTGAAGTCCATTCTGGACTTGTTTTGAGTCAAAACTACTGAATGATCAGAGACTTTTACTCTGCATTTCTGATTTACTTCCTCATAAAGTCAACTGGTAGGCAAGAATGATGGCATACCTTGGCCTTAGGAGTTTCTTGATTATCAAATTCATTGGCCTATTTTCTCTACTGTTCTGTCTTTTGGGATATGCATTTTATCAATTCAGCCTGTTGTTTTGACTAATTCAAAATCATCCAAGTCTTTATGTCTGGAATAAGCCATTAATTAGCCAAAGTTTTTGTACCACCTGTTATATCCAACTGAGCATGTCAGGAGACCTGTGAAATGGAAACATATACTGGCTGTGAAATTAAAAGAGCTCCTCTTCTAGCAGGAGTGTGATGATATATTAAATAATAAGTGAACTAATATCACAAAAGAGTGATATTCTTTGCAAGAATCAAAGGAAAGGAAAGTACTTAGATGTAGTTAGGCTGGGGCACCGCTAAGGAAACAAGCATCACCTCTGCTTTTCAAGCTGCCTCGCTCCACTGGTGGGGTGGTTTCAGCAGTGTCAAGTTAGTTCTCTGGCTGCTGTTGAGGCAGCTACAAGGTCTTTCCAACATTGTACCCCAAATCCTCATATACTGTGTAAAACACAGTAGATGTTCAGAAAATAATTGATGACTGAATGTGTCATTAGACAATCAAAGCACATATTTTCCTATGGGGATATTAACCTCCTACTTTCTCCTGAATCTCAGGTTATAATCTACTCACTGAGTAATCAAAATCACAAAATATATATGTAGAGCTGACTGATCACTGTTTTAATATATATTTCTAGAAATCTAGAGTTTGTGGCTCTTTTAAGTGTTCAGAAAAAAAAAAGCTTATTCTGGCAAATGGAGACTTTAAACTCCCTTAAAATTGGAAGTGGTATTAAATTAAAAAAATATATATTTTATCATGTATAGGCTAAATAAACAGCAAAGTCCTACTGTATAGCATAGGGAGTTGTAGTCAATATCCTTTGATAAACCAAAATAAAAAAATGAAAAGTTTATATGTATACACATATACGTATGCACATATGTGTCTGTGTATAACTGAGTCTTTGTTGTACAGCAGAAATTAGCACAACATTGTGAATCAGCTATATTTCAATAAACTTTTAAAAAAATATATACTTTATCATAATCACCTATCTCAGAGAAGGCAATGGCACCCCACTCCAGTACTCTTGCCTGGAAAATCTCATGGACAGGGGAGCCTGGTAGGCTGCAGTCCATGGGGTCGCTAAGAGTCGGACACCACTGAGCAACTTCACATTCCCTTTTCACTTTCATGCGCTGGAGAAGGCAATGGCAACCCACTCCAGTGTTCTTGCCTGGAGAATCCCAGGGATGAGGGAGCCTGGTGGGCTGCTGTCTATGGGGTCGCACAGAGTCGGACAGGACTGAAGCGACTGAGCAGCAGTGCCAGCAGTCATCTATCTACTTCTGAAATTTTAAGATATGAAACTTCTCATAATTAAGGATTGTGCCCTAATTAATTTTGCCATTGCCTCTTTGTCTTGTTTCTATTTATACTTATGCTAGTGAAACTTATTACAGTCCTTCAGGAAAACGCTGTTATTTTCCCTTAGGAAAAATATTTTATTTTCTTTGTCAAAATATGCATTACTTTATTTCTGAAATAAAGACTTTATTTTGGTTTTAGTTTTGAGTTTTTGTTCTTTTGTTTGTTTTCAAGTCAACCTCATTGTTAATCTTCATTTGAAATTGTTTCCCAGGCTTGAGTTCAGGTGAAAATGTGGATGAATTGAAAAGCTGTTAGTCAAGTGAAATTACAATGAGTAAATTAAATTTGAGGCAAGCTGAAATAATAATGGATGCTAAGCTTATTACAGAAGAGTAAATCAAAAGTATGCATTTAAAAAAATGTGTTTAACTAGAGGAAGTAATTTTATTCTGAAGTGTTTCATGATTGTTATATATGTATTTCTTCCTAGAGAGTAGCCTGTTTGTAAGGGTACACTTTCTTTTTGAAATGCATGATCAGATATTTCACATTTCACCTTGTTCTTATCCACTGCAATGGGAAAAAATGTGCCTCATCCTTCTCTTCATAGTTTTAAGATATGGATGGATTGGTCTTGCAAGATTAAGTTTATACCTACTGATGTGTTTTAGCTCCAACTTGATATTGTCACGTATGCAGACAAGTTATGGACCATAGACAAGTTCAAAGCACTGACTCACAGAAAAAGGAATAAGGAAATATATTAAGAACTCTTGTCCAGGTGATATTTATAACTGACAGACTGGAGCTAAGGATATCCTAAAAAAGAACACTAATATTGAAAATATTTTCAGATGGGTCTTCGGAAAAGAAAGATTTAACATTAATCAATAATAAAAAGCAAATTTTATGGAGAGATAAATGTCAGAATCTATTTTTTGGATATTCTCTATAGTGAATTTATTCTTGACTATAAAAAGTACTTCTTTGGTATGAAAAAAAATCATAATTAGGATGAGTAAGAGCTGGAAGATCTCTATTAATCTAACAGATATGAAAATATCAAATATAAATAGGCCCAGATCTTAGTATTTTGTTACATATCAAGTGTGGAGACATACACACTCTTCAGAAATGTTAATTTTCTTTGAATATAAATGAGAATTTCTATCAGTTTTATTTGCTATTAGATCTGTGTTTGGTACTGATTTGTATCCTATATTTGCTTAATTGTGTCAAAAGATAGGGAGATAGTGGGCTGTGAAATGCTGCCCTGCAAATTTTCACCAATCCGGGCATACATTATGTATGGAGTTTACTGCTTATAAGTGTTTAAAAACTTCTAAGTTTTAAAACCTTACCCTATTTAACCTCTCAAGATATAAGGATATACATGACTATTATTTTAAACCTCATTCAATTTAACATTTAAATTAATAGCCCCATTCATTGGTCTATTATAAAAGTCTTTTAAGCAAACAGTAACAGAAAAGGGTGGGAGGATAAGGGGACAACAGAGGATGAGATGATTGGATGGCATCACTGACTCCATGAGTTAGAGTAAGCTCGATGGACATGAGTTAGAGTAAGCTCCTGGAGTTGGTGATGGACAGGGAAGCCTGGCATGAGAGTCAGACATGACTGAGTGATTGAATTGAACCAAACAGAAAAGCAAAGAAAAACAAACAAAAAACTCAACAAAATACCTTTTCTTCCATTAAATATAACGTTTTTAGCTAAAACAGCTGCTGATAGTGATACATTTATTATCCTGTGTCTCAAAAACTTATTTTTCATTAGTTTTTGAAATAATCTACTCTAGAGAATTTCATTTGTTTCTACTAAGGAAATGGCCTAGACATCCAGCAGGATAATCATTTTGAATTGTTGTACGATGAAGGTGAAAATGCTCCCATTCTGAAGTATCCCTCCTCGTTCAATTTTTTATGTCCCCATTGTGCTAATGGCTTACCTTGTTTTTTAATATTCTGTGAAAGTCTGAGGAAGTGGCTGCTATATCAAGTGAATAGTCAATTAGACACAGTGTCACATGAAGTAGGAATGTAAATTTTAATAATAATTTAGATATCTAAAATAATTCACAGTACACAGGACTGTTAGTCCATTATTCATGAGTAAAGTGATTTAGAGCTGAAGCTGAGATGAAAGTCTTTCTGGTAAAGAGGTTGAGTGAATAAAGACTTAGGAGCATGGAGTAATTTCACAAAGCACTATTTCTACAGTCAGGAAATGGTATTCATTGCTTAATAAAATTAGTTGAGAAATAAATTTTGGTCTGTTGTTTAAATAATTGTATTTGTAAGATCATAGGAAGCAAGTCATTGAAAAGATGAAATTAAATTGTAGCCTATTTAATGGCTATAGTCTCTATATTAAGGACCTTGCCTTCTCATAATTGTCATGTGACTCTTAGTTCATAAGGACATTTGGGATAGTGTTGGATCAGGTATGGAAAACATTTCAACTTTAGTAAGTGATATCCATAAATTAATCAGAATATGAATTTTAAAATGGTCCACATTCTAGTGGCTTCATGTTATTTCAATTAGGAAAACAGTTAGTCCATTGAAACATATAGATTATTTGCAACATATAAGACATTTATACCAATACTTATTCACCTTGGCTGGGAAACAAAGGCAGATCTCTAGTTTTTGCCCCTCAAAAATTCGTTCTGTAAAACTTACTTTTCTCCTTAGCAGCTTCACTGTTGCTTGGAATATGGGGTGTATGTTGTGCTCCAACAAAGTCTGCTGCATATGAGCATCTCTTTCTTGTTGGCAGATTTGCACACCATTTATTTGCCCTGAATTACTCCCCATAGTCTTCTCTGCAATTGCAATCAGAAATGAAGCTCTGGATGAGTAGTTACAAGACCTCTTAGATCTCACTTGCACTCGCACTAATACTGAAGCTGTGCATGAGCCATCTAATGATTCTGGGCATCCATTTCCTCATCTGTAAAAAGAAGGACTAGATAATTGCCCCTATTGCATCTAGTGCTGAAATGATCATTTCCACTAATTCTTCCCTCATTCTTTCATTTGTATTCTTGTGGAGTTCCTTCATTTACATTTCACATGGGAAATATTGTGTGTGTTCTCTTTGCTAAACCATTTTTATGCACTCAGAGCACTGTACAGAACAATACTCTCCAATAATGAAGATTCAATAAATATCCCCAAAGTCTGTGTCATCTTTTCTGTCATGGAATGTAACACCTTGTCTTACCTTTTTCTTAGGATACAGAATTCACAAGCTTACCATTTGGTGCCTAACAGGGGAGAAACTGTGTGAGAGCTCTTTAAAAAATTTAAAAACTTTCCATTTTGAGGGTGAAATGGGAATGAGGCAACTGGCAAAACTGCTTTACACAAGCTTTTGTTATATATATATATATATATATATATATATATACCAGACCACCTTTAAAATACAAAATTTTATTTTCATCTTGCATCACAACCAAATTTTTATGGCTTCAATTAACTTCTGTGAATTTCCCAATCAGCTCTCATTTCTTGGGAAGCATTAGGCCTCTACTGAGGCTTTACCAATGACAATTCTATTAAGAATAATTTTTGAATAGATATTTTTGGTATCAGGGAGCACATTCTTAATTCATCTGATGTTTATAAGCAAAATCTCTATTTAAAGTTCAAATTTTAGAACCAGTTCTCTTGCTTTAAACCATGAGTATATTGCCCAACTCAGTCATCTGATAATTATTATTTAAAAGAAAATTATACTTTAAGAAAGTGGAGCATCTTTCTTAGTCATGAGACTATAAGCATCACAGTTTTGTGATTATGCAGTTCTTTGCAATATAAATCCTACCTACCAGTGATTTAGTTGATTAAAAAAATAATGAGTTGCATATCATCTGACTCTTTTTTCATTTTGTAAATTTATTGGTATAATTCACATTATGTAGGTTGTTGAAAGTGGTGATTCACTAAAAAAGTGCAAAACAAGGTCAAATTAGAATGTAGATGAGGTCATAAACTTTTAAAATAGTCAATAAAGCAATTAATGTATCAACAGTGTGTGCTATTAAATAGCAATGTAATGATGCCACTGCTCACACCAGGGTCCTCTGAGTGTTTATAAATAGGCATGGGAGCTGGGCTCTGTAGACTTTTCACATGCATGCTCCACAAAAATACCAACACAGCCTCGGAGTATTTAAAAGAACTTTAGTTCAAATATTTCTGAGATGCTCAGAAATATCATAATCTCCCCTTATTCATGGGGATACCTTCCAAGATTCCCAGTGGATGCTGGAAACTATAGCTAGCAGAGAATACCATATATACTTTGTTTTTTCTTATACATATAAATCTATGATAAATATTAATTTATGTATTAGGTACAGTAAGAGACTAACAATGATAACTAATAAATAGAACTATTATAATAGTATATTGTAATAAAAGCTGTATGATTGTGGTCTCTGTGTCTCTCAAACTATTTTATTTACAAAAATTTATTGATTTTTCTGTTTTTATTAAGCCCAATCACACACTGTGACCACAATTTTTCAGCTTGAGGTAAGATGAGAAATTTAGCACAAATCTGTTTGTCCTTCTTCACAATTTAGCAAATAGAAGATTTACCATAGATCTTAGCAACCTCACAGCATATAGTTTAAAACTTATGAATTGTTTATGTCCGGGATTTTCCATTTAATATTTTCAGAGTGAGGTTGACCAAGGGTAACTGAAATCCCTGAAAGTGAAACTGGAGACGGAGGATTACTGTATACATATTACAAAACACACATTGAAAGAATAAAATGGAAATTGCAATGTATATATCATAGGTTCTTTCTAAGTTAATAATTTTTTTTTACTTGCAAAGCAATGTACATTCATTGTAATAAAGCTCATAATACTGAAGTGTCAAAACTAAAGGTCAAAATCTCTTCACTCTCCAGTGCCATTTGTGACGATAGACTGTTAGTAGTTTAATGTAAATTATTCTTTCAACTTTCGTACCCATAATAGATATATTTATATTGTTATAGATATAGATCCACACACACCACCACTCATTATATAAACACTCATATTTGATAATGAGATCATGTCTTGGTCTTCAAATTTGCTTTTACAATTATATGATTGTTCTCATGTTTAATTTGAACACTAAAATCATGCAGTTTTAACACCCCTGAAGTTTATTGGAAATCACTATGAAGTTTCACTATAGAAATTTTAATAATACATTAATTTAAATTCCTAGCATAAAATAAATAGCTAAAAGTCAGTACTCTCCCATCAGTTGTTTAAAGGGGTTATCTAGCATTTGGGCTTTATTTATTTCCAATAACACATCTGAAAGTTAGTTATAAAGTCATCCTGAACTTTTTGCACTGAATGAAAAATAATTTATTCATTTTCATTGTTTTGGTCATGATCCTTTATTCATAAGGTGTCAAAGAAAATGCAAGCAACTCTTATGTTCCTGTTTTGGTTGATGTGATGAAGAGACCTTATTGATGTGAATATACGATCTTTTTGATCATATTCATGGCTAAGCAAATGGGCATAGTGGTTATTGACCAGGTGAGGATTTATGGGTAGGACTGACTATGCTTGTATACACATGTTTTTCCCTCCTGGATTGTATAAGAGTGTTCAGCAATGCATTGAAATGGAAAAGCATAATACACCTACCTCCAACATATGAATACACCCACAAACACAACTAAATGTCTATTTTACTAATTTACATGCTTTTGTAGTAGAGAGATAAGCCATTATCAGTCAGTCACTCCTCAGTTCTTATTACAGAGTTTGAACAGTGCAGCAGCTGAACATCATTCAATGAATAAGTATATTTTATAATCAGTCATGCAAATAAGCTATGCTGATGCCTGTTTGAGATCAAAAAGGAAATATAGCTTGTGAACTTTGATACAATCCAAAGATAAAAAAGAAGGCAACTTTGCTCTTGTTAATGCCTGGAATTTCAAATAAGCTACAAAAGAAAAAACACATGCATGAGATTTAACTATATATATACATGTATAACACATTTTACTAGGCAAGCTACTTGTTCACAGGACAAATTATGAAAACAATTTAAATATGTAGTTTCATCATTACTCATTGCCTATGAATGAATTAACTGTATATTATTTAAAAATAATTTTGTTTTTTATATATTAGAAATGCCTAAATGCACTTTTAGGGCTTCTTGGGTGGCTCAGATGGTAAAGAATCTGCCTGCAAAGCAGGAGACCTGGGTTTGATACTTGGGCAGGGAAGATCCATGGAGAAGGGATTGGCAGCCCGCTCCCATACTCTTGCCTGGAAAATTCAATATACAGAGGAGCCTGGTAAGCTACAGTCCATGGGGTCACAAAGAGTTGGGTGTGACTAACACTTGTACTTGGAGAAGGCAATGGCACCCCACTCCAATGTTCTTGCCTGGAAAATCCCAGGGACAGGGGAGCCTGGTGGGCTGCCGTCTATGGGGTCGCACAGGGTCGGACACGACTGAAGTGACTTAGCAGCAGCAGCAGCAGCAACACTTTTACTTTCAAATGCAGTTTTATTTTCTTTCCATGATGATAGATTTTATTGCCAGGAGCTGATCTTGCCACTGTAGCAAAAAGAAACAGAAGATAAAGAAAAAACAAGTAAGCAGACACACAAAATTATTTCATATTGTTTTAATGAGTACTACACAAAAGATACACTTAGAGACACAAAATAGTATGAAAAATGAACTGAGATCTGAATGATCTAGGCAAGCGATGATTTGAAGAAGTTTCCAGGGAAAAATGGGGGCTTCCCAGATGGTGTTAGTGGTAAAGAGCCTGTCTGCCAATGCAGGAGACATAAGAGACACAGGTTCAGTCCCTGGATCATGCAGATCCCCTGGAGGAGGGCATGACAATTCCCTCCAGTGTTCTTGCCTAGAGAATCCTCAGGGATAGAGGCACGTGATGACCTACAGTCCATTGGGTTGTAAAGAGTCGGACACGACTGAAGTGACTTACTTAGCAGCCACGTCCCAGGCCAAATGAGGAGTACAAGAAATCTGAGGTTGGGACTCTCCTGCCAATTTGGAAGAATAAACAGATACCAACAGAGTTGGGACAGGAGGAGTGGTATGGAAGGTAGACTTTTCAAATCAACTTTTGGAAAAAGAATAGGAAATTACTAAAATTGTAATCACTAAAATTAGTGAGACATATACACCTATGATACCTCATGAAATAGTGTAGCAATTGCTGTTTTGCTAAAAGGAAAACATTTCACGTTTTTGGTAGAAATAATTTTGTTACTCGAATTCAGTAATACTTAAACTATGCCCTTCATAATTCACTATAAGCAAATTATTTCTATCATTACTCTTTTGAGTCCAACCAATGGATGGTTCCATTTTAGAACTAGTTAAAAAAAAGGTCTTAGCTCTTATCCTCTCCCTCTTTACAGATGAAAAAAACAAAAGGCTAGACTGTTTCAGTAATATTTTCTCAGTAATCAAGCAAGAAAGGCTCTAAAACTAAATTTTCCTGAGTGATCCTGTCAATGTGTAACTTCCTGCTGTATCACATATGAATCTTTGTTATAAAAACACTGAGTAGATGGAAAAAATGATGTTGGTTTGAAAGTAGATTATAAATATCTTAAAAGCATTCAACAGTTTTCCTGAATAATCAACTATCTAATTTTCCTAATCCTGAAAGCAACTCTAGAAGATGACAAATAATATTCCAATCAGTTAAAAATAAATAAAAAGTGAATAAATTATTTGTTCTCATTATTAATATAAGTGGAATCTCAGCTAGTAAAGTTTTCTAAACTCTAGGTTAATATTTGATAAAGTTGCAATTGTATTTACATCTATATTCATGAAGTTTTGATTGTTACTTAGTATGAATATTTATTTGCATAGAATAAATGTATATAAAGAATCTATTGCTCAAAATTCTCCAAGCCAGGCTTCAGCAAAATATGAACTGTGAACTTCCAGATGTTCAAGTTTTAGAAAAAGGTAGAGGAATCAGAGATCAAATTACAACATCAGCTGGATCATCAAAAAAGCAAGAGAGTTCCAGAAAAAACATCTATTTCTGCTTTATTGACTATGTCGAAGCCTTTGACTGTGTGGATCACAGTAAACTGTGGAAAATTCTGAGAGATGGGAATACAAGACCACTTAACCTGCCTCTTGAGAAACATGTAGGCAGGTCACGAAGCAACAGTTAAAACTGAGCATGGAACAACAGACTGGTTCCAAATAGGAAAAGGAGTAGGTCAAGGCTGTATATTGTCACTCTGCTTATTAAACTTATATGCAGAGTACATCAAGAGAAACTCTGGGCTGGAAGAAGCACAAGCTGGAATCAAGATTTCCAGGGGAAATATCAATAACCTCAGATATGCAGATGACACCACCCTTATTGCAGAAAGTGAAGAACTAAAGAGCCTCTTGATGAAAGTGAAAGAGGAGAGTGAAAAAGTTGGCTTAAAGCTCAACATTCAGAAAACTAAGATCATGGCATCTGGTCTCATCATTTCATGGGAAATAGATGGGGAAACAGTGTCAGACTTTATTTTTCTGGGCTCCAAAATCACTGCAGATGGTGATTGCTGCCATGACATTAAAAGACTCTTGCTCCTTGGAAGGAAAGTTATGGCCAACCTAGACAGCATATTAAAAAGCAGAGAGATTACTTTGTCAACAAAGTTCAGTATAGTCAAGGCTATGGTTTTTCCAGTGGTCATGTATGGATGTGAGATTTGGGCTATAAAGAAAGCTGAGCACGGAAGAATTGATGCTTTTTGAACTTTGGTGTTGGGGAAGACTCTTGAGAGTCCCTTGAACTGCAAGGAGATCCAACCAGTCCATCGTAAAGGAGATCAGTCCTGGGTGTTCAATGGAAGGACTGATGTTGAAGCTGAAACTCCAATAATTTGGCCACCTGATGTGAAGAGCTGACTTATTTGAAAAGACCCTGATGCTGGGAAAGATTGAGGGAAGGAAGAGAAGGAAACAACAGAGGATGAGATGGTTGGATGGCATCACTGACTCAATGGACATGGGTTTGGGTGGGCTCCGGTAGTTGGTGATGGTTAGGAAGGCCTAGCATGCTGCAATTCATGGGGTTGCAAAGAGTCAGACATGACTGAGGGACTGAACTGAACTGAACTGAAAGAATCTATAGATTATAACAGAATATCTACAATTATGATCGGTTGTCCCTTGTTTATTTAGTTAGTACTTTAATATGGTGTTGAGTATAAGAACCTTGGCAAGAAGTAGCTTTTCAATAAAATGTAATTCTTATTTACATTAGGTTACATCAGCAAAAATAAGAGTGAATGCATAAAGTTTTATGATTTCTGTTGCCAGAGCACACACTAAACTCTTTTTAATTTGAGAATATTTTTAAAGCCATCTGCTGCATCTCTAGTAATTCTGAGAATGCAATCAGTTCCCAATTAACTTCTCAAAAGAAGGATAAAGTAAAGCAATGAATAACCTAAAAACTATTTATATTTGGTTAATTACCTATCTTCCCTTTCCTTTTTTTTTTCTTTCACAAACACCTAACCTCTCACACACTCACTATGTTTTTCATATATTAAAAGTGAGCTTTTAATTTAAGTTATCCAACTCTACTCGATAGTGAAGGGAAACAAAGCATATTATTAAAGTAAATAACATGCAAACTTTATTCTTAAAAGTGACTTTTTAAAGAATAATTCATAGGAATTCAAAAATGTTTCACTAAAAACAATGAAATATCTTTCCCCCTCCATTACTTAAACATGATTTTAATGTAAATTGCACCTATGAAGAATGCAAAGATGTTACTTTATATGTCTCTGTTGTTATAGGAAGGCACTGTCAGTTCTGGCAGGAAACCTTTAAAGTTAGTATGCAGTTCTGCAGCAACTTCTTAATTTATATGTTTTTCAGAACACACAGAACATGGTGGATGCTTTTGGCTGCCAGAAGTGGAAAAAAAAAAAAGACTGTCCTAAATGAACAAAAAAATTTTGGTTCTCCAATCTGAAAGGCCATGATGTACAGGCTATAACTACAATTTGATCAAGAATTATGCTTCACATTTCTACCATTTTCTTAGTTCTTCTTAGCTTTGTCTTAGGATTTATGCTGTGGCTGACTTTCCTGGCAGCTCAGATGGCAACGAATCTACCTGCAGTGCTGGAGACCCAGGTTCAATCCCTGGGTTGGGAAGTTGCCCTGGAGAAGGAAATGGCAAACCATTCCATTATGCTTGCCTGTAGAATTCCATGGACAGAGGAGCCTGGTGTGCTACAGTCCATTGGGTCACAAACAGTCGGACAGTTCTGAGCGACTAACACAGACACATATCCTGTGGCTTGTTTCTGTCATGGTAGCAAAAGTGCTACGAAAATTCTTGACTTCACATACATCATGCTCCCTAGAATGTCAAGCCCAAGTCTTAGGCCTCCCATTGATTAGACCACTTAAGTTCATGGTTCACCCTGAAATAGTCACTCGTATATATGGGTGTCATGTGTGGATTGGCTTACACTTGGCATATTCCTGGGTTGGGAAGATACTCTGGAGTGGGAATGGCAACCTACTCTAGTATTCTTGCCTGGAGAATCCCAAGGACAGAGGAGCCTGACAGGCTATAGTCTAGGGGGTTGCACACGACTGAAGCGACTTAGCATGCACACATGCAACTACCCTTAAACTAACCACCATGAAGGAACTATGAATATGTGGATTTGTAAAGCAGCTGGAGGCTACTTTTAAGGCCAGGAGTGGTCATAACTCTGTATAGGTGTGATTTACAAAAATACCAAATGTTGTAACTTATCTCACTAATGGAATGAGAAACAAATAAAGAGTGCTTTTATAAGGAAAATGAATGTAGAAAATTACTTTTTGTTGTTTTTGATTGCAATATATAATTTTCTTCATACATTATATTTTAAAAAGTTCTTCAATTATCATCAATGCTACATTATACTAATTTTATCAATGAAGAGTGACACTTATATTTTGTTTTCTAATTACTCAACAGCATTTTTATATTTTAAATTTTTAATGATTGTTTTCACATTTGTATGAACACCAATATTCACAGAATGTTTCATATTAATTTTAAGCTATTTTATATAGAATGTATTAATTTTATAAACTATTTCATGCAACTACAATTTCAGTGACATTAACACTATAGAATGTTTAATATTGACACTATAGAATATTTAATACAAGCCTGTATGAAGTGTGTTTTTTGGTGGAGGTTCTACTAATATAAACAAATAATGTATTTTGCCTGAGGACATCTGACACATTCTATTTTTGAGCCTGTATAATTAATTGATGGCATTAGGAATTTTAAAACCTTAAAAATGCTGAGTAGGTTTATTAACTTAGAAAGTATTTAATAAATCCCTTTATATGCAGTATACTGTCCAAAAGCAATGTGAACAAAGGGGAAAATATCCCTTTCTTCTCTAACATCGCGTTCTATTGGATAGAGACAAACAGTAAAGAAATAAACAAGCAAGTAACATTTCAAGCATTTTTAAGTGCCATAAAAATAAATAAACAAAGCAGGGAAAGTGCATAAAGGTCAGCATAGTGGGTACAGATGTGAACTAGGAGAGTAAAGAAGTCTCATGAATGAAATTTGAATAGGGATGTGGAATAATGAAAAAGTCAGCCAAAGAGATACCAAACTCATAGAGAGAGGTTGCTGGAGAACTGGTAGAAATGTTCATGGTTTGGGAGGAAAGATGGTGTAGTGGTCCAAATCCAGAACACACTTGGTTTATTTCAGGAACAAGGAGTGAGATAATTAGGGAAAGAGTAAGCACGTTGAGGTCAAAGTCAGGAGGGACTGAATCATGGAGAGCCTTGTAAAATGTCCATATTCCAACCTTAGATTTTTTTTCTGAGAAGAGAAGATATTGCAGAACATAGCACACAAAGATGACATGATCTGACATATTCTAAAAGGACTAGCTAGGCTTCTGTGTTAGAGAAAAGGCTATGAGAAGTGTGCTTTGTGTTTCACATGCAAATATTTTTTCAAGGTACCAGTCTCTGTTTTAGCAAGTACCTGTATTATTTCATCTAATTCTTACAACAGTTCTTTAAAGCAGACACTGTCTTTACCCTTAATTTACACATTAGCCTGTGAGGCTTTGAGAGGTTAAGTAAATCTCCTCATGCTAAAGTGGCAGAGGCAGAGGTTACACCTATATATGCCTCTGTTTGACTATACAGCCCCCGAGGTTGCTACTATGGTGTGGCCTCTTATCATGTACCTGTCAGTTTCTCCTAAGTTAACTGGCCTGGTTAAGAGCTTATTGACCAGAGGGAGTGCAGATTTAATTATAGTACAAAGACAACATTGTTTATTTTAGTAAACATTTACATTTTGGAAAAGCATTTTCTATAAAATAAAACAAACCAGGAGACTCTATACAAGGCATATTTCTTAGCAATTTGGATCATTCTTATTGGTTTAGAATTGTTTGCTTTCTTAGAACACAGTATTTTCTATCTGCATTATCCCAAAGATGTACTCATAAAATTATTGGACTATGTTATTTAAGCCAACTATGTTATTTAAGTCTATGATCTAATTCATCTCAGAACATATACTCCTTGAACCAGAGACAAGGGGAGGAAAAAGCCAGGACGCTCCTGCCTGCCCAGGCAATAGATACTTCTCTCACTTCGGGGTTGTAATTACAAACAAACATGCAATTAATAGTGGAAGGAATGGAAGATAGATAGATAGATGTTGTCATTTTTCAGTTAGTAAATCACGTCCAACTTTTTGCGACGTCATGGATGGCTGCATGCCAGGTTCCTCTGTCCTCCACTATATTTCAGAGTTTTCTCTAATTCATGTCTACTGAGTCACTGAAAACATCTAAACTTCTCATCCTCAACCACTCTTTTCTTCTTTTGCCTTCAGTCTTTCCCTACATCAGGATCCTTTCCAAAGAGTCAGTCCTTTGCATAAGGTGGCCATAGTATTGGAGCTTCAGCATCAGTTCTTCAAGTGAGTATTCAGGGTTGAAGTCCTTTAGGATTGACTGGTTTGTTTGATCTCCCTGTAGTCCAAGGGACTCTCAAGAGTTTTCTCCAGCACCACAATTCAAAAGCATCAGTTCTTCAGTGCTCAGTCTTCTTTATGGTCCAACTCTCACATATGTACATGGCTATTGGAAAAACCACAGCTTTGACTATGTGGACCTTTGTTGGCAAAGTGATGTCTCTGTTTTTTTAATATCTGTCTCGGTTTGTCATAGCTTTCCTTCCAAGGAGTATGCTTAATTTCGTGGCTGCAGTCATCGTCCACAGTGATTTTGGAGCCCAAGAAAATAAAATTTGTCACTGTTTCCACTCTCTCTCCTTCTATTTTCCATGAAGTGTTTGGAGCGGATGCCATGATGTTAGTTTTTTTTTTTTGATGTTGAGTTTCAAGCCAATTTTTCACTCTCCTCTTTCAAGTTCATCAAGAGGCACTTTAGTTCCTCTTCACTTTCTGCCATTAGAGTGGTATCATCTGCATATCTGAGGTTGTTGATATTTCTTCCAGCAATCTGATTCCAGCTTTTTGTTCATCCAGCCTGGCATTTGCCATGACGTACTCTAGGTATAAGTTAAACAAGCAGAGTAACAATGTATGACCTTGTTGTATTCCTTCCCAATTTGAACCAACCTGTTCTAATTGTTCTTTCTTGACCCACATACAGGTTTCTAGGGAGACAGATAAACCAATCTGATATTCCCATCTCTTTAGGAATTTTGAGATTTGCTGTGATCCACACAAAGACTTTGGTGTAGTCAATGAAGCAGAAGTAGATGTTTTTGTGGAACTCGTTTGCTTTTTCAAGATCCAGTGAATGATCGCAATTTCATCTGTGGTTCCTTTGCTCCTTCTAAAGCCAGTTTGTACATCTGGAAGTTCTCAGTTCACATACTGCTGAAGCCCTGTTTGAAGGATGTTGAGCACAACCTTGCTAGCATGTGAAATGAGTGCAGCTGTGTGGTAGTTTTGAACTTTTTTGGCTTTGCTCTTCTTTGAGATTGGAATAAAAACTGACCTTTTTCAGTTCTTGTGACCCCTACTGAGTTTTGAAAATTTGCTGACATACTGAGTGCAACACTTCAACAGCTCAGCTGGAATTCCATAACCTCCCCTACCTTAGTTTGTAGTAATGCTTGTTAAGGTGCACTGACTTCACACTCCAAGATGTCCAGCTCTAGGTAAGTGACCACACTACTGTGATTATCTGAGTCATTAAGACTTTTCTTGTATACTTCTATATATTCTTGCCACATCTTCTTTATCTCTTCCACTTCTATTCAGTATTTACCATTTCTGTCCTTTACTGTGCCCATCCTTGACTGAAATGTTCCTTGATAGATAGATTGATGGATGGATACATAGCTAATCTCCCCCACCACTTTTAAGATAGACATTGGCATATTTTCACATGAATAACTATGTATATGTGTGTATATATGTGTGTGTATGTTCATGTATAATATAATGACTACTGCTCTCAATCTCTTACCAAATAAAATAATTTTAAGTAACATGAATTATTTTAACTGAAATTGAAAGAAATATGTTATAACTTTGAAAAACTCTATTTATGGCTTCAAATATGTTACGTACATGCCCAGACGATCTATCAGGTAATTGAAATACCAGTGATGACTAAGATGTTTCACTGTTTGAGTGATTTTGTTGGGTCATCATTTTCTTCACTTCTATTGACTGTCATAGGTAGGGGTCAGAATTGGATTTAGTATTAGAGAAATTGTTCATATAATAAAACTATCATTCTATGTTTATATGTAGACACACACAACCACAGCAATCTGTCAGTATCTATGAAGTGTAGTTGCTCATGTACTACAAAGTTGCAAGTACCAACTGGCTAAAAAAAAAGTCTGAAAATATCCATTTTGAAATCACTCTTTAATATCAATAAAGAAATTGAAGCATGCTAGATGTTGTGAACAGATGTACATTCTTTTACTTAGGCATGTAGACAATTTATCTATGTAAAAAGCTGAAAGTAAGAGACAAAAACAACGTAATGACTACTATGTGATAAATCCTGGATAAAGGAGTGAATAATTTTTGTGGGCATCTAAGATCTCACTTAAGCCTTTCAATAGCCCATTAGGTAGATATTGCTGCCATTTTAAAAATGAGAAAACTGATAAACTTGACCAAGAAGTGGTAAATTCATACCTACCTGACTTCAAAGTTATGATCTTCATGCCATCTAATTTAAAAGCAATTATGTGAAGAGAGAACCACCCATTTCAGGAAAGCAAAAGAGAATTATAAAGCTCCCATATGGTTTCCTATATGCAAGAAAGAAAAAAGGTTGAATTTACCTTACTTAACTTGTCATGTGCATGAAATATCTCCATGAGCCTAAGGGACTCTCAAGGGTCTTCTCCAACACCACAGTTCAAAAGCATCAATTCTTCAGCGCTCAGCTTTCTTCACAGTCCAACTCTCACATCCATACATGACTACTGGAAAAACCATAACCTTGATACTAGATGGATCTTTGTTGGCAAAATAATGTCTCTGCTTTTTAATATGCTATCTTGGTTGGTCATAACTTTCCTTCCTGAGAGTAAGCGTCTTTTAATTTCATGGCTGCAATCACCATCTGCAGTGATTTTGGAGCCCCCCAAAAATAAAGTCTGACACTGTTTCCCCATCTATTTCCCATGAAGTGATGGGACCAGATGCCATGATCTTAGTTTTCTGAATGTTGCGCTTTAAGCCAACCTTTTCATTCTCCTCTTTCACTTTCATCAAGAGACTTTTTTAGTTCCTCTTCACTTTCTGCCATAAAGGTTGTGTCATTTGCATATCTGAGGTTATTGCTATTTCTCCCAGCAATCTTGATTCCAGCTTATGCTTCTTCCAGCCCAGCATTTCTCATGATGTCCTCTGTATATAAGTTAAATAAGCAGGGTGACAATATGCAGCCTTGACATGTTCATTTTCCTATTTGGAACCAGTCTGTTGTTCCATATGCTGTTCAAACTGTGGCTTCCTGACCTGCATATAGGTTTCTCAAGGGGTAGGTCAGGTGGTCTGGTATTCCCATTTCTTGAAGAATTTTCCACAGTTTATTTTGATCCACACAGTCAAAGGCTTTGGCATAGTCAATAAAGCAGAAATAGATGTTTTTCTTGAACTCTCTTGCTTTGTCGATGATTCAGTGGATGTTGGCAATTTGATCTCTGGTTCCTCTGCCTATTCTAAAACCAGCTTGAACATCTGGAAGTTCACAGTTCACATATTGCTGAAGCCTGGCTTGGAGAATTTTAAGTATTACTTTGCTAGCGTGTGAGATAAGTGCAATTGTGTGGTAGTTTGAGCATTCTTTGGCATTGCCTTTTTTTGGGATTGGAATGAAAACTGACCTTTTCCAGTCCTGTGGCCATTGCTGAGTTTTCCACATTTGCTGACATATTGACTGTAGCACTTTTTCAACATCATCTTTTAGGATTTGAAACAGCTCAACTGGCTTTCCATTACCTCCATTAGCTTTGTTTGTATTGATGCTTCCTAAGGCCCACTTGACTTCACATTCCAGAATGTCTGGCTCTAGGTGAGTGATCACACCATCATGATTATCTGGGTTGTGAAGATCTTTTTTGTACAGTTTTTCTGTGTATTCTTAGCACCTCTTCTTAGTATCTTCTGCTTCTGTTAGGGCCCTATCATTTCTCTCCTTTATTGAGCCCATCTTTACATGAAATATTCCCATGGTATCTCTAATTTTCTTGAAGAGATCTCTAGTCATTCCCATTCTATTGTTTTACCAATAAGTTTCAATTGGATCAAATTTTTTAAGTAAGTAATTATAATAGTGATAAAGAAAAAGTAAATCTTTCTCAAATACATATTTGTGTATAACTTACTGATTTTAATCTTTTTATGTCTGTCTTATTTTACTTTATTCTTAAAATATCTTTAAGCTCAGTACTTTATATATTCTGTTATATTCTATTAATAGATATAACACCGAGCACATTGCACATGTTTAAAATAGACTGTTAATAGCAAAACACATGGAGCTTACTTTAATAAGCATTGTACCAAGGCTGACTATGATGGAACCAACATAGCTTATAAAACAGCTTGGAATTCACATTTGTGTTTTTATGCCTTATTTGTTTATTTTGTTCAAGATTTATACTGAATTTCACCCTAATGGTCCTTACTGCTGAAAGGGCTTTGCTAAAATATTTGTTTGTTTGGCAAACATTTATGACACACACCTACTGAGTGCCAAGTATTAAGTAAGGGACCAGATATAAAGTTTAAAGAAAGTATAACTTCACATAAATATGCATGAAAATGATTTTTATGATTCTTACAAATTACTGATTGATAAAGTTTGAAGTAAGTGAGAACACAAAGAATATATGATGACAGATTATGATAAGATGTGATGGAAAAATAGAGGAGATGAGAAAGGGTAATGGAACTTCATTTAGATAAAATCAGAAAAATTGTTCATAGGAAAAAAAATTCTATAGAAAGAGGATGAATAGAAAATTTAAGAACACAGGACAGTAATTGAAATGGTTAGAATCCATAAAATATGTTGGCCAGGGTAATAAATCTTTATTATAAATTAAAAATCTTTCATATAAATTATGTGATCTTCTTATACTTTTATAGGATCACCCTGACTATTTTATATGAAGTGTACATAGACTTAGATTGTGGAGATAGAGAGAGTGTTTGTGTGTGTGTGTGTGTGTGTGTGTGTGTGATGTGACTAAGATCACTTCTTGATCAGTTAAATGAGACTGGTGAGAGAGATGATGATGTAAGAATGTCTCCCAGTTTGGCAACATGGGCAACTGAATCAGTAGCATTGCAATTTTTTGAGATGGAAAAATGAGATTAAAATAAATTGTTAGAAGGAAAGGAAGTTAAAATAAGTAGATGATAAATGTAAAGATGCATGTGTATAGGTGTGTGTGTGTGTGTGTGTGTGTATATATATATATATATATATATATATATATATATATATGAAAGCAAAAGTGTTAGTCACTCAGTCATATCCAACTATTTGTGATCCCACGGAAAGGCTCCTCTGTCCATAGAATTATTCAAGCAAGAATAATGGAGTGAGTTGCCACACCCTTTTCCAGGGAATCTTCCCAACCCAAGGACTGAACTTGGGTCTTCTGCATTGCAGGCAGATTCTTTACTGTTTGAGCCACTAGGGAACCCCATACACACACACACACACACACACACACACACACACACACACACACACACACAC